>JALJCO010010590.1:0-544135 GCA_023101725.1 Atherinomorus stipes | reverse complement strand
TGTGCCCCCGTTTCAGTTGCGTATTACTCCGTCCACCCCACCTTACCGTTCCTTCCACCCGCCTCAGCACCATGGGGAGCAGAGATTTCAGTCGGCTCTGCTGCCCAGCTCTAGAGCCCCCAGCATCAGAAACACCGACAGCTTCATCCTTTTTTAAATCCAGACTGAAAACCCATCTGTTTAAAACTGCTTATAATGTTTAACATTTTTCATATTCCTGTTGCTTTTGACTTGATATTCTGTTTATCTTAATTTTTTTTATTGTGTTTTCTGTGTTTTGTTTTTTATTGTTAAGTGTCCTTGGGTGTCTTGAAAGGCACTGTCAAAATGTATTATTATTTATTAATAAGCTATTTGCCCATGCAAAACATTGTTACTTTTAAATACAAAAGCAGACCCTGGAGCACATAAATGGGCATGCCAAGACACAAACAGCATGTGTTATGAATCATGATCACACTTCGTTTATATTTTTGGTTAAACTAAATGGCTTTGACATAGTGAAGTGTCACATTAAAGTTCATCGATCAGGAACATTATCAGGCAGACTGCAGTAGCGAGAATAACTGGTGTGTGATTAGCTAAGCAAAGGAAAGATGCAGGAGGGAGGCAGGTGCAGAAATTAAGTTTTAATTAAAAAAATAATGGCAGAAAACAGGAACATGGACTTAGAAGTAGACACTGGGGAAGACAATGACAATTTGCCAAAGGAAGCAAAAGGAAAAACCAGTAGTGTGTAGAAAAAAGAAAACCCCAGGGAGCAGGTACAGTGCAGATTAATGATTGAAGCCAGGTGTGCAAGGAACAGAAAGTAAATTAGACAGAATACAGAAGGGAAAGCTCTTCCAAAAAAGCAGGAAACAAAGACAGGACTAGAAACAACTAAGACAGGGGTGCCCAAGTCAGGTCCTCGAGTACTACTAGGGATGTTATGTTCGAGCCCGTCTGCTCTACGCCGCCTCGATCTTATGAACCGGAAGTCTCGCTGCTACTGTTTTTTGGTGGAAGTCTCAACATTCCGAAAGCCACGTGACCACACTAACCAAGGCCTCGTTACGTCATCCACGAGTGTCGAGCATAGACTGTATATAATTACTGGACGTAGCTTCCGGTCTCTTCTGAATAGAGAAATGTGAAGCCAGTTGGGCGTATTTTACCGTCGCCATCTTGCCGTATCACGTACGTCGTCACTCCAGGAAAATACTAAAATGGGCACAGCGCGGCACGGGCAAATGATTGACAGCTGACGTACTGTGGGCTAAACGCTAACTGAGCTAACACGAAACTAAGAGGAGCTAACAAAGATAAGCCCCCTAAGCGGCATGGTTTAAGGTAAGACATGCTTAGACTTGCAATTCGCTGACTAAACACCGCCGTTGTGCGACTCTGTAACAAATTGAGACCTTATTAAGAGCAAAGAAGGAGCTAACTAGGAGCCTCCGGTCGGCAGGCGGAGCTTCCGGTCTGCCGCATGTCAATCATAAGGACACGCCCTTAATTATGTGTAATTTGAAGAATAAATAACATCTAAACGAATGAGTTATAAAAAAATTCACCCCCCTCACAGTTGACATGAAGGTAAACTTGACCTAATAAACCTAAAATGATTTTTTGAACCAGGCTGTAAACCTGTTTATTTCTGCTATGAAGTTGGCGTTTTTAACATGGGAGTCTATGGGGGATTTGCTCGCTCTTGGAGCCAGCCCCTAGCGGATGAAGGGAATATTACAGAAAATGTCCATTTCCGGGTGGCATCACTACTGGCCACCGGAGGTTGCCGCTTGGTGTCGAGCCAAAATCTTGAAGGGACTGGGTTTACTCATCTGTCAATGCTTAATATGGGTTCCAATCGCTTGGGAATTTATTGAAAAATACTTAATTTATCACAGAGGATAATTTCAAGATATTAACCACAAAGGAAACACTAACAGAAGGTTGACAACGTATCTTTTGTTATACACCGTGTCAGAGAAAACAGCTCCAGGCAGCGCTTCCCTCAGCTGCAGTACACGTCCACAGCCAGCAGATGGAGCTCATACTGACTGTCTTAAATGTCTCAAGACTTCGTGTCGATCTCTTAGCAGCTGTGTCAAAATGTCTCGTTGTCTCGTGAGGCCTCATTTTCACTATCCCCAAGTACTACTATCCTGCATTTTTTTTTAGAAAATACCCTCTCCAACACACCTTAATCAAATGGCCAATTCTCTCATGCCATTCAGCTCTGCAAAGGCCTGGTAACGAGCCATTTATTTGATTCAGGTGTGTTGGTGAATGGATGCAACCAAAATGTGCAGGGTAGTAGCTCTCGAAGACTGGACTTGGGACACCCTGAACTAAGACAACAACCAAGACAGCAACACAGATCATGACAATAGCGACACTTGGGCAGAGGTGTGTAATCCAGATGCCAAAGAGAAAAACCCTGCCGGATCTGCCTGTACATTTAGAACAGGTGTTTTCACTAACTAGCTCATCTACCCGGCAGAGGAGATGTGCTAATTAGTTTCATCTGGTTTACTGATTAGGTGGAATGACTGCTGGACAGGATTTTTATTCTCAGGTGCCTGGATTACCCTTTTTCTGCATCTAGGAATGGTTCAAAATAGTTTGAACTTTCTGGAGAACAATAAAAAAGTACAAACTCTGTTTGTATAATCTTCTGTTTTCTATAATCTTCTGTACAAGTTATCTAATAATATAACAACAAACCAAGCTACACTTAAAGGTCCTGTACCTGATTTTATTTTAATCTCTTTCAGAGACATGCTTTCTACATGGTATAATGTGCGCTAAAAGAGGTAATTTCATAAAAATAAATCACTCATTGATTGCGTATATGCAGAATCCAGGCCTTTTTAGTTTAGGTTTCTAAGGATGGCGTGACACTCTCTTCATGCCAATGCGGTTCATTCTACATAAGTTTCGGTTTCCAATCAGCCACTCACAGCGTTTTCTAACAAGAAGCGCCGTCCTCTCTCGCGTGCACTGCAGCACTTGTAAACAGAACCGCATGGCGTCTACCGAAGGGAAAGTGGCGATACCTCAGCAAAACAGCCTGTAAGCATCAAAACTGAGGAGGAGAGAGGCTTGAAACGCAGGAGAGACCAAAGAAGGAATAAAGTTCGTGTTCTCGGTGGATTGTACTGAAGGTAGAGAGCAGCCGGACGCCTCGGACTGAATGTGGACTCGAAGTCCGCCTGGACAGGTATTTTTTCAATAACTTTCTTCTCAGTAACATTTACGTCCTCGGGTGCTGGCGTTTCCTCTGCTGGTCTACCGTATAAAATACATAGTGATATTTACAACGTAACACAACAAAGCTTTACATCACTGCTTCTCGAAGTGGCCGGTTAGAAACTTTATCAGGCTGTCATATGGTAATGTCGCCTATAACATCATAACTCGTCATAACTGTGCATCTGTTTACATAACTGTAGTTACGGTAAGCTACCGGTTATGATAGAAAATATCATTTAGCTGATCCGCAGCCATTTACTGCAACCAAAACAGTAGGGCTGGGAAAAAATTGATACACTGAAATATCACGATATTTTCATATGCAGATTTCATATAGAGATTCAAAAATGCAATATTGATCTCTTTCACCAACGCGAGATTTCACCATTATCTTACGAAATCTCACGAGATTTCACAAAACCCGCAGGATTTCGTGACTGAACAACGAAATCTCGTGAGATTTCATTAGTAAAATAGATCAATACCACATTTTTACATATCAATATGATATCAGCCTATGAAAATATTGCGATATTTCAGTGTATCGATTTTTTTCCCCCAGCCCTAAAATCAGGTATAGCGCCTTTAAACTGCTGCTAAACAATATCTTGGGTCTCATTAAGAACACCACCTGAGTAGAAGTTTATAGTGGGTAGCTGGGTATCCCAATGACTAAGAAGTGAGGGGAGCAACAGTTATACAAAAGTTTATTGAAAGCAAGATTTATCATTCCTTTTCTGGTCATTGTTTAGCAAGTTCCTATAACTGAAATTATAATTGCATGCAGTCTTATTCACTTCATTCTCTACACATTCCCTTCATCTTTAAAAAGCACGGCTGCAATTAAGTTGCATTTTTAGCAGCTTCTTTTTCTGTGTGTGGGTGTGTGTGTCTGTTCCCTGGTTCTCTCTAATTTATCCAGATCTTAGGGGGGAAAAAAAACTGGAAGTTAGAAGAAATTCCAGTGCATTACTGTATCTTTTATTAAAATAAAGAAATGTGCTGTTAAGTCATCAATAAATTACACTCAGAGCTGGTCAAAAATTCCCAATTTTGTTGCTTGTCTAAGTTTATTACTGTATTAAGAAAATATCCTCTTACTAAACCGTTTAAAAGAATAAAGGATGCTTTTGAATTGTCTGAGCAAAATCAGTTATTTCTAAATTCACACATTGTGTTTATATTGACACTGTCATGTGCAAAAAAATGCCAAAACATCCAATCATGTTCTTAAGTACATGATTGAATGTACATAGGCTACAGTGAGTTTAAAGGGACTAGAGGCAGGAATTAAAAAAAAAAAAAAATGCATGTCCTTTTTTTATGCTAATGGGTGATGAAGTGCTATATAGCAAAAAGAACAAGCCCACCCACATCTCTCTCCGTTGCCTTGAACAGGCTGTTTGCTGCAAAATGCGCTGCAATTCAGTGGCCGAATTTCCCGCATTGCCCTGCAGATGTGACGTCAAATGATGCTACATCCGCATCCCTGACAGTTTTGATACAGGAGGGAAGACGGTCAGGGTAAATTCAAACACTGTAACCGATAGTTATGGATTCGTCTGCCGTCGGCAAACGATCCAGATCAACTGAAAGACCACTTAAAGTGTAACTACAAAGAAAAAGCATAGTAAACAACATTATAGCTTCAGTTTATGCACGCTCCCATGCCGGCTTGGGTCAGGGCTGCAGTTACTTGAAGCGCCAGCCACGGCAGTCACGAGTTTCATTTCTTAATTTTGCCTCTAGACCCTTTAAAAGCAGCATCTCTGTGTTTGTGTGATCTCTAGCCATGTAAAGCACCTCCAAGCTCTTTTGGATTTTGTTGTAAAGCACTTTGTGAGAAGCGTTATACTGGTTAATGTTGCATTCTCAATTAGGGCCATATGGGGGGAACTGAGGTGCTTGGCAGAGGTAGGCGCTCGGAGAGGTTTTCTAGTTTTGTATCATGCTAATCATATGTCACAGTGTGGTCCTGTCACTATGCCTCCGACTGATCATGTGCCCTGGCTACTTGGCCACAGGGATGTCCCTTTGGCTGAATGGTCAGCATGCATGACTTTCACCCGGGAGTCTGGGGCTAAAGCCCGCCCGGGCCCTCCGTTGCGTACCTTGCCACATTCTGGCGTTGTCGGCAGGATCCATGTGCAATGCCGGTAAACGGTCCATGGATTCATAATTGGTGGCAGCCTGTGCGGAGCACGAGGACGTGCTTGTGAAAAGAGGGGGAGAGATGTGACAGTGTGGTCCTGTCACTATGCCTCCGACTGATCATGTGCCCTGGCTACTTGGCCACAGGGATGTCCCTTTGGCTGAATGGTCAGCGTGCATGACTTTCACCCGGGAGTCTGGGGTTTAAAGCCCACCCGGGCCCTCTGTTGCGTACCTTGCCACACATAGAAATATTTGAAAAAGTGAACGAATCAAAGGTCTTATAAGAAGCATAATTTACTATTTTTCCTGCTATTAACAATAAGCTGTTTCCTTTTCACAATGAATTCAATTACTAAGAGTCTGTATAGCATTAGAGGAAGAAAATGTCCTTCACTTACAAATTCCAGTGTGACATATTCCTCGTCAATCTTCATCCACAATGTATTCACTAATTTACCCCTAACGATAAATTAGGTACTCCATTTTTTTGACCACTTCTTTTAGAATTTTGATTGAATGAGATGTAAAGGACTCATGGGTAAAAACTAATCAAATGTGTCAAAGGTAAAGGAAGTGAGTTCTTCATTGTGATTATCACTGAAATGGGAAGCGGTATGTGTGTGTGGAAGGGCGTGCGACGTGCATATGGTTGTGTGTGTATTGATACCCTCTTCTTTTTCCTGTATAACTTTGCAGAGAAAAATATTTCTTGCTTAAGCGCCATTTTGTATCATCTTCTTTTTCTTCTGCTGATAACTCCTGTTTAACTTCCATCATCTTTTCTTGCCCTTTTCTCACCTTTTTCTCTTACCGTCTTCAATGCCATTATCTCCTCTGACCTTCTCCTTTTCTAACTTTCACATACTGTATGTGGCTTCCCTGGGTCATAGGCAGCTGGCTGATAAGGGGAAACTCACCTTTTTGTCTGAAAATGAATGGAGGAACCCAATGGCGATAAAATTCTTTATCGGCAAGACTAACCATTTAAAAGAGTCACACCGAAGAGCTGGAACAAAACTTACATGGAGAATTGGTCAGTGCTTTTTATTTAACCAAATCTGTAAATTTTATAATAGTATCTCCAAATAAAACAATCATGGACTTTAGCTGCATTACATCTGCAATAACTTTCTGTCTTATTCATCTTACTTTTTAAAGAAATGTAAATAAAACCCATTGAATGTCCATTGTCCCATAGAAATGGATACAATTTATATACAAAAGTCTCAAAGATGCATTCTCTTTTCAGTGTTTATGGGTTAAAAGTGAGCCAAAATTGCCACAGTTCATCAGTTAACTGTGCTTATGTGTCAAGAATGCATTCATGAATGTTTTTTCTTTTTTTGTCGGATTAATAAAAATGTTTCTTTTCAGATCATCGAAAGATCCATTGGCTGGGAAATGAAGACTTCCCCTTGTTTTTTCAAAAATAGCCAATAAGCTCAAAGTTTCTGTAAAAAACAGTGAAACGTAAAGAGGAAGTCAAATGGAATGCATCAAAGAATAAAGCCAAATAAAATCATACACCGGTGAGAAAAAAAATACATTTGAGGAGGAACCTATTATAAACTTGATGTGTGCCTCCAGCACGGATGTAAAACAGTGGTGGCATTGCATGTACAGCTTGAGAAAAGGCTGAAAATAGATTATGTTGAATAAAAGTTATTACTAGGAGGTAATCTGTTGAATCTTTTGAGGAGAGTACCTCTCACAAAATGGCTTATTTAAATTTACAGAAATCTATGATACCTTTTCAGACAGGATACATCAAAATGTTCAGTCATCAATCCTAGCAACTAAACATGATTTTAATGAGTATATTTTATGGTGCCTTTTCAGTTATATTCTTGGTTGATGTTACTGATTATTTTCTCATGAGTTTCACTAAATTTAATGTGTATTAAGCACAGACTGTTAATATAAAAAGGATGAACCTTCCGCTCACATCACCCATTGGTTTCTGAAGAGCTAAAAGTGAAGCCAGTTGGGTGTTCCCACCATTGCCATCTTCACTGCCGTCAACTGCCACATTAGCATTGCTAAAAGACATTGTTGTACCACTTTACTACAGGCTGACCAGCAGCTTTACACCTGGTCCATGCGCGCTATGTCCCATCTTGACCATGGCTTCACAACGACTTTCACAGCATGTTCATTTACAATTGCCTGCGAGAACACTCTATGTTGCTAGATCCACGAGATCACAAAATCACATGGGAATTACGTGTGTGATTTCAATAGTCCATGTGAGAGCAGCCTTGGATAAAGAGAGCTGCATGTAAACAAAGCAACACTGCTTGACCCCCCCCCCGACCGACTGGCTCCGAAATCTGGTGTCCAAGGAAATGACGTCAGGTTCAGATAGTTTAACAATTGAAAATCTGCACAGTGGCTTTTATTTAGGAAGATGTTTTACATTGAATTCTCCCTCTTACATCCTGTCTGGTCCGATCTGAAATGCTGAAATTACGCTGTGCTGGTGCGTGCGCTGTCAAAACTATAGTTTGCATATATATTTAGCTCCAGAGGTTGCCGCTTGGTGTAGAGCAATCAACACCACCCAAATGGTATTTTAGCAGGCACAGAACAAGGAGTTGCTGTTTGGATTGGTCACAGTGGGTTATGCCAAGCCATTTATGAACCATACTAATATCTATTGGATGGTACCTAGTTTTGGGTGGATAAATCCATCCATCCATTTAAAAAAAAAAAAAAAAAACATAATTAGAAGTGATTTATACCAGGAAAACCTGAAGGGATCGCATATAAATTTAACTCATAGTGCAGAGTGGAACGGGAGAGCAACAAAGCATGATGGGAAATTTTCAAACATACCCACTCCAGGACCAATAGGGGATTATCACGCTTACCGGAAGTTCCCAGATTTTGACACTTCCTCTTCCGGGCCATGTTAACGACAGCCGTTCCTGCTCTGTTATACAGTTTAAATCGGATAAACTCCAAACATACTTAAGTTTTCATTCTAGACTGAAATGATACTGGATCAAAGCGATCGATTTGCCGCGGTGAAGGGCCGAACTTTATAATAAAACACGTTTGTTTGTCGCCGGTGGGGCACAACACCGGCACTTCACAGCATGCTAGCGTTAGCCAGCTAGCGTTTACAGACGTGCTTAACGTTGTGCGTCTTAAAACACACAAACATCTGAAAATCGGGTCTGTACCTCCCCGTTTCCAGTGGAACAACTGGGGACTGCCAAGAAAGGAGACGTTTTCAGATGCTTGTGTGTTTTCAGCCGCACAAAGTTAGGCACGTTATCGAGCTGGCTAATGCTAACCTGCTAACAATAGTCCGCCAGCTACTACTCTGTTAAACTTTGTAAATCGGATAAACGCCAATGCCAAGTTTTCATTCCAGACTGAAGTGATGCTAAGGAAGAAGTGGATTAAAACGACTGATTCGCCGCGATGAAGGACCGAACTTTATAATAAAACGACACATTTGTTTGTGGCCGGCAGACTGCGCAGTCGTGTTAGTTGGTTAGCATTAGCCAGCTCGATAACGTGCCTAACTTTTTGCGGCTGAAAACACACAATCATCTGAAAGCGTCTCCTTTCTTGGCAGTCCCCAGTTGTTCCACTGGAAACGGGGAGGTACAGACCCGATTTTCAGATGTTTGTGTGTTTTAAGACGCACAATGTTAAGCACGTCAGTAAACGTTAGCTGGCTAATGCTAGCATGCTGTGAAGTGCCGGTGTCGTGCCCCACCGGCGACAAACAAACGTGTGTTTTATTATAAAGTTCGGCCCTTCACCGCGGCGAATCGATCGATTTGATCCACTTCTTCCTTAGTATCATTTCAGTCTACAATGAAAACTTAAGTATGTTTGGAGTTTATCCGATTTAAACAGTATAACAGAGCAGGAACGGCTGTCGTTAACATGGCGCGGAAGAGGAAGTGTCAAAATCTGGGAACTTCCGGTAAGCGTGATAATCCCCTATTACAGCAAAGCTGTCAGACTTTCAGATTAAAACTTACTTAAAAGTGATAGCTACAACTTTTTCATCAAAATAATAATTTTTGAAAAAATTATACATCCACAAAACATATACAGGGGTGCAGAATAAAAGTATTAATCGTACCCCAGAATTTCTATTGCATATAAATAAGTGTTTTATCAATTTTGACGTGTCTAAAAAGTAAATGTTTACATCTGATCACCTTTGCCACCATCAGGATTCTTCGCCGCAAGAATTAGCTTTGGTATTGCTAGCTCGATTGCTTTAGAAATAGCATGAATAATAATTCAAAATTAAAATTTCAAACAGACTAAAACTATCCTCAAACAAGATAAGTTGGAGCCTAAAAGGTGGGTTATCTCATGAGCAATGAAGTTTTAGAGAGATTTGCCTCTTAATTATACGCAGCCTTGTTTGTGCATGAAATGCCCTTTTCCCATGTTCTCTGTGAAAGTGTCAAACGGTCAGCAGGCATTTTTAAAGGGACGAGAGGCAAGATTTAGAAACGAAACTCGCGACTGCCGCTTCAGGTAACTGCAGCCACAAGCCAAGCAGTCACGGGAGCATTCCCAAACTGAAGCTATAATGTTGTTTACTAACCTTTTTCTTGGTAGTGACACTTTTTAGTGTCTTTCAGTTGATCTGGATCGTTTGCTGATGGCAGAAGAATCCATAACTATTGCTAACGGTGTTTGAATTGAATTGCGCTGCAATTTGGACTCGAATTACAGCGCATTTTGCAGCACACAGCCTGTTCAAGGCAACAGAGAGAAACGTGGGTGGAAACGTTATTTTTGGTATTTAGTGCTTCATCACCCATTAGTATTAAAAAAAAAAAATGGACATGCATGTTTGGTTTTTTTTCCATTCTTGCCTCTAGTCCCTTTAAATGTATATAGTAGAAATAGCCAAGATTATTATTATTGTCCATTTATTTGTATCATGAGTTTGTTGATCCCCACCCCACCCCCACCAGTAAATCTGAACTATGAAAGTCGGTCCTCTATTAATATATTGAGGCCAGCCTGAAGTGTTCCTTCACTGAATTACATTACAGCCATGTAGAAACTGAAAATTTGTTGCAACATCAAAGCCATTAAAGTTGAATAATAATATTTTCCACATTGGAAGGATGAACAAAATAACAAATGCTGTAATAGCTTTAATCTAATCTAATGGACCTGCTTTAAAATTCAAAAAACTAATTTCATGTTAATCAATACATTCTTCATGCGTACACTCACACATAGCAAAAGCCAATGATGAAAGGGCTATGTTTTTACACAGATGTACATCAGCTTTTTTCTGGAGAAAATGTTGGCAACAACAATGTAATGTTGTCATTACATTGTTGCACCCTAACAGATGGACACAAAACAAAAAATGAATGAAGTAAAGGTGGTATTTAATGTTTAGGTAAGTAGGGGGAGTTGGGGGCAGTGGGGCAGCTGGTCTTCGAGGAGAAGGTGGAAACACTCAGGTAAGTGGTCTGCCTTGTCCAAACGTGTAAAATGTAAATTAAAAAAAAAAAAAAAGAATACAATGATTTTCAAATCCTCTTCAACCTATATTAAATTTAATCCACTGCAAAGGCAAGACATTTATTGTTCAAACTGATCAATTTTGTTTTTTGCAAATATTCACTCATTTTGAATTTTTGAATTGAACTCCGTATTTTTTTTTCCAATGGGAAATGCGAAAAAAAAAAAAAACGTAATCCACTGTCTGCAGTTTTCCTGTTGGAATTACTATTGGATCCTTTGACACAATACCTGTGTCCCATTTTTTCCAAAAAGAAGCAACTAAAATTCCTTAACTCTCCGTTTTGTGTTTTGTTTGGTGCTGCTGTCTTTCCCCACGAAAATGGCGCCAACTACCCAAAATGCATTGCGCTTCTGCAGCTGTGACGTACCCAGTCAAAGACCGATTGGTTTATAAATGTCTTAATGGTCTTGGGCCTTCTATTTTATCTGACCTATTTTTAAATTATGAACCCTCACTGACCTGGTACTGTCCTCAGGGACTGGCCTTTTGGTTGTTCACAATGTTCGGACCAAACCCCATGGCAAGGCTTCTTTTCACCAATATGGGCCCCGCCTCTGGAACGGCCTGCCTGAAGGCCTCAGGGCTGCAGAGTGTTGATATCTTTTTCTAAAAGGCTCAAGACCTGTCTGGGTGGTTGGGGTCTGACAATGCAGCTAAATAGTTGTGGTCTGCTCTGTCCGGATCTGGGTGGTTCCCATGGTAGCAACCCTTGTGGCAGTGGGTGGGAGGAGTCCTGGTGTGGATAGACTCCCAGAATATTGATCCATCACCAGGTGCCAAAATATTTTTCTGTTTTTTTTTTTTTTGTGGTTGTACTTTGGTGTAATCAGTATACGTAGTGTATGAGAGAAAAATGTGTGTGTGTAGTTTTGTGTTGCTTTAATGTGTTGTGGGACTACTGTGACTTAAAATTGCTATACAAATAAAGTTTGATATCGTTTTGACCTTTTTAACTCAACAGGCAGTTGATCAAATGTAAAAAGACATCTTCAGAAACATTGCAATATCATAATAAGATTGTATTTTATGTACTCCCTTTCCTGCCAATATGACTGACTCATGACTCACTTTTCACAATACGGGATGGTGAAGTGGGGCTGCATTGTTTTGCAAATGGCTAGAAAAGCTATTTGATCTTCAAAATGATTTTTCAGAGTGAGTGTGGTGCAATGGCAGCACTTCTCTGATGTATGTCTTTTTGTCTTAGATTCAAAGTACTTTCTCTTGTAACTGCCGTTTCACCACTCAAGTAATTAAACACATTCTTATTCGCTAATCACGAGCTTTGGAGATGGAAAACCTGAATTGAACATGAGTTTCTATGTAACAAATTCCATGTAAATCCTGCAAAGAGAACGACCTTCAAAATGGTTTATTAAGCAGATTCAAACCCACAAAAGCGCAAACACTTGGTGCAGTTATCTTCCTAAGCCCCTGAGCGTCATTGTCCGCATGTCCTCTGCACTGAGAAAAACTTGAATGACAATAAATTAGCAGCCAGGCCAGTGCAGTTTAGCCTGCTTGTATAGGGCTTACATCTCTTTGTGCAAGCCTTCATTCTTATCAGCCTTCTCTAGGAGGACACTGCTCTGACAAACACTATCAAACAATAGGAGCCTTTATTCTACCCTTCCAAGCTCAGACCGGTGAACCAGGGCCTTGCCGTGAGCTTTTTTTGCCTTTCATGGTTGAGTGATGTTCTGTTCAGGCATTGGATGATTCCAGTGATGGGCTGCTCATCTGAACATCGCTTTGCCCACAGCTAACACTGTCAGGAGAGGGCACTGCATCCTTGTATTGTTGTGAGTTTAGGCACAGGGCTATCATTGAATTAAAATGTTGACATCGATAACTTTCCTAATAAAAAGGATAAGTTGTGTTTGACCTTACTCCAGTTGGCCAGGCATACATTAATGAGATGAGTCCGGCTTATAGTTGTGCAGCAGTTTCAGAGTGGCTCCTACACCGTTGTTTTTTTAGAAGGGACAGACATTAGATCCTCATATCTTTCAGATCTTCTCCATCATTATAGCACTCCCAGGGTTTTATGATCTTCGTCAACTGCTCTAATGTCTGTCCCTTCTAAAGCTCAGCAGTGTAGGAGCCACTCTGAAACTGCTGCACAACTATAAGCCGGACTCATCTCATTAATGTATACTGTGCAACTGGAGTAAGGTCAAACACAACTTATCCTTTTTATTAGGAAAGTTATCGATGTCAACATTTTAATTCAATGATAGCCCTGTGCCTAAACTCACAACAATACAAGGATGCAGTGCCCTCTCCTGACAGTGTTAGCTGTGGGCAAAGCGATGTTCAGATGAGCAGCCCATCACTGGAATCATCCAATGCCTGAACGGAACATCACTCAACCATGAAAGGCAAAAAAGCTCACGGCAAGGCCCTGGTTCACCGGTCTGAGCTTGGAAGGGTAGAATAAAGGCTCCTATTGTTTGATAGTGTTTGTCAGAGCAGTGTCCTCCTAGAGAAGGCTGATAAGAATGAAGGCTTGCACAAAGAGATGTAAGCCCTATACAAGCAGGCTAAACTGCACTGGCCTGGCTGCTAATTTATTGTCATTCAAGTTTTTCTCAGTGCAGAGGACATGCGGACAATGACGCTCAGGGGCTTAGGAAGATAACTGCACCAAGTGTTTGCTCTTTTGTGGGTTTGAATCTGCTTAATAAACCATTTTGAAGGTCGTTCTCTTTGCAGGATTTACATGGAATTTGTTACATAGAAACTCATGTTCAATTCAGGTTTTCCATCTCCAAAGCTCGTGATTAGCGAATAAGAATGTGTTTAATTACTTGAGTGGTGAAACAGCAGTTACAAGAGAAAGTACTTTGAATCTAAGACAAAAAGACATACATCAGAGAAGTGCTGCCATTGCACCACACTCACTCTGAAAAATCATTTTGAAGATCAAATAGCTTTTCTAGCCATTTGCAAAACAATGCAGCCCCACGTCACCATCCTGTATTGTGAAAAGTGAGTCATGAGTCAGTCATATTGGCAGGAAAGGGAGTACATAAAATACAATCTTATTATGATATTGCAATGTTTCTGAAGATGTCTTTTTACATTTGATCAACTGCCTGTTGAGTTAAAAAGGTCAAAACGATATCAAACTTTATTTGTATAGCAATTTTAAGTCACAGTAGTCCCACAACACATTAAAGCAACACAAAACTACACACACACACACACAATTTTCTCTCATACACTACGTATACTGATTACACAAGTACAACCACAAAAAAAAAAAAAAAAAAACAGAAAAATATCTTGGCACCAGGTGATGGATCAATATTCTGGGAGTCTATCCACACCAGGACTCCCTCCCACCCACTGCCACAAGGGTTGCTACCATGGGAACCACCCAGATCCGGACAGAGCAGACCACAACTATTTAGCTGCATTGTCAGACCCCAACCACCCAGACAGGTCTTGAGCCTTTTAGAAAAAGATATCAACACTCTGCAGCCCTGAGGCCTTCAGGCAGGCCGTTCCAGAGGCGGGGCCCATATTGGTGAAAAGAAGCCTTGCCATGGGGTTTGGTCCGAACATTGTGAACAACCAAAAGGCCAGTCCCTGAGGACAGTACCAGGTCAGTGAGGGTTCATAATTTAAAAATAGGCCAGATAAATTAGAAGGCCCAAGACCATTAAGACATTTATAAACCAATCGGTCTTTGACTGGGTACGTCACAGCTGCAGAAGCGCAATGCATTTTGGGTAATTGGCGCCATTTTCGTGGGGAAAGACAGCAGCACCAAACAAAACACAAAACGGAGAGTTAAGGAATTTTAGTTTCTTCTTTTGGAAAAAATGGGACACAGGTATTGTGTCAAAGGATCCAATAGTAATTCCAACAGGAAAACTGCAGACAGTGGATTACGTTTTTTTTTTTTTTTCACATTTCCCATTGGAAAAAAAAATACGGAGTTCAATTCAAAAATTCAAAATGAGTGAATATTTGCAAAAAACAAAATTTATCAGTTTGAACAATAAATGTCTTGCCTTTGCAGTGGATTAAATTTAATATAGGTTGAAGAGGATTTGAAAATCATTGTATTCTTTTTTTTTTAATTTACATTTTACACGTTTGGACAAGGCAGACCACTTGAGTGTTTCCACCTTCTCCTCGAAGACCAGCTGCCCCACTGCCCCCAACTCCCCCTACTTACCTAAACATTAAATACCACCTTTACTTCATTCATTTTTTGTTTTGTGTCCATCTGGTAGGGTGCAACAATGTAATGACCCCAACATTTTCTCCAACAAAAAGCTGATGTACATCTGTGTAAAAATAGCAAAAGCCAATGATGAAAGGGCTATGTGTGAGTGTACGCATGAAGAATGTATTGATTAACATGAAATTAGTTTTTGAATTTCAAAGCAGGTCCATTAGATTAGATTAAAGCTATTACAGCATTTGTTATTTTGTTCAGCCTTCCAATGTGGAAAATATTATTCAACTTTAATGGCTTTGATGTTGCAACAAATTTTCAGTTTCTACATGGCTGTAATGTAATTCAGTGAAGGAACACTTCAGGCTGGCCTCAATATATTAATAGAGGACAGACTTTCATAGTTCAGATTTACTGGTGGGGGTGGGGTGGGGATCAACAAACTCATGATACAAATAAATAGACAATAATAATAATCTTGGCTATTTCTACTATATACATTTAAAGGGACTAGAGGCAAGAATGGAAAAAAAACCCAAACATGCATGTCCATTTTTTTTTAATACTAATGGGTGATGAAGCGCTAAATACCAAAAATAACGTTTCCACCCACGTTTCTCTCTGTTGCCTTGAACAGGCTGTGTGCTGCAAAATGCGCTGTAATTCGAGTCCAAATTGCAGCGCAATTCAATTCAAACACTGTTAGCAATAGTTATGGATTCTTCTGCCATCAGCAAACGATCCAGATCAACTGAAAGACACTAAAAAGTGTCACTACCAAGAAAAAGATTAGTAAACAACATTATAGCTTCAGTTTGTGCACGCTCCCGTGACTGCTTGGCCTGTGGCTGCAGTTACCTGAAGCGGCAGTCGCGAGTTTTGTTTCTAAATCTTGCCTCTCGTCCCTTTAAAAATGCCTGCTGACCGTTTGACACTTTCACAGAGAACATGGGAAAAGGGCATTTCATGCACAAACAAGGCTGCGTATAATTAAGAGGCAAATCTCTCTAAAACTTCATTGCTCATGAGATAACCCACCTTTTAGGCTCCAACTTATCTTGTTTGAGGATAGATTTAGTCTGTTTGAAATTTAATTTTGAATTATTATTCATGCTATTTCTAAAGCAATCGAGCTAACAATACCAAAGCTAATTCTTGCGGCGAAGAATCCTGATGGTGGCAAGGTGATCAGATGTAAACATTTACTTTTTAGACACGTCAAAATTGATAAAACACTTATTTATATGCAATAGAAATTCTGGGGTACGATTAATACTTTTATTCTGCACCCCTGTATATGTTTTGTGGATGTATAATTTTTTCAAAAATTATTATTTTGATGAAAAAGTTGTAGCTATCACTTTTAAGTAAGTTTTAATCTGAAAGTCTGACAGCTTTGCTGTAATCTCCCCCCCCCCCCTGGTCCTGGAGTGGGTATGTTTGAAAATTTCCCATCATGCTTTGTTGCTCTCCCGTTCCACTCTGCGGCCGTTTCTCAATATGCGTACTTTTGCGTACACTTGAGTTAAATTTATATGCGATCCCTTCAGGTTTTCCTGGTATAAATCACTTCTAATTATGTTTTTTTTTTTTTTTTAAATGGATGGATGGATTTATCCACCCAAAACTAGGTACCATCCAATAGATATTAGTATGGTTCATAAATGGCTTGGCATAACCCACTGTGACCAATCCAAACAGCAACTCCTTGTTCTGTGCCTGCTAAAATACCATTTGGGTGGTGTTGATTGCTCTACACCAAGCGGCAACCTCTGGAGCTAAATATATATGCAAACTATAGTTTTGACAGCGCACGCACCAGCACAGCGTAATTTCAGCATTTCAGATCGGACCAGACAGGATGTAAGAGGGAGAATTCAATGTAAAACATCTTCCTAAATAAAAGCCACTGTGCAGATTTTCAATTGTTAAACTATCTGAACCTGACGTCATTTCCTTGGACACCAGATTTCGGAGCCAGTCGGTCGGGGGGGGGGGGTCAAGCAGTGTTGCTTTGTTTACATGCAGCTCTCTTTATCCAAGGCTGCTCTCACATGGACTATTGAAATCACACACGTAATTCCCATGTGATTTTGTGATCTCGTGGATCTAGCAACATAGAGTGTTCTCGCAGGCAATTGTAAATGAACATGCTGTGAAAGTCGTTGTGAAGCCATGGTCAAGATGGGACATAGCGCGCATGGACCAGGTGTAAAGCTGCTGGTCAGCCTGTAGTAAAGTGGTACAACAATGTGTTTTAGCAATGCTAATGTGGCAGTTGACGGCAGTGAAGATGGCAATGGTTGGAACACCCAACTGGCTTCACTTTTAGCTCTTCAGAAACCAATGGGTGATGTGAGCGGAAGGTTCATCCTTTTTATATTAACAGTCTGTGCTTAATACACATTAAATTTAGTGAAACTCATGAGAAAATAATCAGTAACATCAACCAAGAATATAACTGAAAAGGCACCATAAAATATACTCATTAAAATCATGTTTAGTTGCTAGGATTGATGACTGAACATTTTGATGTATCCTGTCTGAAAAGGTATCATAGATTTCTGTAAATTTAAATAAGCCATTTTGTGAGAGGTACTCTCCTCAAAAGATTCAACAGATTACCTCCTAGTAATAACTTTTATTCAACATAATCTATTTTCAGCCTTTTCTCAAGCTGTACATGCAATGCCACCACTGTTTTACATCCGTGCTGGAGGCACACATCAAGTTTATAATAGGTTCCTCCTCAAATGTATTTTTTTTCTCACCGGTGTATGATTTTATTTGGCTTTATTCTTTGATGCATTCCATTTGACTTCCTCTTTACTTTTCACTGTTTTTTACAGAAACTTTGAGCTTATTGGCTATTTTTGAAAAAACAAGGGGAAGTCTTCATTTCCCAGCCAATGGATCTTTCGATGATCTGAAAAGAAACATTTTAATTAATCCGACAAAAAAGAAAAAAACATTCATGAATGCATTCTTGACACATAAGCACAGTTAACTGATGAACTGTGGCAATTTTGGCTTACTATTAACCCATAAACACTGAAAAGAGAATGCATCTTTGAGACTTTTGTGTATAAATTGTATCCATTTCCATGGGACAATGGACATTCAATGGGTTTTATTTACATTTCTTTAAAAAGTAAGATGAATAAGACAGAAAGTTATTGCAGATGTAATGCAGCTAAAGTCCATGATTGTTTTATTTGCAGATACTAAAATAAAATTTACAGATTTGGTTAAATAAAAAGCACTGACCAATTCTCCATGTAAGTTTTGTTCCAGCTCTTCGGTGTGACTCTTTTAAATGGTTAGTCTTGCCGATAAAGAATTTTATCGCCATTGGGTTCCTCCATTCATTTTCAGACAAAAAGGTGAGTTTCCCCTTATCAGCCAGCTGCCTATGACCCAGGGAAGCCACATACAGTATGTGAAAGTTAGAAAAGGAGAAGGTCAGAGGAGATAATGGCATTGAAGACAGTAAGAGAAAAAGGTGAGAAAAGGGCAAGAAAAGATGATGGAAGTTAAACAGGAGTTATCAGCAGAAGAAAAGAAGATGATGGTACAAAATGGCGCTTAAGCAAGAAATATTTTTCTCTGCAAAGTTATACAGGAAAAAGAAGAGGGTATCAATACACACACAACCATATGTACGTCGCACGCCCTTCCACACACACATACCGCTTCCCATTTCAGTGATAATCACAATGAAGAACTCACTTCCTTTACCTTTGACACATTTGATTAGTTTTTACCCATGAGTCCTTTACATCTCATTCAATCAAAATTCTAAAAGAAGTGGTCAAAAAATGGAGTACCTAATTTCTCGTTAGGGGTAAATTAGTGAATACATTGTGGATGAAGATTGACGAGGAATATGTCACACTGGAATTTGTAAGTGAAGGACATTTTCTTCCTCTAATGCTATAAAGACTCTTAGTAATTGAATTCATTGTCAAAAGGAAACAGCTTATTGTTAATAGCAGGAAAAATAGTCAGTTATACTTCTTATAAGACCTTTGATTCGTTCACTTTTTCAAATATTTCTATGATTAGCATGATACAAAACTAGAAAACCTCTCCGAGCGCCTACCTCTGCCAAGCACCTCAGTTCCCCCCATATGGCCCTAACAAAAATCCTTAAAAAGATTTCTGGATCCAAACGGTGATCCAGATCAACACCGAAATTTAAACAGGTTTTCGTTGTGCCATCATTAATATTCCCTGAAAATTTCATCCAAGTCTGTCCAAATTTTGGTAACAGACATACTGGTAATTACATTACCTCCTTGGTGGAGGTGAGCTTTTTTTCCAGGAGCCAAAACCAGTTTCTTTGGTCTCTTTTTCTTTAGAAGGATGTTTAAAGGTAAAGAAATGTCCATTTTGGATTTGGTCATAATGGGAATGTTTAGAGTTATGTTTGTAGTTTTAATTTAGTATGCAACATTAACCAGTATAACGCTTCTCACGGAGAAAAAAAAAAATCACAAAGTGGTTTACAACAAAATCCAAAAGAACTTGGAGGTGCTTTACATGGCTAGAGATCACACAAACACAGAGATGCTGCTTTTAAAGGGTCTAGAGGCAAAATTAAGAAATGAAACTCATGACTGCCGTGGCTGGCGCTTCAAGTAACTGCAGCCCTGACCCAAGCCGGCATGGGAGCGTGCATAAACTGAAGCTATAATGTTGTTTACTATGCTTTTTCTTTGTAGTTACACTTTTAAGTGGTCTTTCAGTTGATCTGGATTGTTTGCCGACGGCAGAAGAATCCATAACTATCGGTTACAGTGTTTGAATTTACCCCGACCGTCTTCCTCCTGTATCAAAACTGTCAGGGATGCGGATGTAGCATCATTTGACGTCACATCTGCAGGGCAATGCGGGAAATTCGGCCACTGAATTGCAGCGCATTTTGCAGCACACAGCCTGTTCAAGGCAACGGAGAGAGATGTGGGTGGGCTTGTTATTTTTGCTATATAGCACTTCATCACACATTAGCATAAAAAAAAGGACATGCATTTTTTTTTTTTTTTTTTTTTAATTCCTGCCTCTAGTCCCTTTAAACTCACTGTAGCCTACGTACATTCAATCATGTACTTAAGAACATGATTGGATGTTTTGGCATTTTTGCACATGACAGTGTCAAT
The DNA here is from genome assembly GCA_023101725.1 of Atherinomorus stipes. Taxonomy (NCBI): domain Eukaryota; kingdom Metazoa; phylum Chordata; class Actinopteri; order Atheriniformes; family Atherinidae; genus Atherinomorus; species Atherinomorus stipes. The sequence continues at coordinate 523,866 of JALJCO010010590.1, read as the reverse complement.
ATAAACACAATGTGTGAATTTAGAAATAACTGATTTTGCTCAGACAATTCAAAAGCATCCTTTATTCTTGTAAACGGTTTAGTAAGAGGATATTTTCTTAATACAGTAATAAACTTAGACAAGCAACAAAATTGGGAATTTTTGACCAGCTCTAAGAGTAATTTATTGATGACTTAACAGCACATTTCTTTATTTTAATAAAGGATACAGTAATGCACTGGAATTTCTTCTAACTTCCAGTTTTTTTCCCCTAAGATCTGGATAAATTAGAGAGAACCAGGGAACAGACACACACACCCACACACAGAAAAAGAAGCTGCTAAAAATGCAACTTAATTGCAGCCGTGCTTTTAAAGATGAAGGGAATGTGTAGAGAATAAAGTGAATAAGACTGCATGCAATTATAATTTCAGTTATAGGAACTTGCTAAACAATGACCAGAAAAGGAATGATAAATCTTGCTTTCAATAAACTTTTGTATAACTGTTGCTCCCCTCACTTCTTCATCATTGGGATACCCAGCTACCCACTATAAACTTCTACTCAGGTGGTGTTCTTAATGAGACCCAAGATATTGTTTAGCAGCAGTTTAAAGGCGCTATACCTGATTTTGCACATTTGTGAACCGTGAGCGAAGTGAAGAGTGTGAGAGGTGAGAGAAAACTTGCATCTTCCAGTGAAATTACCCTTTTGTAGGGCTGGGGAAAAAAAAATCGATACACTGAAATATCGCAATATTTTCATAGGCTGATATCATATTGATATGTAAAAATGTGGTATCGATCTATTTTACTAATGAAATCTCACGAGATTTCGTTGTTCAGTCACGAAATCTCGCGGGTTTTTGTGAAATCTCGTGAGATTTCGTAAGATAATGGTGAAATCTCGCGTTGGTGAAAGAGATCAATATTGCATTTTTGAATCTCTATATGAAATCTGCATATGAAAATATCGTGATATTTCAGTGTATCAATTTTTTTTCCCAGCCCTACTGTTTTGGTTGCAGTAAATGGCTGCGGATCAGCTACATGACATTTTCTATCATAACTGGTAGCTTACCGTAACTACAGTTATGTAAACAGATGCACAGTTATGATGAGTTATGATGTTATAGGCGACATTACCACATGACAGCCTGATAAAGTTTCTAACCGGCCACTTCGAGAAGCAGTGATGTAAAGCTTTGTTGTGTTACGTTGTAAATATCACTATGTATTATATACGGTAGACCAGCAGAGGAAATGCCAGCACCCGAGGACGTAAATGTTACTGAGAAGAAAGTTATTGAAAAAATACCTGTCCAGGCAGACTTCGAGTCCACATTCAGTCCGAGGCGTCCGGCTGCTCTCTACCTTCAGTACAATCCACCGAGAACACAAACTTTATTCCTTCTTTGGTCTCTCCTGCGTTTCAAGCCTCTCTCCTCCTCAGTTTTGATGCTTTCAGGCTGTTTTGCTGAGGTATCGCCACTTTCCCTTCGGTAGACGCCATACGGTTCTGTTTACAAGTGCTGCAGTGCACGCGAGAGAGGACGGCGCTTCTTGTTAGAAAACGCTGTGAGTGGCTGATTGGAAACCGAAACTTATGTAGAATGAACCGCATTGGCATGAAGAGAGTGTCACGCCATCCTTAGAAACCGAAACTAAAAAGGCCTGAATTCATGCATATACGCAATCAATGAGTGATTTTATTTTTATGAAATTACTTCTTTTAGCACACATTATACCGTGTAGAAAGCATTTCTCTGAAAGAGATTAAAATAAAATCAGGTACAGGGCCTTTAAGTGTAGCTTGGTTTGTTGTTATATTATTAGATAACTTGTACAGAAGATTATAGAAAACAGAAGATTATACAAACAGAGTTTGTACTTTTTTATTGTTCTCCAGAAAGTTCAAACTATTTTGAACCATTCCTAGATGCAGAAAAAGGGTAATCCAGGCACCTGAGAATAAAAATCCTGTCCAGCAGTCATTCCACCTAATCAGTAAACCAGCTGAAACTAATTAGCACAGCTCCTCTGCCGGGTAGATGAGCTAGTTAGTGAAAACACCTGTTCTAAATGTACAGGCAGATCCGGCAGGGTTTTTCTCTTTGGCATCTGGATTACACACCTCTGCCCATGTGTCGCTATTGTCATGATCTGTGTTGCTGTCTTGGTTGTTGTCTTAGTTCAGGGGTGTCCAAGTCCAGTCTTCGAGAGCTACTACCCTGCACATTTTGGTTGCATCCATTCACCAACACACCTGAATCAAATAAATGGCTCGTTACCAGGCCTTTGCAGAGCTGAATGGCATGAGAGAATTGGCCATTTGATTCAGGTGTGTTGGAGAGGGTATTTTCTAAAAAAATGCAGGACAGTAGTACTTAGGGATAGTGAAAACGAAGCCTCACGAGACGAGACATTTTGACACAGCTGCTAAGAGATCGACACGAAGTCTTGAGACATTTAAGACAGTAAGTATGAGCTCCATCTGCTGGCTGTGGACGTGTACTGCAGCTGAGGGAAGCGCTGCCTGGAGCTGTTTTCTCTGACACGGTGTATAACAAAAGATACGTTGTCAACCTTCTGTTAGTGTTTCCTTTGTGGTTAATATCTTGAAATTATCCTCTGTGATAAATTAAGTATTTTTCAATAAATTCCCAAGTGATTGGAACCCATATTAAGCATTGACAGATGAGTAAACCCAGTCCCTTCAAGATTTTGGCTCGACACCAAGCGGCAACCTCCGGTGGCCAGTAGTGATGCCACCCGGAAATGGACATTTTCTGTAATATTCCCTTCATCCGCTAGGGGCTGGCTCCAAGAGCGAGCAAATCCCCATAGACTCCCATGTTAAAAACGCCAACTTCACAGCAGAAATAAACAGGTTTACAGCCTGGTTCAAAAAATCATTTTAGGTTTATTAGGTCAAGTTTACCTTCATGTCAACTGTGAGGGGGGTGAATTTTTTTATAACTCATTCGTTTAGATGTTATTTATTCTTCAAATTACACATAATTAAGGGCGTGTCCTTATGATTGACAAGCGGCAGACCGGAAGCTCCGCCTGCCGACCGGAGGCTCCTAGTTAGCTCCTTCTTTGCTCTTAATAAGGTCTCAATTTGTTACAGAGTCGCACAACGGCGGTGTTTAGTCAGCGAATTGCAAGTCTAAGCATGTCTTACCTTAACCATGCCGCTTAGGGGGCTTATCTTTGTTAGCTCCTCTTAGTTTCGTGTTAGCTCAGTTAGCGTTTAGCCCACAGTACGTCAGCTGTCAATCATTTGCCCCGCGGCCGCGCTGTGCCCATTTTAGTATTTTCCTGGAGTGACGACGTACGTGACACGGCAAGATGGCGACGGTAAGACACGCCCAACTGGCTTCACATTTCTCTATTCAGAAGAGACCGGAAGCTACGTCCAGTAATTATATACAGTCTATGCTCGACACTCGTGGATGACGTAACGAGGCCTTGGTTAGTGTGGTCACGTGGCTTTCGGAATGTTGAGACTTCCACCAAAACAGCAGCAGCGAGACTTCCGGTTCATAAGATCGAGGCGGCGTAGAGCAGACGGGCTCGAACATAACATCCCTAGTAGTACTCGAGGACCTGACTTGGGCACCCCTGTCTTAGTTGTTTCTAGTCCTGTCTTGTTTCCTGCTTTTTTGGAAGAGCTTTCCCCTTCTGTATTCTGTTCAATTTACTTTCTGTTCCTTGCACACCTGGCTTCAATCATTAATCTGCACCACCTGCTCCTGGGGTTTTCTTTTCTCTACACACTACTGGTTTTTCCTTTGCTTCCTTTGGCAAATTGTCATTGTCTTCCCCAGTGTCTACTTCTAAGTCCATGTTCCTGTTTTCTGCCATTATTTTTTTAATTAAAACTTAATTTCTGCACCTGCCTCCCTCCTGCATCTTTCCTGTGTTTAGGTCATCACACACCAGTTATTCTCGCTACTGCAGTCTGCCTGATAATGTTCCTGATCGATGAACTTTAATGGGACACTTCACTATGTCAAAGCCATTTAGTTTAACCAAAAATATAAACGAAGTGTGATCAAGATTCATAACACATGCTGTTTGTGTCTTGGCATGCCCATTTATGTGCTCCAGGTCTGCTGTTGTATTTAAAAGTAACAATGTTTTGCATGGGCAAATAGCTTATTAATAAATAATAATACATTTTGACAGTGCCTTTCAAGACACCCAAGGACACTTAACAATAAAAACAAAACACAGAAAACACAATAAAAAAAATTAAGATAAACAGAACATCAAGTCAAAAGCAACAGGAATATGAAAAATGTTAAACATTATAAGCAGTTTTAAACAGATGGGTTTTCAGTCTGGATTTAAAAAAGGATGAAGCTGTCGGTGTTTCTGATGTTGGGGGGGTTCCAGAGTCGGGCAGCAGAGCGACTGAAATCTCTGCTCCCCATGGTGCTGAGGCGGGTGGAAGGAACGGTAAGGTGGGGTGGACGGAGGAGGAGGACCTGAAAGAGCGGGAGGGAGTGATGATCTGGATGAGGTCACACAGATTGGGGGGAGGGAGGTTGTGGATGGCCTTGAAGGTATGGAGGAGGATCGTGAAGGTGGATCTGAATTTAACTGGGAGCCAGTAGAGCTGCTGGAGAAAAGGGGTGATGTGTTGGAAGGGGGGATTCTGGTGATGATGCGGGCTGCTGATTTGGAGTTTGTGGAGGAGTTTGTGGGGGAAACCAAAGAGAAGCGAGTTGCAATAGTCAAGATGGGAGGTGATGAGACTGTGGACCAGGATGAAAGGAGTGTGGGGGGTGAAAAAGGGGCAGAGGCGATTAATGGAACGAAGATGGAAGTTAGCAGACCGGGTTATGTTATTGATGTGAGCATGAAAAGAAAGAGAGCTGTGAAGGATGACACCCAGACTTTTCACCCGAGGGGAGGGAAAAAACTGTAGCATTATTGATAGTGATGTAGAAGCTGTTGGTTTTGGAGATGTTTTTTGCCCACAAGAAGAAGTTCAGTTTTATTGCCATTAACTCATTGACTGCCAGACCTTTTCCGAGCAGAGCGCTCCATATTGCCAGGATTTTTAAGCATTTTCACTGATTTTGGGAGGTCCACAGAATATTGTGTACTATGCCAATACAAACACTGAATGTACCAAAGGAAAGCTTAGACTGTCTTCTTTTATCAGAAAAAAACCATTTGTTTCTAGCTTTTTCATTCTTTTGTAATCTGCAGTAGAACATGGGTTTGTTGCAGCGAAAATGCCCGTTTCTGACCAAAAAGCTGAGAAAAATGGCTTTGAATGTTGAGGTCCGCTTCAAGTGGAAGTGTCTTTGATGCAAATATTTTTTTACTTTAGTGACACCATCATCTGAACAGCTGTTTACTTCTATCAAATAACAAATACAACACTGAGAAAAGAGTTTTGGTGGCAAAATAATTATTTACTAGCTGAATAAGCCACAACAAGTTTGTTTCACAGCATAATATTTGGCAGAAACATAGAGCAGAAATGTCTCCTCTACTCCTCTACTCCTCCCTCTCTCCCTCTCTCCCTCCTCCTTCCACCGTAGCTTTGGTGCGCACGCAGTGCCCCCCCCCCTGCCCCGCGGGAACATTCGCGTGGTGTTGACTTACTTTCACTTTGAGCTGCCGCACTTCGCTGCTGTATTTCCATGTGTCTTCGATCGATCGTGTCTGTCTGTCACCGATGCGGATGTATACCGAGTACCGGTATCGTTTGGTACTGGTTCCTAATCTTAACGATACCAGGGTACCGTTAAGAATCTGGACAAACGATACTCTTATTGATACTTTTTGTACATTTACCTAATCATTGAGTTATCATTACACAGTCAAATAATCACAGTGATGGAACAAGACACACACAGTTCCCTTATTCTCCCAGCGGTCCTTCACCCACCTTTATGTCTAGGCTTCCTCAACATCATCTGAACAAATCTTCTCCACCACTGGATCTTTTAACATCTTGTAATGTCTTTATTATTTACTCTAAATTATGTTATAGTATCAATAAGAGAATCGATAAATACCGGTATCGCTAAGGAGTATCGATATTGGTATCGGTATTGATAAAATCATAACGATATACATCCCTAGTCACCGATCACTTTTTCCACAAACTTTCCTCCTTCATCCACCTCCTAAACTGCTTCGATTACGACCGGTCGCCATGTTCTCTCACCCTCACAACAGGATCCAGCACACTTCAGCCGGTTAGCTCTAACAACCGCTAATAACACAGGAAGCATCATAGAATTGCATCACTTCCTGGTAGTTTTTTTTTTAAGCTTGTCTGACACCGCCATCTGCTGGATTAGATGAAAACTACCTAAAAAATTAACATGAGCCCTTGGTACTCTCTGACAAGCTCCGCCAGAGATTAAAATAGCTCCGCCGATTAAAACCCTTAATTAACGTGGAAACACGTGATTGGCAGTTAACGTTCAGATTTAAATTAACGTGGAAACACGTGAATGGCAGCCAGTGAGTTAAGTTTGAGGAAGTTGGAGTTCAACCAGGATTTTTTTTTCTGAAAGGCAGTGGGTGAGGGAGGAGGGGGGAGAGTGGAGTCCTTACTGGAAATGTAGAGCTGGGTGTCATCCGCTAAGCAGTGGAACTGGATGCCATATTTACGGAAGATACTGCCAAGAGGAAGAGGGTAAATGATGAAGAGGAGAAGCCCCAGGACGGAGCCCTGAGGCACACCTAATATGACTGGGGAGGGTCGTGAAGTGAAGGATTTGAGCTGGATGAACTGAGTATGGCCAGTGAGATAGGAATGGCCTAATGTTATTCAAGGATGCTGCTGCTTCACACTAAAATGAGCAAAGTAGAATCGAAGAAGGGTGTGCAGACAGGTGTGTGGCCAAAAGTGTAATTTAATTCTACTAAGCAACTACTGAAGAGGAGAAAAACAAAATTAAGCTGTACGATTTATGAACAGATGTTGCATGCCTTGAATTTTTTTTAAATTTTCCTTCTTTCTTTTTCTGCCAGTTTAACCCTTTAGCTTCCAGCCTGACTGTTTGGTAGAGCACATTTTGTGTGACTATGAAGAATATTAAATTTGTGCAAATAAACATACTCGAGGGCTGCACTGTGGCTTGGTGGTTAGCACCGCAGCTTCACAGTAAGAAGGTTGCTAGTTTGACCCCCAGCTGGGGAAGGGGGTTGGAATAATTCCAACAGTGGACTTCCTGTGTGGAGTTTGCATGTTCTTCCTGTGTATGTGTGGGTTTTCTCCGGGTACTCCGGCTTCCTCCCACTGTCCAAAGGCATGCATGTTAGGTTAATTGATCACTCTAAATTCTTCCCTAGGAATGAACGTGAGCGTACGTGGTTGTCTGTCTATCTCTGTCGGCCCTGCGACAGACTGGCGACCTGTCCAGGGTGTACCCTGCCTCTCACCTGATAATTGCTGGGATAGGCTCCAGCAACCCCCGCGACCCTGAACTGGATAAGCGGTACAGAAAATGACAGACTGACTGAAACATACTTGAGCCGTCTCCACTTGGGTTGGGTATGTAATGTCGGAAGTATGCGTTTTGATTTCTTTTTCTTTTTTTCCCTATTACTGTTGATTTTTTTTTTTTTTATCATTTCACTATTTTTAATACTTTATTAGCATACTGTTATTTAAGCCAGATTGTTATTACTGTCCCAAAGAAAAGTGAAAATGTAAAAAAAACATTTATCTTCTGCTTTTTTCTTCATGCAAACATCAAAGGGCTAATGTATACTCAAAGAGCTCTCATTTTCAATAGTTTTTGAGACAAAGATGAATAGTCACTTTAAGCAAAATAGATACTGTATATGAATTGGTTTTGAAGTAGTAGGGTTTTCTTTTTCAAGAGCTCTATTGAGGATTTAATGATTTCTGGTGACATATTTCAAACTGCAACAATCTGAATGCTCTCTGCTTTACTTTCTTCTTCCAAGTTTGCTGGCTGTTAAAAATGCAAAAGCCCCTTTATAAAGCCACTTTTGGCAGTGTGACAGTGAACTTTGAAGATCCATGCCGTCTGATTCAAAAGGTTCATCTAAGGTAAGAGAAACACAGTTTGAAAAAATCATAAAAGAATAATGCATTTGTTTCAGTAGTTTTTTTTAATGTGAAACCTTAAAGTTCCAATGTTTTCACAATTTATTAATGTCCCTCAGCATTTAAAATTGAGCCTGTGTAAAATAATTCAGCTTTGATCAAATTTTAAGGGCAAGCGAGTAACCTTAGCTACTGGTTTGTTAGTGAATTTAAGAATCTTGAGAGGAAATAATGTTAACCTGTAAAGTGGCCACTCATTTTAGTTTCCTGTAAATATATGCCAGACGAGTGGGTGAACGTTTTGGCAAAAGTGTGTCGGCAAGTGATTGAAGTGAGGCCTGGGGAGACATTTAGAAACAGCATTTTCTCTTGGGTAGAATTATCTCTCTGTGCTGTGGACTTTAGGCTTTGTAATTCTACCGAGAAATCTATATGATGTAAGTGGAAAAAAGTAAGAATAAAATAGCAGGTTTAGACAGAATGAGCTCATCAATATACATGGGGAGAGCAAAGAGAGAGAAAGGTAAAGAGGTAAAAATAAAAGGCATCTAACAAAAGAACCTGAGGGTCCTGGATGGAAAATAGTCATAGGGGAAAATATTGAATGAGGTAAGGGATGCATCACTTTTGGGGACGAGGAATTAGACACAGATGTTGTAAGAATGAAAGCTTGAGAGAGTGAAAAAAGTGTTCTTTTTTAGAAAATCAGAAGAGAGGGAAGTGATTGCAGTACAGGAGGGAATGGAAGATATTGGTGGGAAATTACAGGAAAATGACGGGTGGAATTTGTAGGCATGGAACAAAAAATGAAGGTGAAGGAAAAGAAAAATGAGAACAACAGGCAGCGATTGTGTTTTTGAGTGCTGAAGGTGGGGAAAGGGAAAATACTTTGCTGGAAAAGGTTGCCAGATTTTTTTCTTCTCATGTACTGCCCTCAAATATTTTTTAATAATGTAATCACCCCAGCTGTCTTTATCTGCAAATCAATTCAGCTTGGAAGGGAAATGGATTATGTTTCCAAAGTTATTTGCTGTCTTACGCTTTAACTTTTTTCCCCCTGTTGAATAGATATTGCAGAGCTTTATTTGTTAAGAAACATCTGGCATCAGTTCCAAATTGTTAATAAAATGGAATGAACAGATAAGCATACTAATTAAAATGATGAAATAAAACTGAATTCCTTCCAAGGCCCAGTTTCCCCCACAGGAAAGGAAAGAATATAGATAAGACCAGAACTGATAAAGGGTCTGATAGATAAATAATTACAAAATCATGCACTGAGGTAATTGATTTGAACTATTTTAGAATTTCCTCGAATTTCCTCGAATTTTCCTCGAATCCCCCCCCCCCCCCCCCCCCCCCCCCCCCCCCCCATTTAAAACTTTTAGTTTTATGTTTCAAACCTCAATTTTGCTGCATTTCACCCACTCAGGTCAGTGCCTATGAGTACATATTTATTTTCTTTTAAACTCTTCATCACATCTCTGGTGATTTTTGCATTTTTCTTTATGTTTTGCTTAATCCACATATTTTTTAATTCTATTTGCAGATGTTTCTGATTTGGCTTGTGGGCCTTTGCAAAATCAGTGCAGAATAATTGGAAAACTACGCTCCACAGAATGAAAAGTTTTATATATATCAAACATTTTGATATATTATATTTCAATATTATTATTAATGTAAGTAATAATAGAGGATTTTTGGGGTCAATATACAGCACTTACACGTGTCAGTGCTACGAGGGGGCTGCCATCCTCAAAAACCAGACATTGTAACTTTGCAGGAGCAGATCTGTCTCTCATTGGATCACATGACCTTTGCTTTATGGCTCGATGACTTAAAATCAGCTGGTCAAAGTGGTGTGCAAACACGATTCCAAAACACGGACAGACACTGTTTTATTTTGTGGCCTGTTATGTGGGAAGTTAATCTTTTGTGCTTATTTTGATCAAAAGTTACACGGTATATCCCTTTAACATCAAAGGAAAGGAAATTTGTGTTTGATCAATTATTTTGCCTTTTTAATAATCAAGTATAAGTTGTAAGGATTGTACTTTTGTGGAATAAGCAACAAAGCTAAATGTGTGGGATGGGGTCCCACAAAGTACGCTAAAATACCCTGCAATATTCTGTTGGTGTTTGGTCTTGTTTTGAATTTTAACACATATTGGACACACTTTATTCATTTTACTCTGTCAAGAACTTCAGTAGTGTGTATAAGATCCATACACAGGAACAACAGCCTGGTACTTCCTTTCTATGCTGGTCACATTTTACTGTGAAAGCGCATCCCATTCCTCAGCCACAAGTCAATCATCCTGGGTGAGGACTGAAAGGCAAAACATTGTGGTTATGTTGGCCACTGGCACTTATATGCCCAAGCTGGGATGAGGTATGAACTCATGGTAGGGCATTCCTCTTCGCCACTCCCAGATTCTGGAGGTGCTTTGTGACAATCCAGTGTCATCATCCTGAAAGTCCCAGATTCTGGGTATAAGGGGTTTCCATTGGCTCCAGAATCTCATTCATAAATGTCTGTCTATCATCTAGGTGCTAATAAGGTACCAGATATACTGTACATCTGTGATTTGGCAGATCTGGCAGCAGTTGAAGCTCAAAACAAATGTGAATAGAATAGTATTTTGTGGAATTGTGGCATATTTTTGGGTGGGGACCTACTGTATCCTCATTTTTTTACTGTCTTTCTCACTACACAGAAGATGACTAATCAAGCTTTCCAGTCATTTATAACGCAACAGCAGTTATGATTATTATTGAAGGTGAGAAATGATTCACCAAACCCAAACTACTTAAGATTATGTTGCAATTTTCTAATTTCTTTATGACTTGGCAGGAACAGTGACTTCAGTTGTTGCAAACTGCTCAGTTGATGAGTAGTTTATGTGTATTTTATTTGTGAGAGAGAGTCCTGTCTTACTTTCCTTTTTTCTTAAAAGAACTTGATGCATCTCAATCTATTTATCTTTTTAGAAATACAGATTTGGCCATCATCATTTCATGTTTTGGTAATTCCAGACTTGGATTAAATGCTGTGTTTGAATGTTTGCTTCACAGTCATGCCCCCCATCTAAAACTTGAATTATTTTGAGTTGTAGATAGCTCACATATGATTATCCTGAGTTATTTCTGACAAATCTGGCATTTAGACATGTTGTCTGCGTGTGTGTGCAGTGGGACAAAGATAACTGAACAACAGAAGATGTAACGGTGCTGCTTATCTTTGTTCTGAAAGCTGTCATTGTCTCTGAATCTGAGGTGGGAAATTTTGTGGTTTCTCTGACTGAATTATTCCACATTAACGCCAGACCGCGCATCACCGTTAAATGTTGATGTAGGAAATTCTGCCCCGTTTTTCTTGTTTCCTCTCTCCCTTTCCCTGGCAGACTTCTCCCTGCTGCTGCACCTTCTTTTTCTTCCTCCCCTCCCCCTAGCCCTCTCTCCCTCCCTTTTCCCTTCACTTCCCTCCCACTTTTCTCTCTCACTCTAAAGAGCACTCAGTGTCTGCACTTCTCTTCATTTTCCACCCCAACATGTTGGCAGAGGGAGAAAGAGGAAGATGCTGCGCTCTACCCTTGGTGCGTTCTTGCCACCTCTCCGGCCAGCGCACACCACCTCTGACTCAGACTCCGCTTTCAGTTGTCTTCGCCTAAAGGACTTAAGAGAGGAGGTGAAAGAGCCGCCGAAGAATAATCTGGAGCACAGGAGCTCTCACTCCAAGGATCCCAATAGGAAAAACAGCAGGAGAACAGAACAGAACATCAATTGCTCCTCTTCTGTGATGGAAACTACTAATACCTCAGCTGTGACCACCACCTCCTCCTCTTCTGTTTTCCCTCCCTCCTTTTCCTCCCGCTCAGCTCCAAGATCCATGTGGCAAGAGGCAATAAGGAGGAAGCGGTATCTCCTTGACCGGACAGGGGGGTCTGGTGAAGTGGATAAAGGGGGAGGTGGTGAGCAGAGAAGGAACAGGTCCCCGGACTGGCTATATGAATCCTACTATTGTATGAGCCAGCAGCATCCTCTCATTGTGTTTTTGCTTCTCATAGTGATGGGAGCCTGCTTGGCTCTGCTGGCTGTGTTCTTCGCTTCGGGGCTGGTAAGTTTTTTGTTTACATTATGCAGAAATACTCAGCATCATACAGTTAAAGCCTATAAATTTAACACAAATTTAAGACCATGCAAGGCTATGCATGGCTTTGTATTTGAGCATTCCCTGCACTGGGATGTACAGTAAGTGGCAGTATAGTATCATGTGAGACAATTTAAAAAGATGAAGTGTTTGGACAGGTGAATCTTTGGAACATGCAGATACTGTACATTCTAAGCAAGCAATGGTGTGACACAAAACGGCTTGGCATCTGCTCATAAACTTGCCCATGCACACAAGCACACACATGCTTGTGCAATATGTATATGCACCCACATGTAAACTCTCACAGCATGTGGTCCTCATTGCAGCACTAATGTGAAGTGAAGGGAGAGATAAAAAGTGAAGGGGGAGGATAAGGGGCTCAGTTATTGTCTGAATCGATGGTTGACTGAACTACAGAGAGGAGATCTGTTTTGCTCTGTCGCTATTTTGACAGGGTTATCTTTGCTTTAAAGCCCTGAAAACTAGCAAGCAGCAAAAGAAGAAGAAAAAGAACCAGGCTGAGATGGGCAAACTATTTTTACTGCACCTTGGTTTGCTTTTGCTTTGTAATTACCTGCATAATTTTATGTATAGGCTTATCTAGACAGTCAGGATGTGATATGTTAGCACATTTTACAGATTGATTTTTGGAGCATTTTCTAATTAAACTTTATTGTAGCTCCATTATTGGATGAGGAGAGCTCCACTCTTGCATTTTCTCAGCTCAGTCTGCTAGTAAGAAGGGATTAGTCCAAAACACACTATAAGAAACAAAGTGAGACAGAGAGCACTGACACCGTACATCACATAAATCCATCTATACACAATGATTCAACGGGAGCTTATGTACTTTATAGTGACGACAAAATCAGACTGAAATAAATTTACTTTTATTCCCTTTATTGTAGTGAAAGCCACTGAAGACAAAGCAGAATCACTTATGCATAATTAGTCAACAAATAGGAGTTTAAAAAGTTTGGAGAAGAGAGATTTTGATCTACAGTATTATCTCATCTGGAATTTTTTGTCTCCATGAATTTTGCTTTAATAACATCCAACACTACGTTCTTTAATAATTGTCAGAGCTAGTGAGGTTTGGGGGTGCATAAAAATGCCAAAATAGTATTTTGTTATGGTGTTTGTGCAGAGCTGAGCAGGAACAATGAAGCACCATCACAGTGTTTGTATTCTAGAAGTATGGAGTATTTCATTTTTGAAAAAGGTATATCAGATGTAAATACTTAAGTTGTTGGAAAAAAGTGGGGTATCCTGTGAACACATCATAAAAAGCTAAGAGCAGATCACCAGGCTCTAGCACAATCAACTGAGAACCACTGACATGCTAACTGTAGCACTTCATAAAAATCAAACCATCTCTGGTGGCATAAAAAATATAAAACGAAACAAAGAAGGCCTATCCTTTCAATTATTTAATTTCCAAACACAAGTGCCATTCAGCATTTTGGACAACAATGACAAAATGAGTGTTGTGGTAGAAAGGTTTTCCATGGCTGGAGACATAAAATGGACAATTACATAGAAAGTCATGTCTTTTTTTAACTCAAGTACTCTATCATTTATTTTTCTTTCTTTTTTTTTCCAAAAAGGCACTCGGTAAATGAGGCTGAAGAGACTTTCTTTTTTATAATACAAAGGATCTGTTTGAATCACTAATCAGTTCTGAAATGATTTGTTGAAGTGTGAGATTCCCCTCGATAAACATCCCTGTCATTTAAAATATTTCAAGAAAATTTTGCTTGATGGGGAGAATAAAAAAGGTTTCTGATTCAAAATTCTTTTGACTTAAGACAAAACATAAATGGATTTTTTTAATTTTGAATTTGCCTGTAATGTAGATGACTGCATTTCAGAAGCTGTGGTCAAGATCTTAATCAAGAAGCAGCAGCTAAGTTGTTGTTGAGTTTGAGTCATGAATGCCAGACTCCAGCAGAAACCATTAGTTTAGAAGGGCTAATGATTTCCCTACAGGATTTTTTTTTTTTTTCTTCCCCATTGGCTATGCCTTTCATTTTCTTCTCCATTGTCCTTGATTTCTCTCCATTGTCATGTCATTTCTGACTTCCTCATTTCTTTCTGTGGCTTTCATTTGTTTCCCTTCATCCCTTCATGCCAGTGGCTGGCTGACCTAAATCCTGTTTTTTTTTTTTTTTTTCGCCTTCTTTTTTTTTTTTTTTGAAGCGCTGCTCTAGGCAAGACAAACTCTGTGTGGCTCTATGCAGCCTCTCTTGTCCCAGTGCATTGACTGTGTATGAGGAAAGGCCAGAGGATAGGTGGGCCAATGGTTATAGAAAAGAACGATGGACACAGGAAGAGAGGCACTGATTGGCTTTTGGATGAACAGTTAGATGGGTCAGTTTGCAAAAATGGAGATGATAAGGATATATGTTTATCATAGGGATATATGTTAGGATACAGTATATGTTTGGTTTGTTATACACATCAGAGATGTAGGTATGAAACGGCATGCTTATCAATAATTATAACCAAACATAGGAGCTACAAATATTGTTTTGGGGTTCTGATCACTGCGTTGATAGTTTGTTTTATTTTGGTTGTCATAGTGATGTCAAGCATGGGTCGTGTAGATATAGTTAACTACTAGTAGTGCTGTCAAATACTGTATACTGTATAAATATAATGTTGCTATTCTGTTTTGAGTTTCAGTAGCCTAAATATTGATTTCACATGAATACTTCATATCACAAGTCCATGGTTTTAGCTCTGCTCTAGAAGTGTTGGTTATAATTATTGATAAGCCTGCAGTTTCATAACTACATCCCGGCATTTGAAAAATATAATAAAATTATCAAGTGATTCTCTTTGGTAGAAACGCAATGTGACAGAAACTAGATAAACTAGATAAACCTTTAGAATTTGACAGAATCCAATTAATAATTTATTTACAAGTTTAATTGGACAATGTCAGTGTTTCCCCAGAGTTCTTGCCCTATAAGCCAAATGTAACAGCAAAGATGTGACATGCCAGCGTTTCTGACCCTTTCCGGACCCCTTTCCAATATCCATTATGGAAAAACATTAATGAAATGATACCTTGCAAAAGCTGGAAGCACTAACAGCTCTTCCCACTTCTATGTCTACCTTGATGAAACTCCTGAAATTTTTATCTAAGTGTGTGTTAGAAAGGCAGTAGCAAATCTATTATGGATATGGCTTTAACTTTCCACAGGTCATCACTTGTGTTTTTCTTCCCAGGATGCTCTATCTTTTTTCCTCCTCAATTCCTTACACAAAGATTTGCATGAATTTCATGATACATCTCTTTAATGTGGGATTTGATTATGTGACAGTGTGGGGTGCTGTCATTATGTCTTCGATTAATCATGCGCCCTGGCTTGGCCACAGGGATATACATTTGGCTGAATGGTTAGCACGCATGACTCTCACCCAGGAGTCGGGGGATCCTTGCCACAATTATAACCAGAAGTTGAGGGAATTTCATTCTCTATAAAGTTATTGATTGGGTAGTGAGCCTTTCACCTAGAGCAGGGTTACTGACGTTAGTACAAAACCTATAATCTGTCAGATTTTCAATGTCTCCTGGCTCCAGCAGACCTAACACAAATTAATAAGTCATTGTGCAGAACTTCATAGGCTGTTGGATCATTGCAACATGAGTCAGGTGTGTTTGAGCAGGGACGCATTGTAAACCTGCAGGGGTATGGCTCTCGCAGGACCACTGAGCTAGAGTGATGGCCAGAGCAGCCTTATGAGATATGCTACTATACATACTATACATAGAACATGGGGTAGGTAATGCTTGGAGTGTGTGATATGCAAATTTAATCGGAAGATGAAAAATTGAAGATTTCAACAGAATTGAAATTAGAATAAAGATGCTTGATTTGTTGCATAAATTTACATAAAAAATGTTTTTCTACAGATGCTTGAAAGCTTTTATACTAAAATGTTTCAATCTCCACTTGCACATGGACGTGCTCATCTTCAGTGTTTGCTTTTAGTTTCAGAACCTGAAGAGGAAAAAGCCAGGGAACTGTGTTTTTTTCCCCCCTCCAAACTGTTTTGTAATCCATTAAGAAGTCTGCCCACTAAATTAGCTTATTTTCTTTATATAAACGTAGTATGCAAGATAAGTTTTCTCCAATTATTGTTTTGTTCCTCTTTAAAGGAATGTCCATTTCTCTTGTGATTTCTCTCTAATGTTTTCATTTTCTGTCCATTACAGAACGTTGCGGACCACGTGGCCTTTGTAATCACTGTGCCCACAGCACTGGCTATATTCTTGGCAGTGTTTGTACTTGTCTGCATTGAGTCCATCTTCAAGAGGCTTTTACGAGTTTTCTCCTTGATCATCTGGGCTTGTCTGGTTGTCATGGGTTACCTTTTTATGTTTTCTGGGGGAATCGTCTGTCCATGGGATCAGGTAAGACTTGAAGATGTATTCCGTGTTGAAATTGTAAAAGATGTTATTTTTTTATGTTTGCACACTGTAAATTGTATCTAGTAGATAGACCTTAATTTCAACTTAGTTGTTAGTAATACTAATTTTAAATAAGTTGCAAGAACTTTGGAGGGCAACATGCTAGATAAGTTAATTTACTTTGCATTTAAGTTGAATCAGTGTAATTAAAATGAGCACAGGGAAATTAGTGATGTGAGGGAGCAGGTTTCCCACAATGCAGTTCACTTCCTTTAACAATGACACCCCACCCCCCACCCCCTTCCAAAAAAAAAAAAAAAAAAGTTTATTTTAAATTTCCCAGCTGCTTTTATCCTCCTGCATTCTTACATCTGGGTTTCAGCTGATGGGTACAGTAGCTTGACTTCATGCTGTAAGAAAATTGAGAAAGTTGTGAGCTCCTCTTTTCTTCAGTTCTCGCTGGTTTGCAATTGTTCATGTGCAGTGGAACAGTGGAACCAGCCCCCCTCTCCCAAAAGTTTTCTTTGTTCACGTGTCTGTAAGATGTTTTTTGAGAGACAGAGCCATGAACATGGCTGGTTTCCTGCTTTGAATTTTCAAAGCATAATGTACATTCTCACATTAGTGAGATCGGACAATCTGCAAGTTGCACATGGCTTTTGTTGCAGGAACTAATCTGAGATAGGGCTGTAGAACTAATTTACATGCACTTCCAGAAATCAATGAAATGAGAAGTTTTTAAGGAGAAGTTGGGAAAGGCTACACGAAGACAAAGAGCCATGGCTTGTTTTTTTTTTTTTTGTTTGCTTTTTTTGGCTTCTCGGATGATCTGCTGGGAACTTTGCTAGAGCTGGAATTTCTACTGCCTCATCAGGCATTTGAGCAAGAGCTGCCTTTGTTAGCTGGGCTACCTTAGATTTACATGGCAGCGAAATGCATGCACGAGGTTGCCAAACAAGTTGGGACTACCCAGCCAACTTCTTGGCAGGGAACTCTGAAGCTAACCCTCCCTCTGTGAGGGACAAAAAGAGTCAAGTCACGTCTAAGCCATCTCCAGAACATCGAGTTTGATTTGTAACCACTTGAGACTGCTTTCTGAGTGCTTCCCAAGTCATGGTGTCTATCCATCTAAGAATAATTCCAGAAACAGATAGCCGTTATTACGGGCTTTAAATAGTGGTAATCTTGTCAGTTTCAGTTTTTAATTTCCATTTCCCTCTTGCCCAAATATGGCCACATCGGGGAAAAAAAAAAACAATATGGTGATGGCCAAATGCTGAATGTCTTAAAGTTGGCACTTCACAAATTGGTGAATGACGTTGCAGTATTTGTCCACCTCAACACACTTTGGCACAATCTATGGTTGGGATTATCACCGTTGTGCTTTGTAGAGTACGCTGGCCTTGCACAAGTTTTCTTGCTGTTAGTGGATTCATACAGATGCGGGCATGAAAAAGTTCCCCGTTCTGCCGACTGCCAGCCACTTACCAGCTACTTACCAGCGACTTGTCTGCTAATTCAATCGCACAGAGAAACGCCTGTGTGCCCAGGGGAAACGATTTCAGAGCATAAATGAACGCCCGGAACAAGGACGTTTCCACACGCCAAATTTGGACAACGAGCGTGATGACTTATTAGCAGGACAAATCGTTCAGCCAGTGAACGATTTCAACCACTTCTGGCAGAAAAAGGCGTCTGTACAGCAGAGCAGCCCTAGCAAAGTTTAATTTAACCCTTTAAAGCCTGGCTCAATAAAATGGGCTGAAAATTAAATTTTCTAAGAATCTGAAGTCTTTATTTGGCTCCAAAAAAACCCCAGTTCTGTATATTTACCATTTATTATCATATATATCAAAATTATTGTAGTGCATAGTGTAGGGGAGGAAGACAAGTATCAAATTGTGTACAACAGGGTTTTGAGCAAAATCTTTTATCATAAAGTGATGCAAAAGGTCTCAGAAACATACTGTATGATACTACAATATTAGAGGGTGAACTGCAGACTGATCATTTTCTCTTTGGAATGACTTTGTAATCTTTTCAGTTTTATAGAAATACATTATTTATCACAGAGTGGTGTCCATACAGAAATAGTTTCAGCTGCAGTTTTCAGTTGTCTGCCTCATCCCTACATTCTAAAGTGCATTTTGGCATTTTTGTTGTCCTAATGTGTTATTTTATGTGAGGTTAGCAAGCTTCTGGTATGTTGTTGTTATACATTAAAATACTTACTCAAGCACATCTTAAACACGCAGACTAAAAAAGGTTCCATTCAACTCAAAATTTTAAGGCAGCCCTTTAAAGCAGAACTCAGTGACTTCAGTTTGGGGCTCCCCCTAGGGGTGGCCTTTCACTATGATAAAGTTCGTACTCCCTCAACACCCCCACAGCACACAGACGTATTCTCTACCTGTCTTTCCTCTATTTTGATCCTTGAATACAGGGAGAATTATTAGGCAAATGAGTATTTTGACCACATCATCCTCTTTATGCATGTTGTCTTACTCCAAGATGTATAGGCTGAAAGCCTACTACCAATTAAGCATCTCTGTAATAAGAAGGGGTGTGGTCTAATGACATCAACACCCTATATCAGGTGTATTAGGCAAGGCCTAATAATTCTGCACTCCCTGTATATTTCTAAGCTTTTACGAGCTTGTTGATGCTACTTTGCTCATTGGTAGCAGCAGCTTAAGTCCCTCTGCTCAAAGCAGAGTCCTATGTCTCCTGCAGCGGGATGTTTTACCCGCATTTTGCGGGTAAATATGCTGTGGATTATATATTCTCTGGTGTTGGCGGGTAGCAGGTAAGAATACAAACTTTTATTTACTTTTTGTGGACAAGTGATTATTGAGCCGTGAGGCTCAGTGC
This sequence comes from Atherinomorus stipes, assembly GCA_023101725.1. Classification (NCBI taxonomy): domain Eukaryota; kingdom Metazoa; phylum Chordata; class Actinopteri; order Atheriniformes; family Atherinidae; genus Atherinomorus; species Atherinomorus stipes. The sequence goes on along the minus strand of JALJCO010010590.1, from coordinate 504,388 downwards.
TGCTTCACCCAGCGCCCAGGCAGCACAAGCTACGTAAACCAGAGCTTCACTCTGGTCCAGCAAAAAGTTAGTTTTGAGAGCCAGGAGCCGGTGTTTAGGTGGTGGGAGGCTAAAGAACAAGTTTTTAGTCTGGTTCCGGTGCAAACCAGCACTGGAAGCAGCTCAGTGGATAGGGGACGTGAGAGCCGTACAACGGTTTCTGTTGTCGCAAAATCTGTGTCGGGTCTGCTCAGGCAGACTTGCAAGTGCTGCTTTCAGACCAGACACACCGGGGGGAGGCTAGGAAACATCTAATCGCTCCGTAAACCCTTTGGTTGGCCCCACGGGGATTCTGAAAAGCATTTATTGAGGTGAAAAAGTTACTCAGTTCTGCTTTAACTTATATTTTTAAGTTGAACATTTTACAGTGTATCTGCTGCTTGCCAGCATGTGGCATGTAATAGTTAAACCTAAAGAATAATGTGATGCTTTAGAAGTGACAAACTCCTTTTTAATTTTTGTCAATTTAATCAGTACGTACTCTTACGGTTTGACAAGAAAAGCATTTTATTGTGTGCCTTGCTGGTAAAAACAAACAAACAAACCCACAAAAAATCTATTGCAGTCAACTGACTTAAAAGAAGCCTGAAGGATGTATTGGGTGACACTGCTCTGCTTTAGTGAGTCAGTCAATATTTTTTGTCCATTTATCAATTAGGGGTTTAGTAGCTGCAAAGCCATACTGTTTGTGCCTCCTAGATTCCTCTCTTATAGAGGGTTTTAGGAGTTACATTGTGTGGCAAGGTACACAACAGAGGGCCTGGGCGGGATTTAATCCCACAGACTCCCAGGTGAGAGTCATGCACGCATACCTGCCGGCAAAAGGGATATCCCTGTGGCCAAGTAGCCAGGGTGCATGATCTAATCGAGGCATAAGCCCCTTTTCCACCAGTGGGACTGGGTTGCGTCAGGCCACGGTTTTTTTTCATCTCCACAGATAAAAACTGGGACGGGTACCTTATGTCAGACCCAACCTGTCCTACTTTTTTGGTACCCCTCCGTAGGGGTACTGATCTAACGGATCCAGACCAAAGAGGTGGAGCTTAACACATTGCAATCCGTTGATTGGTTTAAAAAACATGTCACTTCCAGTGTGACCTGGCATAAAACAAAGCAGGGATGAGACCTTTGTTTCTGTCACGTGACGTGTGGTGTGGTGCTTTGGTTAAAAGGCATTGCTCTGCGATGATGTCACACAACCACGTAGAGGTGCTATGGTTACTCCGCTTCCTGGATAGTTTGCTGTGAGGACGCAATGTGAAATCAACATATCTGTACCAAAACCCACCCGATCCAGTCCGTACCGACCCGATCCAGACCCGCCAGTGGAAACAAAGCTATTGTGACATGACCGCACACTGTCACAATTGCATAAGAATTTTGTCAGACAATAGTTTGCCAATTAATCCAGGTGCTAAACTAATGAATCCAGGTGTGTCTGACCTCAGCAAATGGTCAGACACACCTGGATTAATCAGTTCATCCAATCATGTAAGACAGGAAACAAAGGTGCAGTACTAAGTTCAGGAAGGGCTGGAGCTGTGCATAAAGCCCATTGCTGACTGCATTCATATTCTATATCAAAGCATCTGTTCATGGATATCAAGCAGTGTTAGCTAATTATGAACAGCAATTAAATGAAGTTGCCTCTCACCAGAAGAAATTTACCTAAGGAGCCCAATTAAATGAAACTCAACCGTGCAATCAACAGGTCTTTAATGTTGTTAGCCTTGGAGTTAAAATCGAATATCAGCCTGCCTACACAGCTTTTACAATTTCAGTTGTATTATTATTCCTACTCATAGTGGTAAATTTAGTGGCTGAGATCCTATTCCTGCTAATATCTGCATGCAGTATTGACAAAACCCTTGGCAACTTGGTAGTTATTGCTAACCCTGTGCACCTATTTGCATTCATTATGTTTTAGACTAAAAGTCTGTTGATAAATGTAAGTGGGTCTATTCAATTTAATTTAACCTTTATTTATACAGGAGAAAGAAATTTGAGATTCAGAATGTCTTTTTCAAGAGTATCCTGGCCAAGATAGGCAGCAGCCCTGGCCAACAGTAACACAACATGATAAATACACAAATTCAATGTAGTGCAGTATGGACTAAGGGTGAATAACACATTAAACTTAAGTGCCATTCTTGTTCGTTCTGACTCCAAAGCAAGTACTAACAAATGTTTTACAAGTAGCTACTCCCTTTCCTTTCCTTTTTTTCATTTTTTAAATGTTGACAACTTCAGAAGCTGGAAATGACATTATTGTTACATTTTCATATTCAAACAAAGACAGATTTATGCAGCTTAAACATATGGGGGGAAAACAGCAAGCCAACACACACAGCTTATAAAGCTAAAGAACAAAAATTTTTGTCAAGAAAAAAATTATGTTGACCTGCATTTTAACCACAACAGATAAGCAATTTAAAAGAAAAAAAAAAAACATAACAAACGTTTCTGTAGTTGTATTATTCTTACTAGTAAGTCTCAAGGGAAGCCAAATAATTTTCTTGGGTTATTGGCAAAAGGCACATATGTATCAATCCAGGGGCGCAGATAGGATTTTTGAACTGGGGGGGACCGAGCTGTCAGCAAATGATTTCACCTCAATAAGTTATCTTTGCGTAATTTGGGCTTTAACTAGGGTCGCAATCTCACATAGCTACTACCACCAATAGAAACACGTCTCTCATCCACCAGTGTAGGCCCCGCCCATCAAGTGCACTTGAATTCACAAGCAAAACTTTAGAATTTGCAACCAAAAAGGACAAATTTGTAGCCAAAATTTGGAATCAAAGAGGACTGATTCATAAGAAAAATACTTGTATGTTTTTACTTTTCAAACATTATTATTGATTAAAGTTGACGAAATATGCTGTCTATTTTTATTTTTCAATTGCAACCTATTCTGTTTTGATCTCAAAATTGTTTTTGATTGCCCCCGACTATTTTGCTCTCAAATCTCTTTTTCGGTTTCAAATATATTCTATTTATTTGATTAAATGATAAAGAAACACAATTCTCTCCATGGATAACTGCAACAGGCACACATGCAGGTAGAAATTTCTCCTTAGCACCCTGAGGTATGAACCCTGTGGTGTGTTCAATTGAAGAGGCTGTGTGTCGGAAGTGGGAGCTCAGATCAACATAATCGTAGGGTGGAGTGCTCCCTGCACTATGCAGCCTTATACAACAAAACAATGGACTACTGTAAGCAGCAGACAGCATGAATTCTATGTCGAGTTGGTGAGATGAATCCGACTTTCTGAGCTGAAGATCCGATTTCACGGAGGATTATGACTGCAGCTCTGACTTGGAGTTAGAAAATTCCGACATTCATGTATAACTTAAACGCACCATTTGTCGAAACACAAACACCGGGCTCTCAGTGCGCACTGCTATGACTTCAACTGTCTGGCGATGTCTAGAAAAGTTTGTTTGTGGGGATGGATTGGGTGATGTTAGTTGTCTTAAGTGCCATTTATTATGCTCACTTACGTATGTAAATGGCGACGTCCCTTCCATGCGTCGCCCTGCACGGCTGCCTTCATACTTCCTTGCATCTTCTGCATTCCCTTGGTTCATAAATCAGTTTGTCCGCTGCCTGTCCCTGTGTCCCGTCGATGTGATGTCGTAGAGTGTATTTTTGGACACAGCTTGTCCTGTAAAGCTCCAGTCATGTCTACAGATGCTCCTGTTTGTTCGGCGTCTTTTTTCACTGGTGCTTTTACTGGGCTATTGACTGAGCTATTGTTCTTCCGGGTTCCTGTTCTTCTCTGGTTTGTATCAGCTACACAACTCAACACTGACCCAGCGGTTTCCGGTGGTATTGCTCCGTCTTCTGCATTAAGCATAAATGGACTTTTACCCTGGGAAAGTGGAGGGAAAGATCAGCGTCATTAAAAAAACTGAGGGGGACACGTCTCCTCCGTCCCCAGTGCCCTTGTATCAACCAAAGGTTTTTAAGTACTGACTGCAGAAGGACATCTGACTCACATTTATTTCACTGATAGATGAAATAAGCTTTCTGTTTTCTCTTATGGAGAATGACAATACTCAATATTATGTACCAAGTTGGATCAATGAAAGACTGCTAATGAATAATTTCTTTTAACCTATAGGATGGCAGCAACCCTCTTGAAATGACTAGACTGTGAATCCTGTCAATAATTATGTCCCTTACAAAAGCATTAATTAATATAGTGACTATCCAGAAAGAGGGCAGTAACGGCATAATGGCTTCAAATTTGCAGTGAGCATGAGAAAGTAAGTGAATGGAGAGGCTGTGAATGATTTGCTGCACCTTTAGCTACCTCATTGTGATCGCTGAGGCCACACTAGGCATCTGTCTTGCCAGGTTCTGAAACAACACAGCTTTCAAATTGTGTAAACCTAATGCACTGTGGTCTTTTCAATGAGCCCTGGAACAGGATGTATGTTGGTGTGGCAATGAAGAAACTACCAGTCATTCATTTTGCCCCCATCTAACACTCTTAAAAAATAGAGTAAGCTTAGGGAAACAACTGTTAAACAAACACAAATGCAATATAATAACATATATTGTCCACACTACTGCTGTTAAACATAGTCCACACAAATGTAAAAGGCAAACTATTCTCTGACAATTCTTATGCAATTGTGACAGTGTGGGGTCATGTCACAATAGCCTCGTTTCCACCCGCAGGTCTGGGTCTGTTCGAGCTGGATCGGGTGGGTTTTGGTACAGATATGTTGATTTTCACATTCCGTCCCCACAGCAAACTATCCAGGAGGTGGAGTAACCATAGCACCTCTACGTGGTTGTGTGACATCATCGCAGAGCAATGCCTTTTAACCAAAGCACCACACCACACGTCACGTGACAGAAACAAAGGTCTCATCCCTGCTTTGTTTTATGCCAGGTCACACGGGAAGTGACATGTTTTTTTAAACCAATCAGCGGACCACCTCTTTGGTCTGGATCCGTTAGATCAGTACCCCTACGGAGGGAAAAAGTAGGATGGGTCGGATCTGATATAAGGTACCCGTCCCAGTTTTTATCTGTGGAGATGAAAAAAAACGTGGCCTGACCCGACCCAGACCCGCTGGTGGAACCTCATCTGCTGAGGTCAGACACACCTGGATTAAACAGTTCATCCAATCATGTGAGACAGGAGGCAAAGGTGCAGTATTAAGTTCAGGAAGTACTGGAGCTGTGCATAAAGCCCATTGTCTCCTGACTTATTAGTTTAAGTTTGCCAGTAATGATTTTGATCAGTTTGAACATGGATCACGTCATCAGAGTCCCTCTACCTCCAGGGGTGTCCAGTTCCTGGTGGGCCACAATCCTGCAGGTTTTCTATGCCTCCCTGCTCCCACACACCTGACTCAAATAATGAGTCATTGTGTAGAATTTCACAGGCTGTTAGATTCATTTAATTGTATCAGGTGTATTGGAGAAGGTGAAAGAGAACCTGCAGGACAGCGGCTCTTGAGGACCTACTTTGGACAGCCCTGCTCTACTCCTTCTGTGGTTAGGTAATCCATATAATCTCAGAGAGGGATTTGTTCCTCTTTCACATTAATGCTCTTAATTTTTTTCTCTATTATAGAAAAATCACAAATAGCAAGTTATTGCTAAATATTGTGGCATGTTAATAGTCCTTAGAAATAAACTTTTAGACAGAATATCTTGTTTTTGTTTTAGCCTAGAAGACATGGCTAAAAGGTTATGACACTGGCATTGCAGAGGACTTTGCTAAACAGGAAAGAGGGTATAATTTTATTTTAAGAATACAGTTTCATGTAATTTTCTGTCTTAAAAGTAAAATCCAGAGTAGATCCGTTTCTGTTTGTAAACACTATTCAAACTGAGTGCCCCTCCCCTCGGGCTAATGGCCGCATTGATCTTCAGCCTCTTCAACTTCAAGCCTCTCCTTCAAAGCTCGAAAGCAGGTGAAAGCTAAACTGATATTAACCCTGGTTTTCAAGTCTGATCTATCAAAACCTCTTTTTCACCTCAGAGTACTTACACTTCTTCAATTCCCCCCCCCCCCCCCCCCCCCCCCCCCCCCCCCCCCCCCAGAGAATTTGAGTGACTGGCATCTGCTCCAATCAATGAGTTTATCCCCACAGAGCCCTACGCTTTTAGCTCTGTCATTAGCTGGCGATATATATATGCAAATCTTTGCCCAGAAATGTCTCGAACACACCAAGAGAAAGGGGGAAAAAGTGAAATACAGTGAGGGGGAGTTTCAAACAAGTCACCGCCACAAGAGAGTAGAGGCCTAAGGATGCAGATTCGGATGGATTTCACACATTCATTTTCAGGGGGAAAACTCTGGACTCTACATTCAACTTTTTAATCTGCTTTTTTGCTGCAATCAGCAGGTTCACTATTCCAGGCAAATTTGTATTTTGTTGCAAATTATAAGCATCACTTGTAGGAAAGCTACAGACATTATGTTGGGACCACTGAAACAAAACAAACTTAACCTGTCTTCTTCTGCCTTTACTATGAAATTTATACAAATGAAGAACCTCCTTCTTCACACGCTTAAGCCGCTTTCAGACTTGCATTGTGGAACATGAGCGATAAAGTCCATCCGCTCTTTAGCTGGACTTGTCTTGTCAGACATCCCACTTCCTTGTGGACTTATTGCATCCCAAGCGCTTTCACACATCAAGAAATTTTGTGGATAAGTCAACACAGCCGCACTCAAAACAGTGGTCTGCAACATTTCTGCTCTTATGACATGGGGACCGTCTGGTACATGTCCGCGACATCTCCGAGGTAAAAGACCGGAACGCATGTATGAATGCAAGCGGTACAAAGGACAAAGTCCACACTATTTCAGTTTTCCAGCACAAGTCTGAAAGGGACTTTAATGATCTGCAACACCTCTGCAGGTATATTCCTCAATTGCACAATTATCAATGAACTTTAAGCACAAAACTTCGTAAATTGTTCCCCCTTAAAGGAAACCCTCTTACATATGTTGTTATCAGGGCCATATACAATGATGCTAACTTATCAGTGCCCCTTTGATATGTAAATATTAAGAGTATCTGTTCAAAAAGCTTCTAGGTGAGATCATTTTTGCCTATATTCATTCACTTAAAACAATGAGAAAAAAGACTGAAACAAAGGTTTGAATAGGGCAAGAAGCAAAGCAGGAACTAAACATGTTACATAGGACTTGGAGGAGGCTTGGAAGTAAAATGAGTACATACTGTAGCAAAATAGCCCCCTCATACACACTGAACCAGACAGAAATTAATGTCTCATAATGATACTAAACTGCGATAGAATCTCTTTCACACGAATAAGCAAAGATATCTTCATTTCTTTTCATTTTAAAACAACATGGTACAGAAGCTGCCAAATACAGTTAATTAGGTCATTAATTTCCATTTTGTCCTATTCTTGGAAAAATAAAAAAAAAGCTGATTTTTTTTTTTTTTTTTTTTTTGATTGCCATGATTTAATAATGCATGGCCACAGGATAACATCTTATGGCTGTGCCATAGTAACACGTCGCTATGAGCTGCAGCTAGTGATATGGCTACATGGGGGATTTGGTTTAACCTCTGTGCCCAGTGGAAGGGACTTGCAGTGGAAACATTCACCTGAATAGACAGGACAATTCTAACACTTCCAAACTGTAGCATACCAGGCCGTACCACTCAGTGGCTTAAAGGTTGAATATGGAACACGGACAGAACAGCAACACCACATGTGTCTAGGTGACCGTCAATGAGAGTTATTTTTCTTCTTCTAAAAAATCTCTTAAATTTATATTAATATTTAATTAATAGAATATTTTTTATAAATAAAAAAAAGTCTCAAAATTTTTTTTTTTTATATACTCCACAACCTCCCCTTTTTCCCTTCTCATTACAAAAAATTTTCTAAATTAACTTTCTTAATCTCTCCAAATCTCGTTTTTCTTCCTTTCTATGTCAAAGACAGCGGGAAGTTTTTTTTTATTTATTATATCCAAAAATCGCACCCCCCTCTGGTTTTGAAGTGTCTCCTCCCCCCTATTTTTTTTTTTTTTTTTTTTTTTTATTTTTTATTACTGTCTATTATTCCTCTGAAAGTTAGTTACTTTGCTCAAAGTTTTCTTTTCTTTTCTCCTTTTCCTCTTCCACCTATTTTTCATATTTAATATATATTTTTTTTTTTTTTTTTTTGTTTTTTTTTCCCCCATTTGAGCCAAACCCATAATCTAAAAAATTATAATAATAAATAAATATTTTATTTTTTTGCATTTTTTTTTTTTTTTTTTTATCATATTAAAAAACAAAAAATTACTTCTTTATAATATATTTATTTTTTTTTTTTTTCCAGCCAAAAGAAAAGCCCCCCTCCCCCCCCCCGTCCCCCCCCCCTCTTGTAGTTGCAACGGCAGAAAAACAACTGCAGCCATTTGGTTGCCAGGCTCGCTGCCAATACGCAAGTGACCAACAGCCTGCAGCATGTCCAACAAGTAACGCAGAGGAGTTTATAACTGATAGGTAACATTGGCCGCGTTGGCAAACAAGTTACCTTACCGATCCGGGAGAAAAGTCGCCATTTCCGTGTTGATGCCATGGAAAATGTTTATGTGGGTCCATTTAGTGTAGTCTTTCACCTAAATTTACTCCAGGTTTTGCTCTTCTCAGGTCACTCCTCTTCAGAAACAGATAACAATATTTCCAGGGCTCTGAAGCAGATGCCTGACTTTCCGTCTCCACTGTTTCCCCCTGTGCCAGCCTTGTGCCCAACAACTGTTGCCCACTGAGATCGTATGTGCCCAACATGCTTGGCTTTTTCTTTCCCTTTTTTTCTATAATTGTTTTCAGGCTAAATATAATTTTTTTAGTTTTTTTTTATTTTTTCCCTCCCCTCTCCACCCCCCAGTTTTTTTTTTTCAAAAAATACAGCTTTCAATAAAAATGTTCCATATTCAACCTCTAAGTGCGGTGGCCAATAGGAAATAGGCTCAGGATTTTGGTAAGATCTACAGAGATCAATCTTCTCATTCTATCTTGGAAACCACATAAACTCAAGGATTCAAAATGGGCATCTGAAAAGAAAGTGTAAGGGGTCAAATTAGTTATTTACACTATGCACTCTGTGATTGAACATTATTATTCTGTCATAGAAGCCATTTTTTTTATCGTCTTTTTTGCATGGCAGTTTTTGTTCCCATAATTGCATTAATAAGGTGTACATGCGTTTCTGATAAAGTGTGTAATGAATGTATCTTCAAGCATGACTGGAAGGGATCTTTCAGGCTGAGTTTAAGTCTGCATGTTTTATCTTTCCCCTCATTACTGTTAGTCACTTATAGTACTAGATTTGGAGGGGGCTGTGCTGTTTCTCCTGAGCCAATTATATTAATAACCAGTCTTTAAATCTGTAGTCACCCTGGTGTTGCTGTTGCAGTGCAAGGGGGATATCTGCAGCAGAAATAAAACTCATTCAGAGATTCAGAAGTTAGAGGTGATTAAATGCTTCCTGTTCTGGGGAGCAAAGAAAAAAAAAGTGGTCTCATTGCTTTGACTGCTTTCCATAGTTATAACCTCATTAAGAATGATAATTTCTTTTAAAAAAAAAAACCTCCCATATGGCATTGATATTACTAGTGGATGAAAAATGTATATTATCAAATATGAAAAGTCTTTATCTATAAGTCAATACAGTGATATTTTTCTTATATTATATAAAGTATTTCTCTGGGACTCTAGAATACACAGTGATGTATTTTAGATAATAAAGTTATATACTGTACTTTGTTTTATATTTAATTTCACAAGTTGTAATCGCCTGAACATATTCATTTCTGAATTATACATTAAATGCAACTTAAATGCCATGTCTTGGTTTGAGTAGTTTTTCATAAATGTGTCATAGAGTAACCCTTTTAACACCACAATGCAGAGTTAAAAGGGCTACAACTAAGTACCCAAAGGTAATTGAAACTTTTATTCTTATATAAAGAGGTGAACATAAAGCCGTGTTTACAGCTGATCTGTGATTTCAGAATGGGCTGTGATTTCTCATCATGCTTACGAAGCATTATAGTCTGGGTCAGCAGATCGCTGCACAAACAGATCACATAAAATATTTATTGACAGCTTCTGCACCTGCTGACTTCAAAATGTATACATTTTTTATTCAATTCAACACAGAGAAACAACTTTGCAGAAAATGCTTCTTCTCTAGAATTCTCTTTAATTTTGGGATTGAGTTAAAAGTTTTCCTGTACACTGAATAAGGATTTGTGATGGGTTCTCTACTTTTTTCCTTCTTCCCCCAAGAGTGTATGTGCAGCAAAAACCATCCTGAAAACATGAAGCTTTATTACACAAGTTTGCATCACTGTAGTAAATTCAGAAGTCCAGCATGCTGTCTTTGTCAAGATACAAGATTAGTTAACCTCTTACTGTACATCTAAAGTCTTTTGGACACTATATTTTTCATATTGTTTATATATCCCTGTGGCTAATATTCATCCTGACATCAAAAGGTATTTGACAGCGACCAACAGAACAATGTTTTTCCCCTTGTAGCCTTTAAGCCAACAATTTATGCATGTGGGTCGCTTCAAGTGCTTGATGAGGTCAAATAAACCACAATGAGTGAGCGTTCACGATTTGTTTGGGCTCCTTGCAGCTATTTTTCCAAGACAAAAGCTGTGGGAAAGCAATCATATTCTATGAAGATTACATGAGGATTGCTGCATTATGACAAGACATACTGCTATGACTGGGATTTGAAAGAGTCTTTACTGAGGTAATGCTACAATTCTCATGCTAAAGTGAATAGCATGAATACTGTCTACAAGGAGGATTATGCAGAGATTATTGCTCCCATTTTCATAAATAGTTGCAAATGAAAAAAGAGCAAAAGAACCCATGAAATGTTACTGAAAGACTAAATCACAGTTTTTTATCATAGTTATATGGGGCATAATCTTGGCAGACAGTTAAGTGCCCCTATAGTTGGTACAGCGAGGATTGAGCAATATAAAAATAATGTAAAACATCAAAGTGTTTTTGTCTGTGGATAATGTCACATGATCAGCTCACTATAATTAGTCGCTTAGAGACTCATATTGATGCCAAAACCTTTTTATCCTCAAAAAAATCTGCTGACAAGTGTAATAAACCAAGCCTGTCCTAACATAAGACTTCTTTGCTTATAAGAAGGTCAGTGATACTGTGACATAGAGGCCATTTGCTTCCTGTGCTGTATAAAGTTTCCTACAGCTTAAAATGACATTGACCACCTTCAATGGGCTTATGTGCATTCACTGTAGATTTAAAAGAAATTGATAGCAAGATCCACTGTAGGGCAGAGCAGACAACTCATCAATGCAGTGATTGTACATAGTCGAGTTTGGAGGCTAAATGGAAAATAGGTTTTTGATGGCTAACTGTTGATGATCTTCAGCGAATCAAGTTGTCTATTTCTTTTCAACCACTGTGTTAGTTGGTATTCCAGAATATTTTATGGTGTTTGCTTAAAACTGTTGATACTCAATGTATGAAAATAGTGAAAAATAACCCTTAACTTTCAGTTAGATAAATCTCCAGTTCTCCAGCTGGCCCCTCCTCTTTTTTCTGTTTAACAATGGTTTATTCTTCCTTTCAAAAACTGGTGAAGGAATTTGTTGTGTGGCAAGGGAGACACCAGGATCCAAGCACGGACACAGAGTTCAGTATAAATGAAAGAGGTAGAAGGTGTGAAGGCAGGAATGCAGGCAGGCATCGGCAGGCCCGTCTGGGTTTCTGAGAGAACAAACGCCAATTACACAAAGCTGAGGTTACGGCAAAGTGCTGTTACCACTGGGCAAACCAACAATCTGGCAATGACTGGAGGGCCAGGCTGGTATAGATACTGCCACTGATTGCAGGCAAGTTGCAGGTGAAGATCCTAGTCGCCAAGGAAACGGACAGGCACATCCACCACAGCCGCAGACGCCATAGCAAGGACATGGACCAGTAGCAGTATTTGGCTAAATTCTGAGAAGAGTTTTTCTTGTCATTCTTTTAAAGATTTACTAGTGTTGCACAATAAAGCAAATTAATTTACTGTCAGTTGTAAGCTAAGTAAACTTTGTGTATATCACTCCTATATAGTGGTGCGCTAATTGGATTCAAATAACCAAGTAGTGCTCTCTGGCGCCTCGCCGTTTAAGCACATTATACTACCAAAGTTGTGGTATTATATCACTTTGGTCTTCTCTGTCTGACAAGAGGACATCAACCCAGCAAATACTGTATGTGTAAGGCAAAGAAGTTTGTACCTTTTCAGCTAGCGCATTTGACAGTGGCTATGTATCTATTAACAATCATTCTAAGCTACAAAAACATTTCCATTTGGATGCAATTGTGATTAGACTTCAGTGAAATATGTATTTATGAAAGCAATACTTGATTTTTGCTTATAAAAAGCCAAATTAGTTACACACTGTACCTTTTAATCTCCATAAATCTAGTTGTAATGACAGTTATCTGTTTTGTCTTGATATTTTAGTTGCATGGCACAGCAGTGCTGTAAATTAATGCTGTTGCCTCTCAGAAAGGATCCAATAGCAGCTGAAACAGGCTTACTAGGTGTGGAAAAAGAATCAATAGAAAGACTAGGTATGTGAGTGTGCTTGGTTGTAGTCACTGTATTAACCCTGAGATGGACTGGTGATCTGTCCATCGTGTATCGTACCTATAACCTTACTGTAGGCAGCTGCAGAATATTAATCTTTCTTATGGCTTTTAAGCAAGACTGCATTAAAGTGTTATTAGGAATACGTGAACTTTAACAGCTTCCCGTGATGGTACAGTGCACTGTAAAGTAAAAGAGTCACTAAAGAGCTGAATTCACCAAATATTCTCTCAACGGTTCTGCTCACCATCCTCTCTCCTAAAGATAATTTAAATGGGGTCTATTTTCCATTTTCAAACCTAAAATCAATTGGATGCTTCTCTTCACCCTACAAAGCCCTCTCTATTTGCTAGCGTTGGGGAGAAGGGTTTATCTGTGTGGTCCAGCCTCTACCCCTCACTGAGAGATGTCTGGACTGTGCCTCATCTCTTCCTTTTCCTCTCTCAGGCTCTTCGACACACATGGCAGATACACACACATTGGTATACATCCAATCTTGTTAGGGTTTAAGGCAGAACGGAGGAAAAGGGATTTTTGGAGTGGAAAAAGCTCTGTCAGACTGAAACAGTGAAGAATTTGGTGGATAGCAAAAGTACAGGAAACAGAAGAAATTACTGATAGAATGCTAGATGATAGAATGGCAAAATATTTGATCTGGTGTAAAGAGAAGGAATAATATTTTTCTGTGCTTAATTTATTTGAGTGATTAAGGTCAACATGCCCAGACTGATTGCAGAAATTACAAACCAAGCACATAGGCAAGTAGTTCCTTGTCCACTTCATTTATTTCCACATCTTTGGAATAAATCAATACATTTGTCTTTTCCCTCACTCTGAATTATAGTAGCTTGAAATGAAATGAGCATCTGTCTACTTTGGCATCAAACAGCAGGTGGAAACACACAGCACATGATCCCACAATATCTCTCTCTTTCTCTCACACACACACACACATTCCATATTATAAATCTAACTTGTAAACTAATCTTGGGCACAGACTGTAGACTAAAAGCCTGATGTAATGTGACACTCTGTCTCCATAATTAGTTTTATGAACCCTCCTCAGTGTCATTATCAGGGAGATGAGTCATTGGGCTGAAGCAAAGTTGACTGTACTGTGGAGGACCACAAAAAGGCCTTTAGTCCTAAATTGTCAGAGAAGAGGGTCCTTATGTGCTGAGGGTACCTTAACCACCCTGAAGAAAGCTCTTCACTGGTTTATTACTACTTAACGTATTAAGCATGTTGAACTCTGCCAGGGTCTTATCCCCTGCAGCCTTTCCATCATTTCTGGTACAGTTTCATGATTGAGTTAGCAGCATTGGATTTCAGAGCATTAATTTGGGAAAAGGCTTTTTGGGTTCTAAGCAAATTATGTCACTGAGCTAAATGATAGCTGGCAGCAATTAGCCGCTCTCTCCTGTATTTGGAACAAAGTTATTACTTCTTCCTTTTCTGTCATGATGTCTATTTAAAACACCATCTGATGGTCAAAGGATCTCAATTACGAAACTTTTAGATTCATATTCATTCCTATAACCTTAAAGAAAAACCTACTTTCAGATGTGGCTTCTTACAACTATTTTGATGTATGCTACATTTTTATATAATTCATTCTAATTCTGGTTATTTTTTCAACAGCTTTTGTTCAGCATGGTTTAATAAGGCACAAACAAAAGTATAGCTGAAGAAAAGTCACTAATACAGTTACTATTCTGTAAAACACAGCCACACTTGTCAGGGATACTCGAGGTCACATCGTGTCAGCACTCTCTCTAATGACCCTTAGGACTTGTTTTTTCCTCACCTGCCTGTTTATTCCGGTTTAGTTCTCTCACCTGCTTGTCACCTGGCATACCTCTCTACAGCTGTTCTTAGTTTTGTCACCTGCTCCGCAATATAAATAAATAATTATTTGCCCTCGTTTTTTTCTAACTGGTATCATCCAGGAGGATAGGGGAAAAAGACATGCTAATTCACTCCCCTTAACATCTAATAAAATATAGAGTTCTCTTTTTTCCCCCACCCTATTTTATCAAATAAAAATGTTAATAATTTTGGAGTATTTTAGTTTTTCCAGAAGGGTCTATGCAGGCAGCTGGTCCCAGGGCTCTGCACACCAAACCAGCATAAATAACTGGTGGCAATGTGAGGCCCCCCGCTGGGTCTCCTTGCATCGTTGTTGTTTTAACAAAACAAATAGCTCACCATTTCTACTTGCCTGAAGACACAGCATTTCATTTTTGGTGTTTGCATTTTGTGTTTATAGCAGTCTCTTGGCTATACATCAGTGGTGTTCCATCCCACAGTTGCAGGGTGCCGAAGCACCAAATACTAATCTTTAATCTTTACTAATAATCTGCTTTTTTCTTTGCCTTCATGTTCATATTTGCATCCTGCAAATCCAGAAAGTCTGGGTGGTCTTAGGTCAGTGGTGTGCTTCCAAGTGGAATCCTGCAGTTACAGGCACAATACTGTATACTGTACCATGCAAGACATAAACATTTGACAGTGATTCTGACAGTGAAATGTTTCAAGAATGCTTTCATGAATGTGACAAAAAACTTGTTGCCCCAACCTTAACCAAAGACTAAAAACTAAAGAAAATCAAACTCTTAAATTTATAAATTTGACTGTCATATGGTTTAAAGTTTTCTATTTCTGCCACTTTAGTTTTCTGCCTCTTTGTTGGGGGATTTAATTATTTTCCGGTCATTAAGGAAAATTATTTGAATAACTAAGAAAATAATTGTTCATGAGTTTTTTGTTATTGCTATTTCCCATCTGATACACTATAATTATACATTCTGCCTTTACTTTCTATAAACTAAAGGTCTGGGGCCATGGAAAGCCACAGGGGAACCGTGTGTATCCAAAACTTGTCACTTTTAATGTGATAATTAATGACAGCAAAGATGGTGACAGATTGACATACATGATGTATGTAAAACGATTCACCAGTTCAAGTTAGTTGATTCATTTTTATTGGTTTATGTGTGTGCGTGTGTGTAGCTGCAGTAGCTGAAGCCAAAAGTCTTTAAGGTGTCCACCTATAAAATGAAGATAGATTAGTTGGTCTAAGCAGCTAAGTAACAGTTGTTTCTGTCCAAAGGAGTGGTGTGTGGATAAAAGATGTCACTAGGGATTCATGCGCCTTTTGTAGGTTCCGAGGGAGGGAACTAAAAGGTTGGAAGTAGGGGGAGTTTGTGTAAAATAATTTCCTATGTTTTTGATTAATTATTGGTTGGGTTATTTAGGGTGAGTAATTGGGCAGTTTAAAGTATTTCTGTAAATACAGTGTAAAACTTCCAATGTAAATATTTTCACCATTTCTTGCATATAGCTGGTTGTAGAAACCTGGGGTATGGCATGGCCCTATTAAGCTGGTCTATACAAGCGGGTGGTTTTAATCATTCTGGTTAGCTGGTGTAGGGTGTTATAATGCATCAGATGTCATTAGTAAAGTAACTGAGACGTCAGTCATTTGCTTCCTGTGCATTTTCTCCATGCTGGCCTCCAAGACTGCAGGCTAAGCCTAACAGGATCTTTTTTTTCATTCAGGTCTATGCCTCTGTAGTTGAGAGTTGAGTAGTGATGCAACTTTCATAGCTTTTCATAACCTGCACAAAAATTTGGAAGAAGTGTAACAGCCTGCAGATCAACAAGCATGGACTTGGAAATAGTTTGTTATATAAGAAAGGAAGATTTGGTACTTGCTATTCAGTCTGTCTTTGACCAGGGGCATAAGACATCAGGGGTGACTTAATATGTCTGTGTTTTCTTTCTCTTCTTTTTTTTTTTTTATATATAAGATTTCTTATTATTTTGGTTTTTTTTAGATAGGATGTTAAGTGCTGGTATGTAAATTGGGAAAGTTGCATGAAATACTGTACGTATCACTAAATTTAAATTATTTTAGAGTTCCTCCTCCTCCCCCCCACACACACACACACACACACACTGCCAGCCATTTCTTCACAATGCTTGTTTATTTTGCTGTCACATTCTAAAGTAATGCAAGCCTGTAACTAATTAGGTGTATAATGTGTCATTATAATGACACACTGTTTCATACATCCATGAAGAGTGTGCACTGGGTGCTTTGCTTTCAAATGGCAGTTCAAAGTATTCGTAGGATTATAGTACGCTAACTGTTCTTGGCAGTTTGCACTGGGCCTAATTTTTTGTGTAAATCTTTAAAGGAGTGTTATAAAGAACTTTTTGACAGCTGTTATCTTTGGTTTTGCATGCTTTCTTATTTGCACACTGCAATTAGAAAAATGCAATGAAAGAAGAGTACTGCAGTTATTTAGATTCTCTACAAATACATGTAAGTTAACCAATATTTTACAATTAGAATATTTTTACTTAATGGAATTTTAGAAGGCTAAAAAGTCTTACAGTTAAGACATACAAGCAATAAATATACAATCATTTTCCTTCTAAGCAATAGCTACCAATCAATCTCATGTGTATGTATTATTGCAACTAAGTTAGTCTGGGACTAATATGCTGCCGCCGTAGACCGTTAATAGAGAGGGACGAACCTTCCGCTACATCACCTGTTGGTTTTTGAAGAGCTAAAAGTGAAGCCAGTTAGGCGTGTCATGTGTGTCGTCACTCCCGGAAAATACAAAAATGGGCAAAGGCAAGGCCGCT
This sequence comes from Atherinomorus stipes, assembly GCA_023101725.1. Lineage (NCBI taxonomy): Eukaryota > Metazoa > Chordata > Actinopteri > Atheriniformes > Atherinidae > Atherinomorus > Atherinomorus stipes. The sequence continues at coordinate 487,050 of JALJCO010010590.1, read as the reverse complement.
CCGAGCTGTGGGGCAAATGATTGACAGCTGATGTACTCTGGACTAAACGCTAACTGTGCTAACTCGAAACTAACAGGAGCTAACGGAGATTACACCCCCCCTCCCCCCACCCCCCAAGTGGCAGGGTAAAGGTAAGACATGCTTAGACTTGCTATTCGCTGTCTAAAAACCGCCTATGTGCGACTCTGCGAAAAACTGAGACCTTACCGAGAGCAAACAAGGAGCTAACTAGGAGCCACCAATCGGCAGGCCGGGCTTCGCGTCTGCTGCATGTCAATCAAAAAGACACACCCTTAATTGTGTTTAATTTCAAGATTAAATAACATCTAAATGGATGAGTTATAAAAAAAATTCACCCACCTCACAGTTAACATGAAGGTAAACTTGACCTATTAAACCTAAAATGATTTTTTGAACCAGGCTGTAAACATGTTTATTTCTGCTGTGAAGTTGGCCTTTTTAACATGGGAGTCTGAGGATTTGCTTGGTTTTGCAGTCAGTCCCAACGGATGAAGAAAGAACTACAAAAAATGATGTCTTCTGGGTAGCCTCATAGTTGGCCACCGGAGGTTGCCGCTTGGTTGCTGCGTGAAATTAAAAATAAAAATTTGGACTTTGATCATGGTGACTGGTAGTGTTGTTTTTCCTCCTGCTAATCCAATTGTAATTAGTGATCTTCAAGTTCCTTTTCTGAGGTTATAGTTAATGTAATTTAACGATAGACATAGAAGCATTCTCATAAATTGATTGTTTTGTTCTGGGGCAAGCACTTTTCTTAATATTAACTTCTGTCTGATGCTCATAACTAACATTGCTGCTAAACTGAGCAGTAGTGTGTTGGTCATCCAAGCTTAAACAGAGGAGCTTCTGTTTCAGTCAGTTTTTCTCTCTCTTGCCTCCTTTCCTCATGTCTCTCCATCACACTGCTCCCTGTGCTGTGGCCTAATAAATAAACCATGAAAGGTTAACTGGCACCTGACTGTAGCCTATGAGAACACTGGCCTTTCTGTCCATGCATGGCAGCAGATGAACTACTTTAACCCTTCAGCTGACGGTGTATAGAAGAAGCTTGTGTGCCGGAGCTGTCCCAGTGCTACATTGGAGGTGTTAGATTTAATATTTTGAGCTGACCGTCCCTTTTCCTGCTTCCTGCAATCAAAGGATTTTTGACAAGATGCTAACAGGGCTAGATAGGTTGGTCGTTTAATGCTCAACACTGAAACACACAACTGGACAAATATGTCTCTTTTTTTTCTCTTTTATTTTATTAAGTCTTTTGATATTAAGCTTTTCTCTCTCTGAATGGTCTTTGTAAACTAGGCTTGTCAATGCTATTAATTTTTTGAATAGTATATTCTTGTAAATGCATATGTTTTTCATGCTCTTTCTCTCCTTTCTACTTGGCTCTGCAGGTGTATTAAATGTGTTTCCTTCTCCACAGGTGTCTTTCTTCCTGTTCATTGTATTTGTGGTTTACACCATGCTGCCATTCTCGATGCGGGAAGCCATTATTGCCAGTGTTCTGACCTCCGCCTCTCACACCATTGTGTTGAGTATCTGCCTGTCCGCCACAGCTGATCACATGGAGCCGGTAGTGTGGCAGGTAAGGTGATCGTTTTTAAGTACAGGTTAATGGTATCAAGCACATTAATGTTTGAAAGAACAAACACTCAGTCCACACTGAAGCAGTCTTTATAGCCAAATGCAAAAGATACAGTTGCAGATGTTGGCACATGGACCCATATAACTAAGCATTTAAACCAACTTGATGACTAAAAAGGAGAAACTCATTTGAATGCTTCAAATGAACAAACTAAACCTCTGAATGAGTGTAAGATGGACTTGGGGATTATTAGCTGGCTTGGAATGGGAATTTCCTGGATTTATTTGGTAACTATTAGTAGGATTATAGTTTGCTATCTTTACTTGGTAGAGTAATTGTTATTTATCTTTCTTTATCTCGTTAGTATTCAGTGCAGAAGTAAATTTACCTGTAAGATAACCAGAAATTAATAACGGATGATATTAATGAGCAATTTTGACTACGGTATATAAAATATTTTTTGACAGTTATTATATATTGCAATGATCATTACACTGTGATGTTTATCTCCGTTTTTAGTGACCCCAGCACACGCAGAGTTCATGTAACTCATTATTATGGAAATTATGAAATCACAATGGATTTTTTTCTCCCTAGACATTTAAGTCATATCTTGCTCACAAAATGAGCCTTTCTATTCATTTTAACTACACAGTCTGTATTTTTTTTAGCAAACAAATGTGACCTTTAAACTAAAACTAATTTAGCATAGCAGGTGAGGGATAGAAATTCTAATGTGTGTGTGTTTTTTATACTTTATTAAAAGGTCACTTTCTTTCCAGCAGTATTGTTATTTGTGTGCAAACTATTCAGGCATCTGGCATATGCTGATAAATACAAAGACATAACAATATTCATGGACTAACTGTCAGGACAAATAAAGTTCACATAATTTGATTCTTTGTCCCCTCCACTTAAGTTTTCACAAACATTTGCAGTTGCCTCTGAGAGCTCTGTTGTAATGACCTGGTTTTTGGTCTCAGTCTACTTTTGTTCATGTAAAAGTGTGACATGTGAGTACTGGCATCTGGGCAGCCTGGGGCTATATGCTCACTGGTCACTGTCTGTCACCTCAGCTTAGTTTGGCTGTCAGGAAAACTCCACTGGCAGGAAAGAGTGTACTTTTAGGAGAATCTCTTGTAAATTTGGAGCAAAAAGTGAGCGTTCATAAGTATTTATGCTCCTTTATGCTGACTTGAAGGAATAGTACACCCAAAGAACGATGTGTCTTCATTTTCTACTCACCCTCATGCTGAGCAAGAATCCAGAGCACGTTGAGGAATGTAAATATCTATATATTTATATCTATATAAATATCTACTGTATATACACTGCCCGGCCAAAAAAAAGGTCAAACATTTAACATTTTGTTGGACCGCCTTTAGCTTTGATTGCGGCAGCATTCGCTGTGTTTCCAGAAGCTTCTGCAATGTCACCAGAATTTGAATCCTGTTGCATCAATTTTTCACCAAGATCTTGATGATGATGGTAGAGTCTGACCGCTGCGCAAAGCACTCTCCAGCACTTCACAAATATTCTCAATGGGGTTCGGTCTGAACCGAAAAGGTCCATAAAAGTCCACAAAAACTTGGCAATATTACTCCATGCTTGTCTAATGTAATTCCAAGTGTCCTGAGTGGGTAGCGTCCATAATTTACTCGAAAGGACATAATTTCATATATTTTTATAATCTAAACAGTACTACATTGCAGTTTCTATTTGCGCGTTCGTGCACGTTCACGACACTATGGAAGCCGCGGCGTTCAGCGCGAGAAAGAAAAAGAAAAGAGAACGCACAATCCTGTCTACCGCGGCTTCCATAGTGTCGTGAACTGGCAAGGGCGTGCTGGTGAACTCCATTATATGAAATTTGGGGGAAAACGAAAACCTGTCTGATCTCCAGCTGCATTTGAGATATTAAAAAGGTGCTCCACAGTCTTGCTCAGTATCAGGATGAGTAGGAAATGAACCCACCGCATTCTGTGTGTGTACTATTCCTTTAATTATTAATTTATTTGTTTCAGCATTAGAATATTTCTTTGCAAAGATTATCAGGAGCCACATACGTATGTTAATGAAGATGAAATGTGTAATGTTTTTATTGCTATTGTCTAATTTTCAAGATGAAAATTCCCAATAATGTTTATGTGTACTATATGTGTACTATATGTGGACTCAAATAAATTATATGTCTTTCTTTTTTTCCCTGACTCAACATAATTTATTGTCTGCAATGGAAGTCCTTGGGGTCAAAAAAGATGATAAACTGGAACTAAATGAAATAGAGAGGGAAAAAAAAGTCCAAATCATGCAGATTGAAGCTACAGTACTTGATTCAACTTATAAAAAAGAGTGCAATGGAGAAAAATATCAATTTCACCTAGAAACCTGTATTCCCCGTGCATTTCAGGATGGATTTTAAGGTTCTTTTGATGGTTTATAAATGTCTTAATGGTCTTGGGCCTTCTTATTTATAGGACCTGTTTTTAAACTATGAACCCTCACGAACCCTGAGGTCTTCTGGTACCGGCCTTTTAGTTGTTCCCAAAGTGAGAACTTAAACTCACGGTGAGGCCTCATTCCACCATTATGGGCCTCGTCTGTGGAACAGCCTGCCAGAGAACCTCAGGGCTGCAGAGACTGCTGATGTTTTTAAGAATAGGTTCAAAACCTACCTTTTGCACTTGGCTTTTAATTGAATCTAATTTTTTATATCCTTTGTTTAAATTTGGTTTTGCGATATTTAGATTTATTTTGTGGATTTTATTTCCTTTTTATATGTATTTTATTATAGCTTTTATGTTATTTATTTACTTATTTACTTATTTTAGTTTAACCTTAAAAACTTTTAATTTTCCCCAGTGTTTCCTCATGGGGATCATTCACTCCAGGAGCTTTGCCTGCTCGGTCTGGGGGGTAACGGCTGTGCTGGATGCCCTTTTATTGGTGTCTTGGGTCCTGCACCTCAGCCCTGCAGCTGTGGTGTGGACCCTGGCCTTTCCTGATCTGGGGGGTCACTGCAGCTTGGCCCTATGTGGCTAGGATGGGCTGGCTCCTGGTATGACTGGATCCCCAAGATATCGTTTCCTCACAGCAGTGTCATGCCTACTGTTACTGTGTTTTACTGTTAAACATGTTTTACTGTTAGTGTTTTTATACCTGTTCACTTAAGAGTTGGTTTGTAGGGGGGTTTGTAGTCAGGTGTCGAAATGGGAGGGGGTGTGTGCATGTGTGTTTAGTGTTATATACTTGGATGTGTGAAGGCTTGTTTTTATTTGAATTTGCATTTGTTTTTATTATGTCAGCACTTTATAAAAGTGCTTTATAAATAAAGCTTGATTTGATATTGAGTCACATAAAAGTAATCCTTCTCATTTATGTTTCATGACTCGCTATGAGTGTATGGTGGTGTATTTTACTGTAGGGATATTTTACTCTGCTTGCAATGTTCTGTGTATCCTCTCATTTCACCGTGCTCTTGATGTTATTCGGTTGTTTTGGCCTGGGAGTGTGCCAGTGACAAGGTGAGGAATGTAAAACATGGTAATCAGTTTGTTTTGTCTCTTTGTGCTGAAGACTCATGAGAGTGGTGGCATATGAAAACCCAACAGGGAAGTACAAACAGGTACTTGTGCCTGAGCAGCTGTGCTTCATCATTCACAATTCAGCTTATGTTTATAATTAACAGAGACAGCATTAACAACATTTAAACATCATTGACAGAGGCAAACAAAAGTCACTTTTCACTGTTGTAATCGTGCAGCATTTGGAAGAAGTTCCTTGGCTTTTGATTGTGTACTGTCATTACTGCATAGCATACAGGTACTGTACACAGCACAGTGTACTCTTCTTTGAAGAGTGCAAATATCTACATGGTTTATTTTGCATTCTTCCACAATGTAAGCAGTGGAACCTTGCATACAGTACCATAGTGAAATGGTATCACTCGTTAGGCTTGTTCTTGTACATGTACAGTATATATATTTGTCATTTTCAAATGAGGCTATTGTACATGGAAACATATGGAAAATTAGCAATGAAATTATTTTTGTTTAAGGGCACATGCTTGTTTAACTGTAATAACCCTAAAACTATCAGAACAATCTCGTGGCAAATCATCTTTTAATACATGCAAAAGCTGTTCTATGATGACATGAGTAGAGTCGAACGCCTGATCTGTTTGCATCATGGAGGAGAGACGCTAGTTTAAATGACAAGTGAACACAAAACTCATTTTCAAAGAAGAAGAGCAAGGTGACACCTTGACAATTTGCGCAAATTAGGTCAAGCTGGGATACGGTCCCATACATACATACATTTTTTTTAAATTTCTGGTAAAATTGAGAAATTATCATCCAGCCAAAAGAACAAACTATTTTGACCCTAAACAGTATAAAAAACAGTCCAAATCTTTTTTTTTTTTTTTACCACCACTACATTTAGTAGGATGAAGCTGGTATACTGGAATGCAGTATAGTGTTATGTATTCTTGAAACGTGCATTTAAAAATTTCCCTTTAAACTGAAAAGTTGTATGTGTTGCCTGCACATGTTTCCTTGTTAATGTGAACGTAGCAAACTAGAAAGTATTTGCTGTCCCCATGCGGTCCTTGGAGATTGGTTTCTATTGTTTGTCTGGACTCGTGAACACTGACACTGGAAACTATGAGAGAGGCCAGGAATTGTCCAGGAAATATGATTAGTTGCATTATTGCTGTATCTATAAACTTTGTTGCTATAGTGATCACTATCGGATGGTGATGCTTCTCCTGAATTCCTGCCATTTATATAAATTTTTTTTGAATAGGGACTGAAGAAGTCCAGAGACTCAAAAGTTGGTTTTGTTGGTCTGATGAGCATCAAGGACTCTTTAAGAATCCCTTGTGCCTTTTGTCATGATACACTACCACAATTGTGTGCTGTGAAGATAAGAATTCTCATTCATTTGCATTCAGATGAACTGCGAGTAATCCCAGGGGTCCACATGCACATTTCCTATTCACAGATCTGTGATATTGGATCCTGCTCTCAGCAAATAAATGATCAGCTACATTGCTTGTTTCTTGTGGGTAAAAGTTGTTTGTGTTATTGGATGTCCTGTTGGCATTCTTTCTGTAATTTCTTTAAGTTGTTTACATCATTGTTGAATTTTGCTATCATCAGCTGTGGTTCGTTGTTGCCATTTTCATGATTTTGGTTTTGTAGATATAATTACCTGTTTTTTCATGTAAGTTTTTCATCCTGAGGGAATTCCAGGTTCATTTTTCCAGCACTTTTATCAGTGAGATTGTCTATATGTGTGTTTTTTGTAAAAGCTGCTCTGGTTGGCAATGGCAAAGCTCAACTGACTGTTTTGATGTCATGCAAGCAGTCAGGTGTACTAACAGACCAGGATTGAACCATCAAGTTGAAAAGCAGTGATTGTCCTAACAGACAGAATGGCACATTGTGTAAGTGGAGGAGAGCACAGAGAATGAGTATGCAGACAGCAGAGATAAAAATGAGTGAGAAGTGAAAATGCAGCAGGATCTGAACACTTCATAACACAGATGACACAAAGGCAGAATGTAGAATTTCTTTGATAAAGGGTACTATACGTACTTGCTGATACGTCCACACACGCTGACTTCACAACTGTCCTAATGTGAAGCTGAAATTCAGGTCTGAGTCCTGGACGACTCCCAGATGTGTAGCTTGATTTTAGCCTTTAAGTTGTAAAACAAAAGTTAATGTATTTTCTGCATATAGCAGTAATTAAAAAGGACATCTCTTGTTTGACAATAGGATTAATTTAGGATTAATTTTTTGACAGCCCTAATTTATATATATATATATATATATATATATATATATATATATATATATATATATATAACAAAGTGGTATTGGTACTCGGTATTGGCCGATACTCACAGCACAAGTATCAGATTTGGTATTAAGAGGAAAAAATGGTATCAGAACATGTCTAACGTAAATGACTTTTTGTTTGTGTGTTGGTTTTGTTTTGTTTGTTTTTTTGTCTGTTTTTTACATGTGTTACACGTTTTGTTACACGAAGGTCTTTGTTTTCATCTAAGGATTTACTTCCACTGGTATCTCATTGCTTTTTAGATTTTGCTTTTGTATTCATAGTCATCGGTCAGATAACAAGATACAATGTTTAGTCACAGTTGCTCATTTGTCTCTATCAGATTTTTGTGGAGATGGTGACATCACATTCACTAGACATGCTACTACAAATCAATAAAACTTTTAGTCTCATGTCAGATAATTATCTCTTCATCCACACTGTAGAAAAATTAGAGCAGAAGCAGCATTTATTGTTGTCTGATTTTGGTGATCCCAGAAAACCTTGAGAGCCCTGCTGTTATCTGTAATTGGATACCAGCAAGGCGTAGATAATTCACGCTGCCAGATTATTCACTCAGGTGACCTTTGAGATGGTTGGAATATTGTCAGCACCTTGTCTAGCAGATGCCAGCTAATAAAGCAAAATATGTTTAATTTGACATAATCTGCTTAGCTGTTGGGGAAAAAAAAAGCAGTGAACTTATCAAAGTGTGCTGATGACCTAAAGATGAAATGAATGTGTGACCATGAAAAATATATAGCTAGTTTATGGATCTGTTTGTTAAACTGATTCTAATTAACTGAGCTTTGCATCTGCTTCTCAGGTGTAGTTAAAAGAAATCTGATTGTCCACATTAACTGACATGATTGTAGAATTGAAACTGTAGATATTTTTTGGTAAACTACTTCAGAAATTATTTTTGACAGCCTATGAAGATAGAACAAATGGATATATGAATATGTCGTACATTAAATATGATGATAACTCATGGTGAAACTGTGTGGTATATTGTGTAAAGAATGTGGCACTGAAAACCTTTTTAGAAAACACCTTACAAAGGCTCAGTCCATTTTTTTTGTGTGTGTGTTTGCTTTTCAGTTATTCAAGGTACTTGAGTGAACTCTGCCCTCTGAGCACCATTCTGCAGAACAACATGTTTTATCAGTCATCCAATTGAAAATAGATGATTAAGAACAAATCCAGTTTTTTGAGTATTATGCTTTTCAATTTGGAAGAAGTAACTCTGGTTTTCTCTTGCTTTCTTTTTTTTTTAATGTTTGGAAATGTGCAGAGCAGACATAATAAATTCACTGGACTGAAATGGGGGACATCTGTCCCAGATACAGTGAATAGACATGAACATAAGCCCCAGCCAGCAGACCACACTCAAGTACTTGGCCTCTGGCCCTGGTGTTTGCTTTTGTCAAATATAAAGGCGAGACAGGTACATTGATGGTGTATTCATTCAGTGTTTAATTTGAATTTTATATAGAACAGCTCTATTATAAAGAATACTATGTATTATATACTGTTTTGTGCTGGTTGTGAGATGTTTTATGGGTATTGCAAACAAAACAAACCCAACAAAGGTGTACAAGTACTACCCCGAAACTTAGAATATCCTGAAAAAGTTAATGTATTTCTGTAATTCAACTTAAATGGTGCAATTTACATATTGTTTAGACAAATATTATGTAAATCAATATGTTCCGAGCTTTTGTTTGTTTGGATGTTGCTGATTAGGACTTGCAACTTTAGAAAACCTCAAATTAAAAAAAAAAAAAAAAAAAAGTGAGCTTGTACAATACTGAATTTCCCTTATGGGATGAATAAAGTATTTTTCATTTCATTTCATTCAAAAACTCAAAAAATTAGAATGCTGTGAGAAGCTCCAGTATTGTAGGCTCAGAGTGTCACATTCTAATCAGGTAAGTAATCCAAAACACCTCCATAAGTGCCCCAAGCCTTTAAAAAATTCCCTGTCTTGGTTTAGAAGAATTCACAATCATGGAGAAGACTGCTGATCTGACAGTTGTGCAGAAAACCATCATCGACTCCCTGCACAAGGTGGGAAAGACACAAAGTGATAGCAAAAGAAGCTGGATGTTCCCTGACTATTGTCTCAAAGCACATTAATGGACAGTTAAGTGGAAGGAAGAAATGTGGAAGAAAACAGTGTACAAGCCGGAGGGCTGACAGCAGCCTGGAGAAGATGGTCAGGAAAGGGCCATTCAAAAGTGTGGAGGACTTCATAAGGAATGGACCTGTGAACTTCATTAAGTCCAGCATAAACGCAGCTGTCTACCAGGACATTTTGGAGCACTTCATGCTTGCTTCAGCAGACCAGTATGGGGATGCAGGCTTCATCTTCCAGCAAGACTTGGCACCTGCCCACACTGCCAAAAGTACAAAATCTTGGTTCAACAACCATGCTTGATTGGCCTGCAAACTCACCTGACCTGAACCCCATCGAAAACATGTGGGGCATTGCCAAGAGAAAGCTGAATGGGAAGAGACTAAATAATAAGGAAGAGCTCACGCCTGTGATCGAAGCATGATTGTCCTCCATAACACCTGAGATATGCCACAAGCTGGTTGCATCCATGCCACGCCGGGTTAAGGCAGTTATTCATGCAAAAGGAGCCCCAACCAAGTACTAAGTACAGATGCAGGATTTTACTTTAGGAGGCCCAACTTTTTTATGTTTAAAGTCCTTCTTAAATTGATTTCATGCAATATTCAAATTTTTGGACTTTCAGAAGTTGAGGTTTTCTTAAGCTGCAAGTCCTAATCAGCAACATCCACACAAATAAAAGCTTGAAATGTATTGATTTGCATATTATTTGTCAATACAATATGTAAATTGCACCTTTAAGTTGAATTATAGAAATTCATGAACTTTTTCACAGTACAGGAGGATGGTTTAATGGTGCTGTTGACTGACAGAGAGGCAGATCTTCTTCATTTTTCTATATATCTTCTTATAAACAATATTTTTGTTTATATTTCAAACAAAAATTATCACTTGCAGCATCAGGAGAAATCTTATTCATCTTTTGTATAAAGCATGTTGTATTTCTTGCTTCAAGAAAATCGGCATGACTGGGTGAAAACCTCTGTGTCCAGGCTCGATGCTTGAAGTCAAAACTCACTATCGGAGTCAAATCATGTTTCACAAGAAGACTGGTACCTTTTCTTTAGTACTAATTCTCATCACTCACTGCTACAGTTGAATGAGCAGATCACATAACAAACTTGTGAAATTCTGAATAAGTTTCTCAGTTTTTATTTCGGACTTTGCAAAGATAAGAAGTTTTGTTTTGCTTGTGCTTGCTGTTTCTTGCAGTCATGTGTAATGTAGCCTTTCCATCCTGCAGCTGATCCCAGTGTGCAGCCTCTTTTATTTACTCCAAGTCTGACAAAGAAAATACACTTGATGTGTATTTGCAATGAAGTGTCATGTCTTCTTGAATTAGGGTTGGCTCTATCATGAAATGACAATGGGAAATGCATTATTAATTTCCAAAGGGAAATTAAAATTAGAGCCCGACCAATATGGGATTTTTGAGACAGATACCAATATTGGGGGTTTTAAAAAATCGATATCCAATATATTGGCCGATATCTGATATCAGACGATATCCGATATCAGCTGATATTTATCGGCCAGGATATTAAAAAATGAACATTGACATGTACACAGGATATGTACTGTCCAAGTAGTCCAACTTGAATTCTTATAATGACCAAAATATGATTCAAGACTAAGAATCAGAGCACTCCAGAATTTGTGATGTTGTTTGTAAGAGTTGACACAAATTTGTTGCGTTTTCTGCCTTACTGGTGCTGCAGCCCAGGTTAACGTTCACACCACAGATCTTGCATCCAACACCTGTTAAATCTTTAAGTAGCTCCACACCTTACTCTTCCTCTCTGCCTGGGAACAATTATATATATACATTTAGTATATTTTGGTAATTAGAGTTCAATACTATCGATGTCATTTCAAAGTGGCTACATACAGCTTACAGTGATAACACAAAGGCTAATGGTAAGGTGTTTTGTAACCGATACATTTTTAAAGACTCATTCACTAAAACACCTAGAAACATAAATTTGTCATGTTTACAAGCTTTAAAAAGTTTAATCTTCCACTTAATACAAGGGACCAAACTAGATTTAAGTAGCAATGTTAGTTTTTAAAACATCCAAACAGAATTACAACTAAATACATTAGTTGGAGCCTTTTAATTAGCTTAATGAAAACATTAACTTATGAATTTATGAGCCTCAGTAAAACCTGCATGCCATGAAGTGTAGAGGGACACATTATAATAATCTTACATTAGATGGAGATGGAAGTTAACAGTTGCGTTTATGTTGTTTGTGTCACAAATAGTCGACTTACACAGTATTTACATGCTGTAATAGTAGAGATGGGAATTAGTAGCTGCATCCTTGTTTATTTCACAAAGAGGCAGCTCACACAGAATTAAAATGCAAATATGGTAGCTAAAACTAGCGCATATAAAACTCGCCTGCTCTCTTTAATGCGACCTAACAGTGTGTTTCCATGAGGACGTTTGTTCATGGAGCACTTAAGTGTAGAGTTGTATGGTTTTACAAAGTCCCAGCTTACCATGAGTGAACCAAACCATCTCCATTGGCTTCTCTGCTTCGCGTGTGTGTGCTCCGGGACGGGGGAGTAGGGAGGGAGTGCAGAGAAAGCACCGCTCTCTGTGAGGGGAGGGCGAGGAGGCAAGGAGCAGCACCAGCAGCTCTCAGGAAGGGAGGGGGGAGAGCAGAAGCGCGTGGCAGAAGTTTCTATTTGCCATTTGAAGCAAAACTAGAATTTTCATTTCGGCCACATTTTGGCCGATGCCGATTAATGGGCCAGACGCCAAAATCGGCCCGGATGTATCGGCCGGCCGATATATCAGTCGGGCTCTAGTTTAAATGTTAAATGGGGTTACAGGTTATCATAGAAGTTATAAGAAAGTTGTCAAAGAGAGGAATCACTTTGGCTGGCTGTTCAGTATGATGTACAGTATGTCAATGTGTTGCAAACCTTCTAGCTTTTCAGATACAAGAAGCTGTAGAAGTAGTCTATACAATCTGTTAGTTTACATTTAAAACAGTTTTTAAGTAGTGTGTGACACATCAAATAATTTTTTAAAAAGCTGGAACTATTTTGGACATTAAACATTAAAGAGATTATGAGCTGATTTAGTGATAGTATTGCTTTTTTTTTTGTCTTTGTGGTCTTCTTGTTTCCCATCTTTAAACAATGCATGAGCTACGACTCATCTGAAGTCATATCCTGCTGTGCAGGCATAGATTATACATCTTAGCTGGGAGATGGACATGGTGTTTGGCGTGTGTTCAGATGTTCTTTTGGCTTGTTTGTTTCCTTAGACGCAGGCAACGTGATGAGACAGAGCAGGGGGCCTTTTATCACCATCAGTTCTTGATGCTGGTTTGGTATATCAGAGCCTTTATAATTATTTTGTGAAACAGAGATCCAGAGATAAGCTGCACAGCTGAAATCCCTCAGCCACATGGTAGACAAGCAGTCTGTGGTTGTGGGCAGGATGAAACTCTGAGGGTATGGGTGGGTGTGTAAACACAAAGGAATTCATAAAGATATCAATGAGCATGGTATGAGGGGATGTTATAAGAAGAGCCTTGAAATCAATCCAGTATTTGACAGAAAGCAAGTAAAGTTCTGGAAAATAGATATCTCCAAGGCATGAATGAGAATGGCAGTTCTTTTATATGAAGGCGACAAGTGACAGTGGTTACTTATCTAATGATGAAAATATGCAAGGTAAATATAATTTTGAAGATGACACCAAGATTTTTAACCTAATGAGAAGCATGAACATTATAATTGTGCATAATAAGAGACTCCCATGTTTAGCTGAGTAGATTTAGTGCCAATAACAAGAACTTTTTCAAATTTAACCTCAAGAAACATGAAGCCAGGTGGTAATTTACGTTAAGAAATTAGAAAGCTAGAGAAAGCTGAGAGAAAAAGAGGGCTTAAATAACAGACACTGTTCAATATGGCTTATAAAGCAATGGAAAAAAAAAGCTTTCTCACTTTATGTCCAAGATGTAATGAATTAATGACACCAGATCATATTGGCTATCTTCAGACTTCTGCAGAAATAATACCGTTTGCTTTTCCAGGCAAATCATGACATCTTCACTAATTGCATGTCCTATGCAAGAGAAAATGTTCTGACTGCAGAAAATATGGCATGCAATCAATGTTTCCTTGGTTCACTAACCTGGGGAAAAGCTGCTGTCATCCATGTCAGTAGTCTAAATAGCTGTCTCCACATTTCAAATTGATTTCACAGTATTGGGATCTTCTCAGGAGAGATGCATTAGCGCTTCAGTGTTTGGCTTTGGGTATTTCAGGCTTGTGTCAGCTGCAGGCTACCTTTTGTTTTTTGTGATGATGACAACCAGTGACACACGCTTGAATGCTTTTTCTGTTTCTTTACTTTTTTTCTCTTTTTTTTTTACCGTTTCTGTAATATCTGATTCTGACAACCAAAGGGCAAATCTTTCAGTCAACAGCTCAGGCACTCAAGTGGTAAAATATACATTCCAATTCAATTGTGTAGATGCAAGTTACTTAACAACTGATGCTACATTAGAGTACAGACTCAGCCCCCACCCCAATTATAATAGAAGAAAAACTGCTACAGGAGATGGTTTGTGCAGTCCTTCATGTACTTTCCTTGCAGCCTATCTGAAGATCATTTTATCCAAACAAATCCAGAAAAAATTTTCCATATTTTAACAATGGATTGCTTGAAAAGCAATCAGAAGCTGTGTAAGCTGTAGCTTTGTTGATAAATCAAATTCAGGTTACCCTGAAGACTGAAATAGTGAGCAGTTGCAGACAGCTTGCTCAGACAGGGATACAGCTGAGCAAGCTCATCACGCCGTGATTCCAGCGAGCCTTGTCCTGCCATTACATGAAGCAGGAAGCAATGCACGTGAATGGCATGACAAAGCAAGCTTTGTCATTTTCAGTACACCAGTCAGACAGTGTTACCTCTTAAACCACAGGGATGAACTTGGCAGCAAGGCGCGACAGATGACTCACAGCTACATCTCTTCCAGCCAGGTCTGAATCTCAGGCTGCTTGCACTCAGGACTCCAGTATACAGATGGTGGCACCACTTATAAAGTAATCTGTTTGGTGTTATAAATATGGTTCCATCATCTCAATCATTTTTTTTTATTTTAAACGTTCTAATTTTATTTCAGTATTTGCCAAATAGTAATTTGAATCTTGAACCTGTCTTCCTGAAGGGTTTAGCAGTGTCCCGATTATTACTTTGAGGAAGTGCAAAAACTACATTCTGCATGCATTACAGCAGCTTAGATCTGCTGTAAAGTATTTGCGCTACATCCCAGACCTTTCATCCATCACCAGAGAATAAGTAAATGTCTTACTTGAAAAACTACAGCAATTAGTCTCCTTTTCTGCTTGTTAACAGTAAAAGTGATGCAGCTGAGTTGGTAAACTTACTGTACACCTAGCACAGCATTTATTTGGTTGTAACAGCTGCTGGTGTTTAGTCTTTATATTCCTGCAACAGACAAAAGAAGAAATGAAAAGGAGAAGAAAGAAACTCATCTGGGACAGATTTTTCATTGATAGTCACACAGATGGTATTCTGATAGAAAACGTTAATGTTAATCCACATGAAATGTCTTCTGGTATCTTTTGTTTCTTTTGACTCTAGTAAAGAGGGTAAACGGCTGTGAGAAATACATGTTGGTACTATTTTTAGGAAATGCAGCACAAGGGTGGTGCAGAGGTCACATGCAGCACTTTCTCTTGTTTTCACATGCAACTGTAGGATCTCTGTTGTCAGAACCTAATACCATTGTTTTATTTCTAATGTCTGAATGCTTTTTCTGAATCCAAGTGTTTAAAAAATATTTCTTTTACAAGGCATTGATTAATTAAGATTGTTTTTTATATTGAACATTAAAAATGGATTGTTGCTCGGCTTCATCTGATCCAGGACATGTAATTTATTGTCACTTTTAGCCACCGGAGATTTAAAAAAAAGAAACCAAAAAACTCATCCAATATAGATTTTTTTTTTCTGTTGTACAGCAGATAACACTTAAGTACATTATGTATGTGCAACCGAATTCCTTTAAAGGCCTCCTTCCACTGAAAACCCATTTAACTTGCTCCTTCTGAAATACGGAGGGTTTCCCCTTGTTTACTTACACATGCTGACTTGCTAGCGTTGCGTTCCCCCCAGTCGGCTGTGCTTCCTCATCAGAGAAACAATACGATGAAAAGAGCGAATCGGGAACAGCCTCGCAGTTCTACGTCAGATTGCAAATAGCGTATCCCACGTGGGGTTTCTATCTGTCCATTGGAAGGCAGGTAATCCTCCACTACACACTAGAAGTAAAGACGGCACGACTGTAGCTTCGGAGTTGAGAAGCTAATTAGCTAACTGTTTGTTAGCATGGCGGAACAAACTTGTCTGTCGGCTCTATTTCCTGTCTGTAGCGAAATAAGAGGTGAGGGCGGAGCTTCCTTCATACACTGACGGGAGGCAGCCAATCAGACGGAAATTCATGAGAAGGACCCGGAAAAGCCTGCCGTTGGACCACAAGCCTCTCTTCTAGTATACAAATACAGCTGGATACTAAGCAACCAGAAGGTTTTTTTTAAACAGAAACGATGCAGAATGCATTCAATAATAATGGAGAACACAGAAATATTAATGAAATGACCATGGAAGTACAACTTTAAACTCAAATTACTGCTCAAGTCATTTGCTATAGTCACTGCAAAAAAAAAAAAAAAAAAAAAAAAATCAATAAATAAATTAAAAAAAACAAAATCACCCCAACTAAAAAGAGAACTCACATGGGTGTGCATCTCACAAGTAAGATGTAGTACTGTTTAGGCTATAAATATATCGTTTCAAGTAAATTATGGACACTACCCCCTCAGGACACTTGGATTACATTGGACGAGCAGTATGGAGGAATAGGGCCCAGTTTTTGTGGACTTTTATGGACCTTTTTGTGTTGAGCGCCTGTGAACTCCATTATATGACAATCGGGGGATAACGAAAAGCCTTCCGATCTCTGACTGCATTTGAGATATTAAAAAAGTGCTCCAGAGTCTTGCTCAGCATGAGTAGAAAATGAAGGCACATCATTCCGTGGGTGTACTATTCCTTTAACCAGTTAACCACCTTTGACTATGCTGATCCCTCTGCATTTAATATGGTCAAGGATCACTTGCTCTAGTGCACTTGCTCAGTAAAGTGAGCAGTGCAGAAAGTGTAGAAGTGCTGTTTGATCTGAGAGGATCTGAGAGCTGGGATGTTTCAAGTACAGTAAAGCAAACACACACACACATACAAAAGTAAGATTCATTTTCTGAAAACAACAATGTATTTACATGCTTCTAATTCCCAGTTGCAGAAAAGACAGTTTCAGGTTGATTGGCATGCTATGAGCAGTTGGTGCCATCGCCTCTTTCTGGAAGAGTACTGTGCTTTTCCTGTCAACTCTAACTCCAGACAGATGAAGACGAAACAGGCTGTGTGTGCTGGAGGCATAACTGAGGGTGTTGACAGTACAGATGTGACATCACAGCCTTTTAGATGTTCTGGTAGCTTCTTATAAAGCACAGTTTCTGAATGAATGCTGTGTGCATTTCTTTGTGGATGGAGTGTTTAAACCAACAAAACAAGAGCCTTTTGCATTTGTGATTTGCAAAATATTTTGTCAGGTTTCCATTTAATTTTTGCATGATCTGTCCTTTGTATTCCTACAGATTTTGGCCAATATTATCATTTACTTGTGTGGCAACCTGGCTGGTGCATACCACAAGCATCTGATGGAGCTGGCACTGAAACAGACCTACCAAGACACCTGCAACTGTATCAAGTCCCCGATTAAACTGGAGTTTGAGAAGAGACAGCAGGTAAAGTGATCAATACTACCTTATTGTCCAGCCAGACAATAGTGCTGGCTAGGATGATAGCGGGGCTGATTTCAGTAACGCTTTTGAGATTTCAAACATGAGCTCGATGGAGCTGGATATGATTTTTTTTTTTCAAATCTATTTATAGGTTGTTGACTGAGTTGGGAAGTGCAGGTTTCTTATTAGATTGAAAACCACTTCTGTTGCACAATCCTGTTTTTGTTTGAATATTTTGCTCAACCTGCCATTCTTGCTTCAAGGTGAAAATGCCTTTGCATCCAGGATCTCATACAGCTTTGAGCTGTGCAAGCATTCGTTATTCATAAGCTTGCATTTATATTCCTGAACTCTAGATTTGAGTTTTTGAAACCAATTCGGCTCTAAACACTAAAAATCCACAGGATTCACGAGTCTTAACAATGTTTAAAAACCTCAGTTCAAGTTAACTTAGTGTACCAAATTCTACATCCTAAAGACAATGTTATGACTGCTTGCTTAGCAAAATAACTGTGATTTAAGATCTACAGTATATATTGTGTTTTACGTTGATGTAGTTGTTTTATTTTTTAATAATTTTGATTCCATAATGTCATGATTTTCAGACATTACATAGACAATTGGTTTTTAGACTAATGATATGCATTTAGTTACTATATGTTCAAAGCTTGTCTGTGTTTTTGAGATTTCTCCCCTTACTTGCTGCAAAGATGGAACAGTATAATGCAATCAAGGCAGCTCATTATAAATGATGCCACTGCTTAAGCAGAACAGTGCTCTTTGAAGTATTTGGAATGTGTTTATAAATGTTTAGACATAGTGTATAATTAAGCTGGTTTTTCCCCACAGCTGCTGAAATTGTAGCTTTTGTAGAGCTATAAGTGATGCTAGGGTGACTCCAGCTACTGTAGTGAAAGCACAAGCTTGGGGTGGAGCTGATTTTCCCTATGGTAAATTGAGCTTGGGTCTTTTTTTTTATCTGCCATGAGTGAAGTTTAAAATGCCTTGGGTGAAGCATTTCACAGTAGCCCTGGAGTGCTGGCTGTAGTTTGTGACAGATGGTAGTAATTGTGCAGAGACACATTTCTTTCAGGCAATACACTAATAATATGCCGTTTGCTCCATGCTTTTAACCAAAGTGCACTGCAGGATAGTAAGTGCATGCATTTTTGGTTTGTGTATTCCAAGTGGGACTTTGTGAATTCATCAAACTCAAATCCTTGGCAGAATGCTCTCCTTAACGTAGAACCGTCTGAACCTCAGAAATGGTGCAGTAAGATAATCAGTACCTGTCTAGTTGGAGTTTATATTAGTTTCTTTTAATCATTTCAGACATTTGAACAGGCTTTGAAAAAGTTCTAAAACCAGGACAGTGATTTAGAAAAACTTCCTATCAAAACTGTGGTCCAGTACATCTCTAGTTCCTGTATGAATTAAGTTACAACAAAATATTTAGCTGCTGAACATTTTTGCATGGCCTATACTTTTTATGTAACATATTTCTGTAATTATTCTTATAGCAGTGCTTAATCGTGTTTAGTTTTTATGAGCGTCCTTAACTACTAACACTTTTTCTCTGTGTAAATTCAGGAGCGTTTGCTGTTGTCTCTGCTGCCAGCGCACATTGCCCGTGTGATGAAGGCTGAGATCATCCAGAGGCTGAAAGGACCAAACTTCGGCCAGATCGAAAACACAAACAATTTTCACAACCTTTATGTCCAGCGACACACTAACGTCAGGCATGTGATATTAACTCTGATGTACCATTAACCTGACTAAAAATCTGCGCTGTGTTGCTAAAATAAGAACTAACTCTATACAGACTCTGTGTGTTGAGGTTTTCAAATGTGTATTTGTGGTTTTGAAACTAAGTTTTTCTATCGAGCTTGTTTTAGCGGTTGGTGATGTTAAATAATATCTTTTTTTTTATCTCTAGTATACTCTATGCTGACATTGTTGGATTCACGCGGCTGGCCAGTGACTGCTCACCTGGAGAACTGGTGCACATGTTGAATGAGCTGTTTGGAAAATTTGATCAAATTGCTAAGGTAAAAATGTCAGTATGGGGTTTGTATTTAAAATATTTTAACTTCTGCAGACTTTCTACAGTCTTTTTTTTAGTGTAGTTAAATACTGCAGGACATAACACTTTGTGCTAATCACTTATTCATTTTTTCTAAGGCAGGGATGTCTAGTTTTGGTCCTTGAAGGCCACAGTCTTGCAGGTGTTAGATGCTTCCTATTTCAGCACAGCTTCGACTTATACAAAGTTTCTCAACTCCAGTTCTCAAGACCCACTGCTCTGGATGTCTTCCATGGGTTCCTACTCCAACAAACCTTATCCAAAATGAATGAGCATCCTTATCAAGTTCTTTGCAAGCCTAACAAGCTACTCATTTAATTCAGGTGTGTGAAAGTAGCGTTGCCTCTCGCAGGGCAGTGGGTCCTGAGGAATGGAGTTGAGAAACACTGGACTAATATGTCATCAACAGGCTTGGGCAGTAACTTGACAAGAAGCTGTTAAACAGATGCATTTCATTTGAAACGGACATATTGGAGCAGGGAAATATTAAAACTTACAGGACGGTGGTTCTCGCGGACCGGCATTGGAAACCACAGCACAGTACTGTATATGGTACAGTATATAGCACAGTATATTTGCATGCTTAAAAAAATCCCTACAAATATGCTCCAATATGTAGAAATTTATAAACTGAAATTTGTGTGTTGGATCAGTTCTGGCCACCAAACTAGTTTTGATGTCATAAGTCACATTTTAACAGTAAATAGCTCTGGGGGGGATTTTTTTTTTCCATTTTTTAAAAATTAGTTTGAAAAACAGATGTTTAGTGTCCAATTTTTTTATTTCTTTTTATAAAAGTCAGTCATTTTCTGTACTGCTTATCCAGTTCAGGGTCGCGGGGGTTGCTGGAACCTATCCCAGCTATTATCAGGCGAGAGACGGGGTACACCCTGGACAGGTCGCCAGTCTGTCACAGGGCCAACACAGAGATACAGACAACCATTCACGCTCACATTCATTCCTAGGGAACAATTTAGAGTGATCAATTAACCTAACATGCATGTCTTTGGACGGTGGGAGGAAGCCGGAGTACCCGGAGAGAACCCACGCATACACGGGGAGAACATGCAAACTCCACACAGGAAGGCCACTGTTGGAATTGTTCGAACTCTCTCCCCAGCCGGGAATCAAACTGGCAACTTTCTTACTGTGAGGGTGCGGTGCTAACCACCATGCCACTGTGCAGCCTTTTTTATAAAAGTATTTTTATTATCTGTTTAGTGAATGAAGGAGGCAATGATGAATTAACTATCGCTTACAGTGTTTTTATTTAACATGAAAACATCAAAACTGCGGATGTAGGTCATTTGACAGGGCAGCGCGGGAAATTCGGACGCCGAATTGCAGCGCATTTTGCAACACACAGCCTGTTCAAGGCAACGGAGAGGAACATGGGTGGAAACGTTATTTTTGGTATTTAGCGCTTCATCACCCATTAGTATGAAAAAAAGGGACATTCATGTTTGGTTTTTTCCAAATTCCTGCCTCAAGTCCCTTTAAGATAATTGCTTTTGCTTTTCAAGAAGCCTTTTTTCTTGCAATTGCCTTTAGTGACTTTTTTTTATCTAGCAGTCTTCAATATAATTCAGACAAATACTACATCTGCTGTAGAATTGATTTCAGCTTCTCAAAGAGGAGTTTTTTTCTTTTTTAACAAATAAAAATTAATTAAAGCTATATTAAATAGTTTTCTAACAGCTGAAACTAATATAGCACTACAGATTGAATCTGGAAAGGTCTTGAATATCTTTTTTAAAATGAATTAAATGAAATCAAATAAAAAGAAAAAAAAAAGTTGGCTGTATTGTTTCTTTTCATTTTGTTCTACCTATGTTGTACTTTTTTTAATGCAGGAAAATGAATGTATGCGGATCAAAATCCTCGGCGACTGTTACTATTGTGTATCCGGCCTGCCGGAGTCATTGCCAAACCACGCTAAAAACTGTGTGAAAATGGGTCTGGACATGTGTGAGGCTATCAAGTAAGTGGCAAGTAAACAGCATTGATGACAGAAGAATGAAATTACTTTTGCATTGCTTGACTTAATTGTTGAAGTTATCCCAACAGAGCAAACTGAGTCAACCTTCACAGTGATGGCAGATAACTTTTGCTACGTTACTGTCATATCAAATCAAATTGAATTTGCACTTTTCATACAAACAAAGCAACACAAAGTGTTTACACATTAAAAACAACATTTTTTGTGTATTAGAAACACAAGCTTTCACACAAAAATTATAACCACAATCTGATAAGTACATTAAAGTGATCTGGAAATTTGAAAAAAAAAGGATTAACTTGTTTGCAGATTTAATTTACTTTTTATTAGGGCTTAAGAAAAACAAAACTGCTGTGTTTCAGTTTTTTTTTAAACAAGTGGTTCAGTTCTCTGCTCACATATTAATGATAGAAAGTTCCTTTGTTTTCTGAGGGAACGGATTATACAAATGATGATATCCTTTAACAAATACCTGTGTTGATGCATGACAGGAAAGTGCGAGATGCCACTGGGGTTGACATCAACATGCGTGTTGGTGTACATTCTGGAAATGTCCTGTGTGGTGTTATTGGTCTTCAGAAATGGCAGTATGACGTTTGGTCACATGATGTCACGCTGGCCAATCATATGGAGGCAGGAGGTGTACCAGGGTGAGTCAAACAGAATCACTTTTGTGATAATGTTTCTGCACAATTTTTTACTGTTTAACTATTGGCTATTGTTGCTAAAAAGATATCCTTGAATTGATGATATTCATAGAGGTACATGAACTGATGTTCATGTTCATTGCCAGGCGAGTCCATATTACCTCAGTCACACTGGAACACCTGAATGGTGCCTATAAGGTGGAGGATGGAGATGGACAAGAGAGAGATCCTTACCTGAAAGAACATGGTGTCATTACTTATCTGGTCATCAATCCAAAGGTATTGTACAGATATGACATTGTATGAAAGGAACACTCGGCAATGAAGAAAATACTCCCTTGAAAGATGACATTATTTCCATAATATGTTCAGGTAGAACGAAGAAGCCCACAGCATCATTACAAACCCAGACACACTCTTGATGGTGCAAAGATGAGAGCCTCAGTCAGGATGACCCGCTACCTGGAGTCATGGGGAGCAGCCAAGCCCTTTGCCAACCTGCACCATAGAGACAGCATGACTAATGACAACGGGAAGATCAGCACTGCTGTGTGTATTTAATTTCTACAAGCATGGTATCATTTATGTGAAAGGAGGCTCATTTGGCACTGCTAATCCATCTCCATCATCTGGCTCTGTTTTTAGGACGTGCCGATGGGGCAATATCACTTCCAGAGAAGATCAGAAAGGCAAGCTGCCCATTTTGCTGCTTCAGCAAAATGTTCTTTGACAGGATTATCTTCATCCTTTTACATTAGAGACATGCATTAAAGTGCTTAGTAAGAATTAAGTTTTCCTAAAGGCCTTGATGTCTGTGACTAATACTGTATACACTTTAAAGATATTTTTATCTCTTGTATTCTTTGTTACTGGTTAAAGGACAAAATCTCAAAAGAAACGATTTGAAGAGGAATTCAATGAGAGGATGATCAGAACGTTCGATGGAATAAATGCACAAAAGTAAACCTAATTTTGCAAAATCATCATATCCATGTTACTACTTTAGATGTGTCTAAAAAAGTGTCTTTCTGCTTCCAGACAGTGGCTAAAATCTGAGGACATTCAGAGAATATCATTGTTTTTTCACAACAGATCTCTGGAGAAAGAGGTAAGAAGCTCTTCATGTAAATCAGGGTCAGTAACTCCTTTAGTGGACTGAAGAGAATTACTGAATATATTGTTATTGGATATACTGCATTGACCTTTGTTGTTGTTTTGCTGACACGTCACCTGCCCTAGTGAATAACAGAGCTGTGTCTTGTCTGAGTGCAACATTATGAGCTGCTAATGTAGCTTGAGCATCTGTTTTCAACACTTGCCTTCTGTCTTCTTAGTACCGAGCAACAACCCTGCCAGCCTTTAAATACTATGTCACCTGCGCCTGTTTGATCTTCTTCTGCATTTTTATTGTGCAGATTCTGGTCCTGCCAAAGTAAGTGACCTTCCTGTTAATCTATGTTGGACATATACTGTACAGCATATCAGGACATACAGTATAGTAGATGAGAACTTTTTTACTTCCTGCAATACTGATTTGTTTGCAAATGCAAATGGAATCAAAGCCCATTTTTTTTCTTTTTCTTTTCTTTCTTTCTTTTTTTTTTATAGGACAGCTGTCTTAGGAATATCCTTTGGGATGGCCTTTCTAATTCTTTCCTTGATACTCTTCATATGCTTTGTTGGACACATCCTGGTGAGTAGAGTCTGTGTATATTAATGCAGTGCATACAGTTGTGCCTTTTGTCTACGCTGCTCTTTTATATTGAATCTGGAAATGTCCCATCTTTAATCAAGGTCTTTTGTCTGCAGTGTTCATGCTGATGTTATACGAAAGACTTATAAATTATTCAAGTGTCTCTTTTGTCAATTAACTGCCCATAAAGTGACTTTCAGGTTATTACAAGTGGCACTTAGTTGTGGCCTTGAGATAGAAATGGGTCCATAGTGGAGGTCAGAGGTCCTGCCTACATCAGCACTTCAGTTAATGTTTCAGGGCACAGTTATTCTTAATGATTTCCAGGTAACATAAACATGAGCTTTTTAAGTTGGTGCATCTACACTGGTGAAGAGGAATATGTTTGCTGTCAGCTTGTGATTCCAGGGTTTAAGTTTAATTTTTGACATATTGTTGTTTTAATATAAATATTTCAAAGGTCACTAGTTAGAGTCTGGGCTAGGGAGGAGTTGGAACAGTACCGATAGTGGCCTTCCTGTGTGGAGTTTGCATGTTCTCCCCATGTATGTGTGGGTTCTCTCCAGGTACTCCAGCTTCCTCCCACCATCCAAAGACATGCATGTTAGGTTAATTGGTTACTCTAAAATGTCCCTAGAAGTGAATGTGAGTATGAGTGATTGTCTCTTTGAGTTAGCCTTGCAGCAGGCTGGTGACCTGTCCAGGATGTACCCTGCCTCTCGTCTGATAATTACTGGGATAGGCTCCAGCAACCTTGATCCTAAATTGAACAAGCTTTACCAAAAAATGAATGAATGAATGAATGAATGAATGAATGAATGAATGAATGAATGAATGAATGATTTCAAATGATCAGTATATTCAAAAACATATGTTTATTATATTTTAAACATGAATGTAGCTGTAGAAATCAATTGGTATGTAAAGATATTGTGGGATAATGGCATCCTTATCAGGGAACATGATGTTTTTTCTTCTCTGTGCCGTAAGCTGAGCTACATGTCTGTTTGTGGCAGCTATGTTTTTGTCAGTTACAGTGCTGCTCCAGCATAGCAGTGGTTTCCTAATGAATTCAAATAGTCCTGACAATGAAACTGCTCCAAACAGCGTTTTGAGAGAGCTGTCACTCATTTCTCTGAATATTTCCTCTGCAGTCACACCTATCTCTGAGGAGATCTCAATAATTAAAATGTGACTGCAGGGGTTGCTTTTCATTAGGAGCATAAACTTGTGCTTCCTCATGCCTTTTCTATCAGTGTCCCAAAAATAATTTCCCTTCCTACAAGAAGTGAGGATTTATAGTGCTTTGGAGGAGGTTTGAACAAGGAAACCAAGAGTGCAATGCAGAAATCTTATCAAAACTTTGGTTCATCTGGCACTTTGAATAAAGCATCTCTCATTTGGCAGATACAACACTTCTGTCCTCACATCTACTTGTATTTCTGTCCGACATCCTCACTGGGAGAAGCTGACATTCAATTAAGAGTTGGGAGTGCTGAAAGTGAAGATATAGGGAGACATGTTAGGATAATTAAAAGCGCTCCGTGTCTGTCTGTCTGTCTGTTTGTCTGTGTGTGTGTATATATATATATATATATATATATATATATATATATATATATATATATATCTGAGAGAATAAAATGGTTTTAGGTACTTGAAAATTATATCGGCCCCAGGGCTGTACAAGTTGTTCCCTCAATTGTTGGATCTTTCTCTTTAGTGTTTGGCTCTGAGCTGAGCTCTGAGTTCTGCTCCCTGCGGATGTTGCCTGAGACTCAAAAACTAAGTGCATGACACCATGACACAGCTTCTTTGGTTTGATAAAAACCTTGTTATACTCCAGCTGCCTTTTGTCAAGCTTGTTAGGCAGTGTAGGGTATTTGATGTAGTTTATGATGTGATGTATCATTGTACTGTCATTTAGTTTTTTTGTGGGACCCCCTCTGAAAGTCTATTGGAGTAACTGCGTAATAATACAGAAGTGGCCTGGCGTTAACCTTATAGGAGTATTGCCATCTGGAATTAAATTTCTTGTCTTTTCCTCTACGGGGTTTACAAGGGTGTGTGTTTAAAGTTCTTTCTTGACATGAGATGTTGCATAAATGGCCTCATCTATCTGTTGAAGCAATCACTCTAAGATCTTTAAATTTTGGTCACTTTTGTATAAATACCCCTTGTGTTTCATTTAGATGTGCCTATTGTCATTTGACTGCACACACATTCACAAAGTGAGGAACTAAAGTGCCACTAAAGTCAAGAATCAGTTTTCTCACATCAACATAAGCACTCATTCTTTCAGCGGTTGCTTAGAATACAATAGTGAATGGAAACAGCTCAAAATTGTCACTTTTGAACATGTTTGAACATGCTGAACAGGCAGTGTTGAGTTTGTGTCAGTATAATTGCACAATGGTGCAAACATATGTGTTATCAACTCAAGAGACAGTTTTATTCTACAGCCGCTGCACTGCCACATGACAAATGCTCTTATAGAGTTATAAGATTTTCTCTTCATTGAAAAAATCTCAAAAAGAAATGCAGTTCAAAAGAGGTTTGCCCCATGTGTCTATGATTATGTTTTAAACCAGTTTGATTCATTACATTAAACATTGCCAGAAACAAAGTCAGAATAGTATTAGGGATGTACTGGCTTAGCATGAAAAGGAAATGTCAGGACTTCAGCCTGAGAGGCTTGACTACTGGCCAACACTTTCTTTTACTTTATCAGTCAAGTAAATACATCGTATACCATGTCTCTGTGTGAGTTTAGTGTTTGGGGAAAACTCCAAGCTGTGATTTGTAATATCTGTAATAACTGTTAGATGAAAAAGCAAGCTTCGAGGATTAAAGTATAAAGCCTTTTGCTTAGTAAACTATAATCAAACCAATCACATTTTATTTATAAAGCACTTGTCAAGCAGTAACACAACGTGCTTACATAAAAACAATCTCAACATGTCAAAAACAGGTAATTTACTACTTTTTGCAAAGACCTGACAAAATTAAAAATGCACATCTCATCATAATTTCTGTAGTTCTCAGTCAGCAACAGCTGCCACTTAAACAGACTATTTAACTCCCACTGTCTGCTTTATAAGGAATACAATAATTCCATAGTTTAATAGTAAAGATTATCAAGTTGCCACACACAACCACACATTCCTGTGCACCCTTACTTCTGATTTTTTGCTTTAATGTCAACATACCATCAGATATTCAGGGAATTTTTTCAGTTTGCCTCCAAGAGTCATGGTTGCACTGTAACCTTATAACCTGGAATTGAAATAAACTTTGGGTTATCTCCAGTCATTTGATTTGCACAACTTGCCAACAACCTTAAAAACTTGGAAGTGTATATTCATTCCCTGAAGTCAGAACTTTGTAGAGACACTTTTTGCTGTGGTTAAAGATGCAAATTTCTGAGCATATGTCTTGTTGAGTTTGGCACATTTAGCCACTTGGATTTCTGCCCATTCTTCAAAGCAAAACTGCTCTAGCTCCTGAGGTCTGATGGTGAATTGCTATTTTTAATTCATGCCACAGATTCTCAGTTGGATTGAGGTCTTGGCTTTGACTAAAGCTTTTCCAGCACATTTAAACATCTCCCCTTAAACCACTCTTGGGTTGCTTTAGCAATATGCTTAGGGTCATCATCCTGCTGGAATGTGAACCTCTGTCACAGTGTCAAATCTCTGGAATACTGGAACAGGTTTTCCTCAAGAATTCCTCTGTATCCTTAAGTCTCTTTCCTATCTGATTACTGCACTCCTTGTCCTTGTTTGTGAGTTTTGGTGGACAATCCTTGTTTGGCAGGTTTGCTTTGATGCCATGTTCTTTCCATTGTTGCGATGATGGATTTAATTTTGATTTACAGACTGTTCAAAATTAAAATTTCTTAGCTATTTTGTCTTATTTTAAACCCAAATTTGTCTGACCTGTTTGAAAAACTCCAATGTTTTAGATGGTGCCTCTCGGTTAGCATGTAGCAGACTAGCACTTTTCTCAACGTGTATACAGTATGTAGCCTACTGAGCTCCCGTGACACATTATTCTGCACACAGGTGAACCTTATTAAACTAATTATGTGACTTCTGAATGTAAATCCAGAGCTTCTTTAGGGCTTTCATGGTAAAAGGGGGAATACGTGATGCACCACTTCTCAGTGGTTTATTTATTTTTTATATTTTTTGTACAGTAAGTCTTTTTGCATGAGTTGTCGATCCTAAGCACTATACTTGGTTCAGCTGCTTAGTATAAAAATAAGATTGTATTATTTGGTACTTGATTGGTACTTGAATGGGGCTTATAATGAGATTTATTTTTTAAACAAACAGTGCCTGCCTGGATATTATAGGTTACAAATACCTCCGAGACCGCTCGGACAGTCCGAGACATTGTGAGACTGAGAGACCCGAGACCAAGACCAAAACTAAAGACTGCCGAGGCCGTGACAAGACCAAGACCGTGAAAAAGTGGTCTCCAGACCAAGACCGGTCTTGAGAACTACAAGTCTAGTATGTGAAGGGTAACAAAAGTGCTGTGGTGTTGCAAAGCCCTCTAAGAAATATGAAAGCAGTTCATAGTAACATATGGAGCAAATAATTTAATTCAAAGTCCTGTGAAAGGCGTGCACCCTTACTTATCTATTGCCAGTTAAAAGAAAGTGCTGTGTTTGCTACTGTAGCAGTTCTGGTCGAGCGGTTGTTGATAAGCCAGGCTGGACAAAGCTGTGATTGTAATGCAATTTAGCTGTTCTGTGTTGAGGTCGAAAAGGTTAGAAAGTGACATGAAAATGCCCTTTTTTTCGCAGAACAAAAAATTCCCATGAGCTGCACAGTCTGAATTATCCCTCTAGTACACAATATAGCATGCCATTTTGAGTTTATTGTAATGCAATGTACATCCCTGAGCTAGTCAAATGTCACTTCCCCATGGCTTTAGCAATGCCCAGATATTGCTTTGAGGTGATCGAATAAATTATTTGGGCTTCTGCTCTCAGCGTTTCACTGTGAAAATCACACTTAGCAGAAGGCAGAGCCTGAAAATGCAAAATCAATCGACAGTAAATGACCTCGATACTGTTTGTCAAAGCTCAGAAATATTTCTTACTTGCATCAATACAATCTCAGCAATAAATGGTGTGTGGACATACTGTAAAAAAAACTGCAATATCCATGAGTTAAAGCCCAAAATTAAAAATGATGAGCACTGTGTATGTTGCTCTCAAGATTATATTAACATTGCCTTCAGAAAGCAAAAGAAGGAAAGTAGTTAATTTGATTGCCTTTACAATGTTTATAAGGAAAGTTCTAAACAAATTATAGCTGAAGTTAACTTTAATTTCGATCACTAAGAGCAGCTATGATTATATACTAAAATGCTATAAAGGATAGAATCACATGTGCTGAGGATTTTCCTGCTTATATTTTGAATTATACTGCAGCATGCACTAGTTTGAAAAGAGCCAGCTCTATAAATTTGGATGCACTTGAAATTTGTATTTGGCAGTGCTGAAGCTATTAAAGAAAATGTATACTTTATTAGCAGTTAACAAGTTAATAAGTTGTAAGTGCTTCAGTGTGTGAGCTTGTGAGGTTTGGTTGCAAATATGAAATGTTTTCTATCATAAACAGTCCTGATAACACACATATAAATTATATGCAGTATTCATATCAACCAATGAATGCCCCGAGATGCCCTCTGCACACCTTCAGGTACACTCTTATGCTGCTTCAGATCTTTATGAGCTGACGTTTGCTGTTCCTCTTTGCCTCCTCCGTGTGTGATGCCTCTAAGACCTTTTCCCTCTCAGATCTCAAATCCTGCTCTACAATCATATTCATGCATTCTTGTATTTGTGTGTCTCTGCAGCACTGCAGTAAAAGTGCATCTACATCTTGGATGTGGCTGCTGAGGTCATCAATTATTATAGCCAACAAGCCATGGCCCCGCATCACTCTCACCATGACAACCACAGCTCTAATACTCATAATGGCAGTCTTCAACATGGTAAGCTTTTATGTTCAGGTACCACACTGTGGGAGGGGTAACTCCATGGAGACTTCTTTTGGAATAAAGTATCATATTCCTTGAAAACACTTGTCTTGCTTGTGACTGCAGCTTTATGAGAATGGGAAGGAATGCTGAATGTTCTCACACAGAAAGTAAGTCGAATAGTAGTAATTTTGTTAATATATAGAAACTATTGGTGATGAAGGATTTTTTTTGCAAACTACGATAAAGAAAAAGAAAGTTTATATACAGGAAGTTAGAAAGACCTTTATTTTGAGTAATGTAGTGGGGTGGGATTGAATGAGTTTATACTTTCTCCCAATCCTTTTCGAACATGAGGAGATTATCTTTTTTGGTGTAATGAGTCAGGTGGAATGTCAACCTACAATGTTTTTGTTGATTGTATTGTATGATTTTATTCTTTTGTTCTTTTTTTTTTACTGTATGTTCGAAATAGATTATTTAAACAAAATAATTATCAAATAAATTTCTACTGGTCCTGCAGTTGTTTATTTTCCATTAAAAAAACAATACCACTGTCGTAGATATGCACAAATCATTATGGTTACTGGCATGGATTAGTTTGATTGAATTTCTTTTGTGTGCCAAGCCTCGAGCATACTGAACATTTTAGAAAATAATCAGCTCCAGAAAATAACCATCGTTGTACTGTTTTCATTGGCTTGCTCAGTCATGAATCTTGTGCTCTCTGAATTGTTCAGCACTGCCAGCATCATTTGCATGTGCTGATAAGAAAACGCCATATTTAACATTTTTATGATTATTTGGCTTGTCCCCATTATTTTTCAGATTTATCTGACTGAGGTTTATTTCTGTAGAGAAAAAAGACAAATACATAAAGGCTCAGATAAAGGTGGAACAGTAGCCTGAGGCGAGGAGGCTGTGTGATAAAGCATGGTGTCAGGACCCTGGTTTAGACCTTCACACAAATCGATTTCAGAGATTATAATCGTGTTTTGAGTCTGACGTGGGTCAGTTGCTCTGGGCGGATGAACCAAATTATCTTGGCTTTGCTCGGCGGGGCAGCCAATCCTCATCCTATCCTGCAGGTTCACTTTAATGGACCTTATTGAATGGTTGTCACTATTGGCCTCTGATCTAACAAGATTTTATGTTCCCCTGCAAGTGTAATGCGGACTGGTTCATCTTTTCACATACTGATGAGATAAGCAACCAGAAAAATCTGAAGGCTTTTTATGTGGGACTGATTTGCTTTTGACACTGAACTAAAATGTGACGATCACCATGAAAAAAACATGAGGCAAACTCAAGATACTTTATTAAATGTTGTGTTTTCTTCCAGTTCTTTTTGGAAGACAATGAGGTACCTCCAGCTCCTGTTTACAACTCATCAAATGAAACTCTGCTTTACCCAAATGGGAAACATATCAGCTTCAATGGCAAAAACAATTTCTATCTTCCTGTAAGTAAAGCCTAGCACCATCACTATCAGGATTATTTATAGTCTTATTTTCCTTGTTTTATTTATTTTCTGAGCTTAGAATTAATTATCCACAATGTCTCTCACCCTCTTTTCTTCCCAGTATTTAATTTATAGTTGCATCCTGGGCCTGATCTCCTGCTCAGTTTTCCTGAGGATAAACTATGAGCTGAAGATGATCATTATGCTGACAGCAGTGGTGGTCTACAATGTCATTATTCTGCAAACGCATGCCCCTTTGCTGGATGAATATAGCAGATTTCTGTACAAGACTGAGAGCCTGGACAGGTAAGTGAAGGGTATTTTTGTGGGTCTTGAGCTTGCAGGGTTATAAGTCATTGTTGTTTTGTGACCCAAGCCTCACTGGTCACAGAAACAGCATATACTGCTTCATAGTCTTCATTTAGAGAGGCCAGTTAAAGATTAGTATTGATCGAGCACTAGAAAAGAACAGTAAATCTTGATCAGGTCATGAGAGGCTGCTCTGCTGTTGGTGGGAAGTTCCACTTTAATACAGCAGCTGGTTTGTCAACAAGTTTTAGTTCTATCCAAAAAATGTATTCCATGGAATATGATCCTCATGTGCTGCAGTACGTCCCATGTGTCCTCCCCTTACTCATTTCGCTTCATATATTCCACACTCTCACAGTAAATTGGCTTCTTAATGAGGATCAACAGCATACCGAACTAATTAGAGGAAACTTTCTTTTTTTTTTAAATTGTGAGAGACGTCTTTCCCATAGAAGTGTTACACATACAGACCATGTGAAGACATGCTAAGCCAGATGATAAGGCATACTCTGTGAGAGTTTGTTGATGAAAGATTGACATACAGTAATGAAGTTGGTCCACACTGGTTATACTCACACAGTCAGTTTTTAAAACTCAGGTAGTCTTATTCGTCCCAAATGGGAAATTTATTTGCAGCCAGGTCTACAGAAACAATCCAGTAAGGCAATGACAAAAATACACTCACATACACCAAACATAACTGTACAACAGTATTGCCAATAAAATCACCAAGGAAGTAAAAACCCACTAAATATATTTTTTTTTAAAAAGAGGGAAGCAATACATAAAATAATCAATTGATAATAATACCCAAGTAAAACACTAAAACACTAAAAAGGGATAAAACCACAATATGAACAGTCAACAAAGACTATATATCATGAAACTGTTTAAAAATGCTGTGGCACGTGGAACAAATGAGTTTTTCAGCTTGTTTGTTTTGAGTATTGTGGTTCTGAATCTCTGGCCTGAAAGAAGCAGTTCCAAATCTTAGTACAGAGGGCGGCTCAGGTTTCCCACAATGCTTCTGGCCTTCCCCACCATCCGCTGCTCATATACAGCAGGCGGTGGGGACTGTCAGAGACCTATTATTTACTGGCCATCTTCACCACCCCACTGATTGGAGTCAGGTGTGCTGCAGCAGGGAAACTCCTTATACCTGCAGGATGCCGGCCCTTGAGGACCAGAGTTGCCCACCCTACTGTAGGCATCCCTGTACTCGTTAAGGTGTTGTATGTTGACCTGAAGCACATTCTAGTTATGAACAACTGAACATTGGGAAGAATCACTAATGGGAAGGGGGGCACGTCTCAAACCATAGCGGCTCAATCTCACTCGCACTCCTCCCCCTTCCTCATATCCTGGGGTTTAATCCCTAACTTTCCCTTCATGCTTGTGTCCGGAACCTTCCAATCTCCTTATGTAAGTCTTCTAGGAATGGGAGAATTCCCTCACAGCCTTCAAAGCCCGGATCTTCCCACTGAAGCAGGTATTCTCTAGTATATTTCCTGGCAGGTTGATGCGGCGGGGAGTGAAGGCCCCGAGTGGAATATGTTAGAAGTAATGATAACAGAATCAGATATTTTACTTTTTAGTGATCCTCAGCAATTTCCCCCTTACAGTCACGCCTCACACCAGCATACACAAAACTAGGTTTGTTGAACAAACCGATGCAACACGAAGCAACTCAGACCTGCTGCTGGTCGCTGCAAGAGCTGTGTCCTGAATCCAAAAGTTTGGAATATGTCCTCACTGCTTTTTCTTTTTTTTTTTTTTCTTAATGTACAGTACAGGAAGCCAAAAGCATATTAAATTCATGACAAACAACTAAGCTTTTATCCTGAGCCAGCTAAAAAAGATTAATATTTTCCCTCTTCTTATTGAGGACACTTTGAATCCTCGCAGCTAATGATGTAATTGCCTGTATCCTCAGCATCTTCGGAGTCGTAACATCAGTGTGCAAACCTGGCATCCCTAATGTCAGGGAAATGACTAATGAGAGTCTGCATGTTGTTACTGCAACAACCAAAATACTGATTAGCTGCTTTCATCTCGAACATATTAAAGATATTTATACCCCTATACTGCATTGCTTAACTTTATGTGAACTTGAGCAGTTTTATTCAGGAGAAACTTTGATAGATGGACAAATCTTGCAGCTTTACTGAATATAAAGGTAGTGGAGGACATACTTGGAGAGATGGCATCTTCCATTGTAGTTGTACTCGAAGATGTTGTGATTCGCAGTTGGTAGTCCAACATGTAGAATGAAATGTTTACACAACTTTGATCGCTTGCTCTGTAAAACAAACTCCTTTCATTGAATAAAACTTTTAGAATGATCACTTCCTCCTCCAGGGTCCAGAAAAAATACTGATCTGCTTCATGTTTATGTCTTGTCCATGTGCAGTTTATCTTGAAGTCAGCTCACAGTTAGTCTTCAGCCTTTGCCATTTGCACTGTGTAAAGAATTGATTAGGCGAGCCAGGCAAGTTTCGAAGTGGCAGGCTTTTTTTTTTTTTATCTTGGTTTTCTGCTGAGCTCTGCCCCAGATAAGAGGAAGAGTCCATTAATATGCAAAACGCACTTGCTTAAATTAGGATGCAGTGGTCTTGTATGAGTTTTATCACATGCCTAGAATTTCATTAGGAAAGGTTGTTTCTTGGTGATAAAGAAAAAATACTCAGAATTGGTGCATTTTCTATCTTTTTTCTTCATGTCAGCTCTCATACAAAATGTTCTGGATTTGTGTGTGTGTTAAGCGTGCAGTACAATGCACAGCAGCAATGTGGTTATATTTACCCAATAAACCAGGAGTCCTAGTTAAAGTTTAAGATGGCAGAAGTGGAGCTTTAACTCCATTTCAGAGTTAAATCCCAGTCAATCAAAATTTTCGTGTTTTTTTGTTTTAACTTCTTCAGAAATATTTGTCATGAATACACCGTGACAGGAAAGATCGACCACAGGATTGCAAATAGTAAACAAGCTCTTGTCACAGGAAAGCAGAAGTGACAGTCGCTCTAAATGACAGCTTGCAATAAAATGGTCTACTAACCATTCGTGTAACATGTGTCAGCACTGATTATGATCTGAATTTTTAATTGATGTTCTTTATCCTACCTTTCTCTTTTCATTCTTTAGCTCTTCTTTTGTCATGTTATCTGCTTTTGCTGCTCTTTAGCTTCCTTGACTGCTTTTATCTTTTATCTTACAATTCATTTTCTTTTCCCCTTTGTCCCTCAAGACCAGGCGTTCTCAAAGACCTCAAGAGTATGGGCTCTATCTCCCTCTTTATCTTTTTTGTCACCCTGCTAGTGCTCGCCAGACAGGTAAGTTGACACTGTAAAACTTTAAATGATATTATCTGCTGTATTCTGCTGCACATTTCACCTCCGCTGTATGTAAACATGAAGTTTCCAGCTTTGTGCCATCTTTAGTACATCACCACCATCACTGCACATTTTCTACCATACATTCAGATTTGTATTGTGTTTTTCTTTGAAGTATTTTTTTAATTTATCTGATTAAAAGTTTTCTTTCATTTCTGCTCAAGCTGTAGGGGCAATTTTTCCATGTTATGACAGCTTTCATCATGCTTTGGACTGTGGACAGTGATGACATTGTTGTGTGAAGCAAAAGCTTTATCTTCTTTTAAAATACATTTTTCTTGAATCTTTTGTCTGTTTAACCCCAAATGCTCTTCCATGCATGAACACAGCTCTGAATTATATGACGTAGCTCCTGGCTGTGCCAGGAGCAGCTCTACAAGCATTTCACATGGGTCAGTTGGGTCCTGGCTTTAAATGTTTGATGAAAATGCAGATAGAACTGCACTTTTCATACTGCAGGTTTACGTCTCTCTGTATACCCTTTACTATCTCAGAAATTTCTGGAAAAAGAAAGAAAGAAAGAAATAAACAGCAGCTTTCTTCATGACAGACAGGACTGGTCTGCCCCGTCATCCTTCATCAAACGATTTCATTTCAGAAATTTAAATCCCTGCTTCCTCCTGGATTAGCCATGAATAAACTCTTGTTTTTGGTCAAATTGTATTTATTCAAAAGCAGTGAATATCTCAGGCATGCATTTCAATTGTTTTCCAAGTTTAATTAAAAGTTAAGACATAAAAAGTTGCTGGCTTTGGGGGTCTTGGCTTACAGGGGCACTTTGTTCCATGCTTGCTGAGGTTGTTCCCAAGGATGACTCATACTGAGCCAAATACTAATATTTGAGAGTAAATCTGACTTAATGTTCTGATTAAATCTTCTTTTGAAATTAAATTTCTGCAGACAGTACAGATGGTTATGCGTTTTGTCAACAATTCCTTAATTTAGGAGCAGCATTTAGCCTTAACTCATTTCAGTTCATCAAGGACAGTCTGCAGTCACTCAGGAGTACTTTGAGAGGCTCTTTAGACCTGCAAACAGGCATCCTTGCGGATCACTAGTGGACACTTGTGGTGTGAACTCCTTTGAGACACAAGCGAGTTCTACTCAGGCTTTATTTATTCAAAGTTGGTCTGGGATGCATTTTGGCCACGTGAAACGAGTCCACACAAACAGTGAATGTTCTACTGAGATTCTCCAGAAAAACGCAGCATCTAAAATCAGAATCTGTCCTTCATAAACGACCTGCTTGTCTTCTATACATTTCTGTCGAGATAGTAAACAAAGCAGCTGTGAAAGCAGTGCCCAAGTTCCAGTCTATCATGTTCTAGGAATGGCCTTCACAGGCCCTACCATTTACATCTAGAGCTGCCTGAGCATATATTTGTTATTTACAACTGAATGCTTTTTAGCTCTCTTTAACCTGGCCATCACCATCATCATGCTGAACACACAACCTGCTTGGGAGCAGTTTCTGTTCAGAGTTTCAGGTTAAATTGTGTGTGAAAAGCGCCTCATTTCACTGATTCCTTTTTCCGATGATGACCCAGACATCTAAATTAGACCATCTAAAGGCAGACGCTGAATCTCTACTAATGCCTGGCATTTTAACTAAATTGAAAATAATTTTTGTAATTCATTTCACTTGGTTGATTTAACTTTATAAGATCTGAACTACTTTAATTGATGTAGCATCCAGGAAGAATGTAAATGCATCTGGGCAGATGTCACAACGTAAAGTGGTTGCAACATGCTCATTTGCATTCACACTTTTCTGCAGCATTCCTCTTTTGCATAACTGCAGCCATATTATTGCATTTTGACGTAACTATTTCTGTATTCTTTCACTTCTCCATTCAACGGCTTGTTATGTGGATCAGATGTTTGGTGTTTGCTGTGTGTTGTGTGCAGTAGCATCATATGTATAGCTCCTTTTGTGCGAGCACACAAAGAAAGATTAGAATAATTATTTTGGGTCTTTGCATTTGTGCTTTAAAAGAGAAATCTGTACATCTGTTTGTTGCTCAGCTGACACATCATTATGTAAGCTGCGTGCTCATTCGCATACTATATACAGGTAACTGAGATCCAAATACAAGTCCTTGCTCCAGACTGGTTAGGATGCTCATTAATGCCAGGTGTGAACACACACTTTACCCCAAGAAACATGATAATAAGGGGTAATCTGAGATTCACTTGCCATGACAAAGACAGGTCATTCTGAGAATTTATGTGCATTTTCACTCCATGCCTCTGAACTAACGCACAATTCCAGCTTAGACCATTACTTTGAGTGGAACATCTTTTTATATTCAACCTTTAGTTGAGTATCATATTCAGCAGATAATATACGTATTATGTGTATATTATAAATACAGTAAGCAACTTTGTCATTTACAAATGTTTAAATTTAGGATGTAGTCACAGCAGTCTGTCAATAAGGAAGATGCGAGCAGAATAATGTTGCTGTTTGGTATAAGAATTTTATAAATGGGGTGTAGCTGTTCCCCTGAGCTCCGTTACATAATAGCTGCTGCAAAGTTTTTCAATGTGGGAACAAAACTATTTTTTACCACCAACCATGACTTCACCTGGAATTTTAAATGTAGTAACAATTCAGTAGAATAACAATACAATGAGTACTGTTGTTTTGTTTGTTTGTTTTTTGTTTTTTTTAAATGGCAATATTTATAAGAATGCTAAGGCCTCTTGCTACCCAAACTATTGCAACAAATTGTGCTAGCTGTTATAGAGCCATAAACTTTGCCTCAAATGTTACTCTCTGAAAATGTGTTTGGTGCAAATATCTTTGCAATGAATACCAGAGTTTCTCTCACTATTAATACTATTATGTCTCTCACTCACAAACTTTTACACATTTATACAAAAACTTAGCACAATAAGTAAGTTTTTTTTTTTTTTTACAGTAGTTGAACATTTCCCTTCTCTAAATATGGAGGGGGCTGGGCTAACTTTTCACATTTGGCTGTGTTGTTCATTCTACAGAGACATGATCCTTAGAAGTTGGACTGTGTAAAGGTAGCCAATCTGGCTTTCCAACTGTGTATTGTACAACACCAGGTATTATTACCGGTAGTATAGTTTTATTAAAGGGGAGAAATAATCAACCCACCCAAATTTACTTTCATGTACTAAGTACTGTATATTTTATCTGCACCACCACCTTCTCTCTTTATCAAGCATTATACCTCTTCCTTTTTCTTATTTTTTTTATGTATATTATCATAATAACCATAATATCATTATTATTTATATTTTTATATTCATAATCTTCATAATCTTCCTGATTTCCTCCCTCCCCCTTCCTCTTTTATTGGTTAGGGATTGGGTTGGGGGGTATTTTTATTTATTTTTCTTCTCTTTTTATGTAATTATTAAAAAGTAATGATCAAATAGATTGCAACTGATTTGCAGTATTTGGCTTTTTTTCCTTTCATATTACAAACATTTTTTTCCTTGGTTGGAGCCTCATATAAATCAACCGAGTTCAGGATTAGGAAGAGCTGTCATCATAGAGAAGCTGAGCTTTGAGCGCTTCATGTGTGGAAGAAAATCAAATGTCATCTTATCAACTGTACCCACATCATTTCCACCAGAAAATGTCACCCTCAGTCTGTGCTGAAGCGCTGCACTTCAGTTCATTCTCAACACTGTGCAGTTCAGAAAGTCTTGGTAATACTGTAAGGCACTGGTGTCATGTGATCAAAGCTGGATCATTACTGCATCTGTCTTTTCCAACATGTGGAAACTCTTGCTGTCTGTGTGTGCTCTGACTGTCGCTGGTTTGTTTCTGTGTTGCACCTTTCCTGTGCTGGTGGTGTCCATTTCTGTTTTTCTCTGTAACTTGATGGATGCAAGCTGTACAGCTGTACCTTCAGTCTCTTCACCTCTGTGTCCTCTTGTAACAGAATGAATATTACTGTAGGTTGGACTTTCTCTGGAAGAACAAGTTCAAGAAGGAGTGTGAGGAGATTGAAACCATGGAGAACCTCAACCGGGTTTTGTTGGAGAATGTTCTGCCTGCTCATGTTGCAGAACACTTCTTAGCTCGCAACTGGAAAAATGAGGTAGATATTTATTATTTTCTTTTTTAGTTTCACATTAGTATGTGGAACAACTTGAAAGTGAGAGACACAATTTAGGGAAAAACAATCTTGCTTGTGTGACTCATCCATGTCTTTCATGACTTTCAGTTCTGTCATAGTGTGCAAGTACTTTTTAAACTGCAGTTGTGAAAAGTGACGTGTTATCCAAGGGGGGTTGTAATGAAGAGTCCTGGAGGTCATGTCAGTGAAGACAGGGGCAACAACTGCAAACTTCAAACCCTGAATCAGCAGATGACAGTGTCTGCTCTTAGTATACCAACAAGCTGATCTGATTTTAGTGCGGCATTATTTGGATGCAGCTTGGTGTTGCCTTCTGTCTGTCTAGTTAATCACCTGTGTTTTATCTGCCTGTGTACTCCTGCTTTTTACTGAAATGTATCTTCAAGTGTTTTTCTAAACCTCAGAATACAGCAGAAACTCCCCCAGATCAGACTTAAAACCAGCATGTCAGTTTGGTAAAACTGTTTTGCCAACGTCCAGACTAACATCAGCATTTTGTCTTCTGCTTTTTGTCATCCAGGATCTATACCACCAGTCCTATGACCTGGTGTGTGTCATGTTCGCCTCTATTCCAGACTTTAAAGAGTTCTACACTGAATCTGATGTAAACAAGGAGGGATTAGAATGTCTCAGGCTCCTTAACGAAATCATTGCTGACTTTGATGAGGTGAATAACCTTCAGCAGTATATCAGTCACAACATCTTACATATGCACCATGAATGTTATACAACAGTAGTAGTATACAGTAGGTTTCACAACTGTTCTAGCAGCATGATACTGGATATTGTATTTCATGCAGGCTACTGGACAAGCTCTGTTAGAATATTCCAAGGAGCTTTAACTGGGAGACAGATGCTTCTCCCAGATTCACACAATGACGCTTTGTTATAGATGCACAAACATCTGTCAATTAATTCTAAGATTGACAATGACTCATGAGTTCTAATTTCTGGGTGCATCATGCTTTTTTATTTATTTATTTTTATCTTTGTGTGTAGCTGCTTTCCAAACCTAAATTCAGTGGAGTGGAGAAGATCAAGACAATTGGCAGCACCTATATGGCTGCTACTGGGCTGAACGCGTCACCTGGGCCTGACTACACATCCCAGGTAAGCACAGATTTTCCCTCAGTGTATGTGTGACTGTCTATAAATAATATAAATTTTAGCAGAGATCAATGTAATGTATATTTTTCCTTTTTGTCTTACAGGAGCATGACAGACAGTACATGCACATAGGAACAATGGTAGAGTTTGCTTTTGCCTTGGTGGGGAAGTTGGACGTCATCAACAAACACTCCTTCAATGACTTCAAACTCAGAGTTGGTGAGTTACGCTGAAAAGCTGCAAGTAAAAGTGTAAATTATGAATAAACTGTACATTAAATACTGTAGATACTTTGTTTTCTAAACTATTGTGAATTCTTATAAGTGCCATCACCAGGTGTCAGATGTAATATGAAAAATACAAAACATAAAATCACAACAGTCTCCCTGTTGCAACCTGATCTCACAGAGATATGTGAAATAACCACAAATTAACATTGAGGTCCCAGCATGTATTCACGTGTTCCTGATGCTAACTGTTCAAAATTACATACCTGGAGGACGGAAATCAGGCCAGTGTAAAGTCAGTGGTGAAGCTATGTTGTGATGTCACAACATGTCATGGCTTTTCTGAATAACAAAATAAAAGCTGTGCTTTTATGTTTTATACGTTTATAATGCGGAAAATAAAATAAAAATCTTTTTTATTGTATTTTTTTTAGTTAACTGTGGTAAAGTATAAAAGTTTTACCTTCCAATAATGCCATATTTGTGTGTAGGTATGTTTTTTTATGTCTTCTGATTAGTTCGAAAGAAACCTGACCAGCAACTCTTGGATAGTTTAGTTTACATGACTGAAAAGATCATTTTATTCTTCTATTATCAGTTCACTGCCAATATTGTTAATAAAAAGATGGATTGAATACTAGGACACTGAACTACTAATGTGGTGTTTGCAGTGAATGAGCTCCTGATTCCAATGTTCAGAGGGCTGTTACCATTTATCCATATCACTAATAAACAAAGGAAAACCATGTAAAAAATGAAGACATTTAAACTGTTATTATGAGCTAAACAACACTGGAAAAAATGCTTATCATTCCAGTAAATTATTTCGGATCAGGTGCCAGGATTGGCCATAAAAGGAACATCAACTTCAGGCCAAATCTTTTCAAGCAAAGATGGGTCATTGCTCATTACCTTGTGTCCAACAATCCATCAAAAAACTATCAGTCCTTGTAGTTCAAAATTACAAAGAATGTTTGTTTCCTTTTTAACATCTACAGTGCAGAGATCAGAATAAGAGAGTCTGGAGTAATCTCGATGCAAAAAGGCCTAGGCTGGAAAC
The DNA here is from genome assembly GCA_023101725.1 of Atherinomorus stipes. NCBI lineage: Eukaryota > Metazoa > Chordata > Actinopteri > Atheriniformes > Atherinidae > Atherinomorus > Atherinomorus stipes. The sequence goes on along the minus strand of JALJCO010010590.1, from coordinate 445,509 downwards.
TACTGTTGGATACATGCAGTCTTAAAGCCCCAAGGTCACACTGCCAGAGAAACTATTGACCCATACATCAACTCAGCTACCAAGTTCTCTGGGAACAAGCTAATCTTTGACAGACAAAAAGACAGTGGGCATGTGTTCTGGGGCCAAATGAGCCCTTTTATCTGCTTCTGTTTGCCAGGAATGATAGACTATCCAGCTTGCAGTCAGTGAAAGGTGTGAGACATACACTGCAATCAATGAAACGTCTTTTCATGGAAAGTCTGTGGTTATTTCAGCAAGGTAATAGCAGATGGCTCTAACTTTACAACAACCTGGCTTCATAAATGCAGAGTGCATGGTCTGACTGGCCTCCCCGCAGTCAAGATTTTTCTTGTATTAAAAATGTAGGACAGTCAGACAACAACCACAGACAGTGGAGCAACAGGAATCTTGTATTCAGCATGAATAGACACTGAAACCTGTAAAAACTGTGAAAAATTCCTCAGAAATCTCCAACATGCAGTTTCCTTATTTCCAAAACAACCCCAAAAAATCTAATTGAAAGGAAAGCTTGGTTAGTTGGGACACTGAACAACATTTGCTTTGCATTTCAGAAATGTGAGTAGTACATGAAACAATGTGTCCATCCGAGCATTTCTTGTCTGCATTTTTTCTGTGCTATGCAGCTACAGTAATTCCATTATCTTTGCAGAAAAAGAAAGATATGCGCAAATGTTTAAAATAACACTCATGCACAAAGACATCATGTAGGTAGGGAAGCAGGCAAGCAGGTTCCAGATCCCCGTGAGCAGTAAGAGTCAGAGTTCGATACCTTCAACCTGTCTTTGCAGATCTCAGCATGGAATGCTCCATTAACTCAGCAGTGTGCACGTGTGGAAGTACACATCCCTGCTGCTTCCAGATGGGGCCTAATATGCTCCATCAGACAGGAATACTGCTCCTCATGCACTCTGACTGTACAAAAGCAGTGGCTGCGTGCCTGGGATTGCTGCCCTCACACTTGTGCAGAAAGCATTTTCTAGTAAGCTGAGACAAAGAGTTATCTCAACCGAGGTGCTGATAGTGATGGGGATTAAGCACTCAGCTGCATTTGGCCTCCACTTCTGGAAAGATGTTATTTAATTTAGTGAGAAGTCTAGTCTACTCTGACAGCAGCAAGTTTGTTCACAAAAGCATTTTGTGCCGCTTTTAATAAGTGTTCACTATTATCTGAAAAAAGACATGACTAAAATATAAGAAGATTTTTTAATATATTTATGTTGTATTTAATTTTTATATTATTATATATATTTTATTATATTTATCTCTTTATATTTATATTTCATTTTATACAGATTTATTCAATTCCTTTCATTTTTTTGGCATATATCTTTTTTATTTTTTTTTTTTTTTTTTAAAATATTATTTTTTCATATCAATTATATTATGTTTTTTTTTTATTAAAGGATAAGGGAGGAATGTCTTCTGCAAGCTTCTTCTGCACCGCAGTTGATTGGCACAAGAGCATTGCTCACTTGGGAATCAGGCTTGCTTTATTTTTGGAATTATTTTTAACATCATTTGAAAATTAAGTAGGAAAATTTGTTTATTTCCCCTTTTCTCCCTGCTTCCTTTTTTACTTTTTTGTTTGATGTGTTTTTGTTAGCTTCTTACTTTAAACTAGACTTTATTCGTTTAGTCAAGCATCGGAGGGCGTTGGCGTCTGCGTCCTTGTTTTTGTTTGAGGTGTGCATGTGAACTTGGAATTGGGGAGAGAGGGGGAGAGCGGGGTGTATTTGGAGTATGCTGTTATTGTTTCCCCCACGAACTGCCCCAAAAGGCAAATTTTTAGACAATTCCCAAATTAAAATTTGGAACGGCATGGGGGATTGAAAAAAAAAAAGGGGGGGAAGAGGGCCCAGCGCAACCTTTCGGGGGGGTTGAAATTAAAATTGTTTGAGAGGGGGGACCGGCAGGGGCCGGAAAAAGGCGTTGTTTTTTTTGTTTGGGGGGGGGTTTCCCCGGGGCAGTCGGGTGTGGTTTTTGGAAGGTAAAACCGGTTTGGAAAACAGTAAAAACAGATTGCCGAGGAACAAAAGAAGAAAAGCATTGTTTTTTTTAATGATTGGGAGACCTGATTTCCTAGGGGTATAAATTTTTTACTATTTTTATTTTTCTTTTAGAAAACCCCCCCCTCTTATTAATTATTGCCTCATCCCCCCTATCCCCAGGGACAGCCAAACCAAAACAAGTAGCCCGTATGGGAAAATTTTTTTAATAATTATTAATGTTTTTTTTTGTTGATAGGAACAATATGAAGCCCCCCTCCCCAACAGCTTGTTAGGCTTTTTTTTTTTTTTTCTACCCAGATCATCAGATTGAAATTCCCCCCCCCCAGCTCAGCACAAAGCCAACCCACACCCAGTCATTTTGTTTGAGCTTCGCCTTCGCCCCCCCCACAACCCACACGGCAGCAGGCGACTTTCTTCCCACCGCGTCGCACGAGGAAATGAGTTGGATTGGTCTTTTATAACACACACACCCCACCACCACGAACTATGATGATTTTAAGTTAGGTGAGAAAGGAAGTAATCACACAGCAACCCCCACACACCCAAACAACCCGCAAAAAAAATTACAATTAGAAAAATTTGAAATCCTAAAATAAACACCCAAAAATAAAATACAAAAAAAAAAAAAAAACAAGGAGGAAGAGAGACACAAAAAAAAAAATGTACTCCAATGTGGCAGAAAAACTGCAATTATGTGAAAATGTGGTAACCATTGATAAATTTGGCAGAGAAAGAGAAGGCTTACAAGAAATCTGTTTTCCTTGTCAGGTATCAACCATGGTCCAGTTATCGCTGGAGTTATTGGGGCTCAGAAACCACAGTATGACATCTGGGGGAACACGGTGAATGTAGCCAGCAGAATGGACAGCACTGGAGTTCTGGGGAAAATACAGGTGAGTACTTTCACCAAATGCCAGGAAAAGTATCTGACCTTCATCTAATATCAACATATGTCTGAGTCACACTGTAGTGGTTGGAGTTTATTTAGTGGTTATTGCTGTGTAGTGTGTGGGGGTATGGGAGCTGCTGTATTGTGACAATCTCTGAATCTGTCAAACATCACAAGTAAAATTGTCTGTTTATCTCAGGGGTCCAGGATGGCTCCCTCTTCATATGTAGACATTTTAAATGGCAGTTCATATGTGTCAAAGATAAAATTCTTCTTCCCTCTACATGTCTCATTTATAGCAGCAAGGACATCTCATCATCTTAACGTCATATGGCATCTTCAAATCTTGTATTGGCATCCTGTCTGAACACTGATAAGAGATAATGGCTTTCCACCTGTATGGCATGTGGATGTGGCTATCACTGAGTCTTCAGAGAGCTGTAATACGCTTCACAGCTTGTAGACGTTTGATAGAACCATCTGCTTTGCAGTGCAGCACAGCTGTAACTGCATTTAAAGACGCCTGTTGATATTTTCAAATATAAGGAAGGCAAGAATAAAGTGATTTTTTTTTTTTTTTTCCAGGCTGGAACACATATATCCTGCCCTCAGTTAATTCTACTGATGTTTCCTAGTTTTAAAATCCACAGAGCTTTCCTCCATTGTTGTTCATAAACACTGCCTATTGTTTGAACAGTGTTTCATCATATCCCATTGTGCTCTCAGGAATCTGCGTTTTCATTTTACTCTGCGGATTTCAGTTTAGATAGCCAGTCTTATGCATGATGATTCATATGACCTTTCTCTTAAAGGAGAAATGATAGTGAAGGGTATAATATTTTCAACAAGATTTGACCTATACATATTTTGCAGACCTTAATAATGTACCAGGAAAGGTTTAGATAATAATTTTTTACCTGAATCCTGGTTTAGTCTGCAGAATATAACAGAAGCTTGGTGACAAAAGGAAATTCCACAAAGACTCTATTACTAATTATTAAGTTCACAGTCACCAGACGTCTCTTTGTGGAGAGCTGAGTGTTTTTGCCTACAGAAATTTGATCCAGTCATTTAAGATAAGCAAAATGGACATTATCCATTTTTCTCCCTGTAGGTGACAGAGGAGACGAGTCGCATCCTTGTGACTCTGGGCTACATGTGCTCTTGTAGAGGCATCATCAATGTCAAGGGCAAAGGAGAACTCACAACGTTTTTTGTGCACACAGAGATGACTCGCTCATTGTCCCAAGGGAATGTAATGCCGTAAGCATGGCTGAGATTATCGCTTTACACCGGCACAACGAACACAGACTTTGATCTCAGATGGAGGAGCTTTGATCTTCTCACAGCTGTTGTGACAAAAACAAGTTTGAGCCAGGAAGGAATCCAGTCTGGACTGCAAGGACGAGAAAAATCGGATTTTACTCTTTGATTACATTATCTAGGCCCAAGCTGTAGTATACATTTAGCCACTTATGTAATTAATAAGTGTAGCATGGAGAGAAAGAAGGGAATAAATTCCAAAAATATGCTGTAATTTAAATGTTGGAGCTGGAGAATTCATAGTGGTAAAAGTAAGCTAGATACAGTGTTGTACAGTACACACTCAGTGAGACAGGAGACTCGCACGTGGTCCAAATCATTGTTCTGACTCAGCTTTGTGAAGCTTGTCGCAGTCACTGTACCACAGAAACTCATCTTTCAGCTAGCTGAAGAAAGATCTAACAGTTTACAGGGCAGTAAAGGTTAGTTGCAGGATTTTGTACAAGCGAAAGTCAAGTTCAAATAGCATTGTAAAAGAGCATCTAAAGAGCAGTTTGATCTGTAACAATGATAGTGCCACAAACACCAGCACATTGATGTTTTTATGAATGTAAGAATGTTGCCCCTAAAATTTTTAGTGATGCAAAAGGTCTGAACCTGAAATCAAGGAGAAAAATACAAAAATCTGTTGCAGAGCTGCAAACACAGAGAGCAGCCAACGCGATCTACACTGTCTACAGAACCACATTTAACCTGTTAGAAGCACCAAGTCTTGGACGTATTCTGCTGGCAGTCTGCGAATATAAATAATAAAAACACATTTAAAAAGGAGTCTATGAATATATTGTGATATTCACACAAGTTTTCCAGAGTTGCCTTTGCACTTTCATCATCTAGTCTGCTTAATCTAAACTGTTCATGTCGTACAGCAGAAAATCTGGGGTCAGATGCATTAGCAGCTTGTGGAATGTATAGAAATGTATAAAAACAGTTCACAATGTGGTCATATTACATACTTCAGATGTAAAGTTGTTACAAAAAAATAATGATAAAATAAACAAATAAACAGAGCTGCTGCTGTTGTAGCATAAAAAAAAACATTGTCTTCATTGTTGAGAAATTCAGACTGCAACCATTCAGATTTTGCAACCATCTTTGGAGACAGTATACTGTAAAGGCAACTTAATGTTCAACTTGGAGCTCTGCTTTGACTTGGAATAATGCCTTCCAGGCCTTTATAAATATCTTTCTAGGCCACATTTTGTGAAACATCAGTTATCATGAGCCTGTCATCATTACAAAGTCTATGGGAGGATTTAAAACTGGGAGGTTTGCCATCTACATGGTTTGGTCTGGTAAGCTGGCTATTGCTCTCATTTTACCAGACCCTCTGAACCAAAGTATATTTTACAACAAAGCAATCATTCAGACCCTGTTGTGACACAATAGTCTCAACTTACAGCAAGGAAAAGAATGTTGTGTTATACAGTATAAGTACTGCTCTAGCTGAAAATTTACAGAAAAAATGAGCATGCCAAACCACTAATGAACAAAATAACATGTAAACTAAATTGAACTGCATAATTACAACATCATTATAAAGACAGGAAATGACTCATCAGTCTCCAGAAGAGATCTCTCAGTACCGATAATGACAGTTTAGCCAAAAATATCAAACAACTGTTTTGATTTGACAGTAAAAGATTGATATTAAGATTAATTTACTTGTCATCCATAGAAGAAAAATATCAAAGTAATTGCAATTTCCCTCTAGACTTAATAAAGTGTTTTTCATTTATTTATACATAATTAAAAACATTCATTCATTCAATCACAAGGTGTTTAACTTCATGATTTTCTTTTTTTCAAAACTCATCTAAGATCAAACTTCTGTGACATTTTTCTTTTAAAGTCAAACACGAATTTTGTCATTTCTGTAAGTTGTTTACGACTAAATTATTTATCAGCAGTTGAGAAGAACAAAACTATGAAAGTATTGCGTTAAGATTTTATGTGGTGTCTCCCAATTCATCATCAAAAATAATCTATTCTTACATCTTGGTATGAAAAATGGTATTGAAATGTATCAAGATTTTTGCTTGGTATTGATTTTGAAATTCTATTATTGTGTTAGGCCTTTTCAGATCAAGTGTTCAGTTTTCAACACACGGCTGTAACTTTAGAAAACAGGAATAATAAGCTTCATTTAAAGTTGTGAAAACATCTAACAGCAAAAGCATTTTGATTTTAAATCTACACAGCATTGTCCAAACATTCAGCTTTAAGGCCCATTCATTATGATTAAAACCAGTCAATATCATCTTGTTGCTGTCATCAGCTGTGAAGTATTGTTGCAATTTCAGAGTTGCATTCATTGTCGTCATTGTTTTTAACAGTGATGACAATATTAGGGTTCATAAGTCAACGTTAGCAGATTATGTAACAGCGCCAGGAAGCCTGACACACCATTGCAAATGAATATTTCTGTGTTGTGGACACAATTTAATACATCTGACCCCTGATTTAAAAGCCATGTTGGAGTTAGGCTGTGATATAGATGAGATGATCTTAGTGTAAAGATGTCATTTTGGGAAATGAAAGCCTGATCTGTGTACAGGGTAGCTTTAGGGTGAGTACAGTATGGTGGTTTTGTAAGAAAAGAAAATACTACCAAAAAAGTGTTTTGATGTTTTAATGATGCCATTGTTTTTTTTGTAAAAACTGAATTAAAATTTCTATGTATTTCACTTCTGCTGAGTCTTATTATTTAAAATATGATGAGCTTGATGCGTATGAATACAACAGGATTCTTGAACATTTACAAAATAAGTATAGTAGGATGATCTAAATGTCCCTATACTGTCCCAAACGTTTTTTATCTGCTTATATAATGTGTAACAGCCCAAAGTTGGGGATGTTCACATCTTTTTACATCAAAATCTCCCTGCTGGAATCAACCCACTGGTTAGTCACTAAAACATGGTACAAACTTGACTTTGGACTGTGCCCCTGGTCAGCAGACAAGTGAATACAATATATCTGAACTAATCAGTGTAAGAACAGCATCATTCAGTGAAGCAGTGCAGTATGCTGTGTCTGTTTCCACTATAGTTTTCAATTTCAATAAAAAGGCAATTTTATATTAAACTCAAGAGCAGACACAACCCCAGTGGGCACATTTAAGAGGGTTTATAATTCAGCCCACTAGTTGCATATGAATCGACACATCACATAATGAGTTGGAAGGAAAAATGAAAAAAAGCTAACTGAAAACCAGACAAAATGCCTCTTTTTACCTCATGTAAATAAGGACAGCTGCACACTCCAGTCTAAACCTTGGGTTGAGAGTCTGAATACCTTCTATAAAATATATCTGTGCTGCAGATGTTTACTGCACTAGACTGAATAATGATTGTCAGGAAATCCTGGAGTAGGTTTCTGCCACACAATCATGTCAGAATGTTTGTCTCTCCTGCTGTCTCTACATGTACAAACTGTCCAGATGAGAAATGAAAGTGGTTGTTGACTGATGGGAACTTTACATCGTCTTGATTTGTCACAATGTGTGACATGAAGGAATCATTTCACATCACAGAGGAGAGCCACGCCTCTAAGGATCCAGTGCTCTGGAGACAGGGATGTTTTCAGGTCTACGGCTGCGATGTAATTCAGATCTGTCCTGACCGGCTTCTTGTAGATCGGACAGGAATAGAGCCGGGAATCCTTCGCACCTGCAACACAAAGCAGAAATAGAAATCAGACACAGCAATTTAACTTTTTTTCCCCTGACAGCTGTTACAAAAGAGCAGCAGGTTGGATAAAAAATAACCCAACTCTTCATCAAATATCTTGGAGTAGGACTTCTTTTAGTCAATGAAATAATAACATCAGTGGATGCCATTGAGACTTCCAGCTGTGTTCTACAACAGATCTGCTTTTTTATGAAGTTAAATCTGCTACAAATCAGGCAAACAGCTCAAATTAGCAGAACATGGTTATTTCTACTCCCCCAGCAACACTTTCCTTTCTGGGTTTGAAGCTGTTGATTTGCTTCCTGCTTAGTTGTTAGTCTGTCAGTCATAGCTTGATGAACAACGACAGTAGTTTCCTCTGGAGTGCTCTTTATCAGCAAGGAATCAAATATCAAAGTTTTGTTCAAACAAACAAATACATAATATTAAGTCTTTTTTTAAAGGTGCATTGCACAAGTTTAAATGTTTAATACTATTATTTTCTTTCCTGCACATGCTCTTACAATTGCCTGATGTGTAGAATGAACTGATCTTTTTTCACTGCAGCCGTCTCTGATACTGTTTCTGCATGCTCAATGCGAGAGTTTTGGGTACGAAGATGGGAGTAAACACACAAGCAGCTTTTTTTTTTTCTTTTTTTAATTGGAGGGAGCTTCTATCCACTCTGGGAATAAAACAGGACCCACAGTTGGCTTTCCTCTTACTAACAAGGTAAATGTGATGTATGACGGAAATAAGGATGCATAATATTGCAATGCTAGGTTTTTAGCATGGAAATGTGGCAATAAGACAGCCATTTGGCTGTTCCTGGGGAAGAGATACACTCTAGCCACTTGTTAGATTTAGATAATGCGGTAATTTTATAAGGTAATTGTGGTCTCAGCCTCTGAATTTGGATATTTGACCTACAGTACAAGCCAGTGTTAGCCTGTCGTTACTGTTAGCATACAGTCCGTCAATTTACTCAACGATCAAACCGTAAACAACTTGCAGATTTATAACTTTATTACCTCAGTAGACATCGTGACTCTAAATCTGGGCTCAGACTGAGTGTAATGTTAGTTAAACTAAAGACCAATGCAGTCAAAGCAGCTCGTGTGTGCATGACATTAATGTTAGAGTCACTTCCACTTGTCACCAGAGGGGGTGAACTTCTGGAAAAAACCTAAACTTACGCTGTACTCTTTTAAACAGATAATAAGATTGTTCTTAAGAGAGTGTTGGTAAAGTGTCTTAGACCCATGAGCAGCATTTCCACTGCAGGAATCTTTTCCAGCAACTTTTAGGAAGTCATTTCATCAGCCCTCCTTGTTTTAAGTGCAGGAGCCAGGGACTAAAGAGTCCCACAGGAAAAATTTCAGTTCACAAAAGGGCTGTGGTAGGGAGGAGATACATTTGAGATTGCTGGCAGAGCTAGTTTTTTTCTAGTTAGTCATCTATTCTGAACACTTATAGTATTTCCACCTTTCTGTCTTGGTCCTGTCAGCTTTCATATCCAAAATAGTGGATAAAATCTACACCACAGAAATGTTTGTTGGAGTATGACAATATTCAAACTTAGACCTTTATTTTGGGAACTCCAGAAATCACAAGGAAAGAGTTCAATTCACAAAGTCACAAAGTAAAATATCTAAAATGCTGTGAAAAATGTACACTGGAAGTTTTTAAGTGAAAGATGTTGTTGAGCACTTCCTAGTTTATACTGCAGAGTGGGAGACAGCTGAGAAGTTACAGGACCCAGCATGAGGCACGACGGTTGGATGAGCTGCAGAATGAGAGGTTGTTCTTATTGCAACAAGAAAACACTGAAATCAGACCAGCAAAACATTCATCTCAGTGGTTACGCTCCAAGACACAAATATGGACGAATTTTGATCTAATAAGGCTCAAGTGCACTTCCTTGTTTGTTTATTTCTCTGATCCCAGGGGAAAGATGATGCATTCATGGAAGAAAACCAAGGTAGCTGTGGTTATGATAATATGATTTAGGGCACTAAAATAATAAGCTCTGAATTTCTAAAGCAGCTATGTTCTAAGGCACAAATAAAAAACAAAATATTCATATAATATGAACCTATTCTGAGTAAATACATCAGAGATTAACTTTCTGGTTTTATTGTAGGCACAGTTTAGCATTGACAAACCCCTGGCAAGCACTGCTGGGGTAATGGGTCTCATGTAAACAAACCCTGACCTTAGCCTTGGAGAAAAAAAAGCTCTGGGCTGTTTAAGTTCTGGTTGCTGTTGGTGGAAATACACCTACACTCTTTGTTCCAATACTCATGCACGTTGCACATTCATTCTGTTTCTTTGCTCTGACAAACACTCAAACCCAGCGGGAAGATTTCTTATGTATCATTGCTACATTTATTCATTTCAAAGGCAGTGCTGCTCGCAGGTTTCCATGGAGACATTGTGTGATGACTTCTTCAGTATAGATTCATTTGCCACAAGGTTAAAACCGCCAGCCCAACATTGTGAAGATCTTGCTTTTGCTGCCCAACAACTCGGACCAAGCGTCCTGCAGTGTCTGGCACCAGAACCTGGTGACAGATCATCTGTGTACTTTGGATTGCTGGGTGGGGCTCTCGTGGATCGGGCTGGTTCCAATATGTCCCAATTCTGAATATGGGGAGTTTAGAGGGTGTGGTCTTTTCGCCGTGGTCTTCGAGGTGTCCCTGTTGAGGGGAGGATGTACACAGGAGGATGTACTCAGACCACCAGTAGCCACCTCCTCCAAGAGTTCAACTCATACCTGCTTTAGGTAACTCCCTCTTGCCATTTGTAAGTAAAAATATATGAAAAGGAAGACATGGCCTTCAATTCCTCATACTGTTAAAGAATAACAAGAGCAGAGCTACATCAGGTGCTGCAGTGACCTTAGAAACTTAGAAGCATAACTACACTGTTATAATTGAAAGAACAGAAAGATCTGTCCTCTGCTGCTGAGCAGCTACTCATCAGTGGTAGCGTTAATAAGCACTGCGATGTTCAGATATTAACAGACTTTACTTTGAATTAGACACTGCCATGCACCCAAGCAATAATATAATTAAACCATGCAGAGTACCTAAATCTAAGCTATTACTGAATTTCCCTTCGGGGATTAATAAAGTATGTTTCATTTCATTTCATTATGTAGACAAGTACAGACCATAATCACATTATAGCAAACCAAATTTTTTTACAGCATTTTCTGAGATGCTGCTGTATTATGATAAATGCTTTATGATCGATACTCCAGTCAGTGAGAGAAGAAAACAGCTGTGATGGAAAACCAAAGATGTAGTTTTGTACTACTAAGAAGAATTTCTAATTTTACTGTAATGTATTTTACATACACAACTGCCCCCATTATGACATAGAAGTCTGAGAGTGAAATTGTTTTCTGTAGGTGTAGCTTGTATAGGTCTACATTCACATGGAGGATTTAATTACTACATGTTTTTTGTACATTTATTTTTTTGTAATGGAGCTAAATTTTTGTTTAAGCAATTTAATCATATTGATCAATATTGTCTGACAACATTTAACTGAGCAACTTTATTAAATAATTAGTGTTTTTTTGACACCTGAATGTCACAACTGCATATTGACTGATACATTTCCTGAAATTGATAATAAAATCCCAAATGTTCCTCACTGTCCCTAATCTCTCCACACGACCTACCAGTTTGTGAGCTGCTTCTGTTTTTGATATCTTCTGTGGTTTTGTGTGAATTGTTTTATGTTCCTCCCAATCTGGCTTATGCTTGTCTTGCAAAACCAGTTTTTTTGTTTTTTTTTTTTTTAACTTTGCCTGCAAACTGAGGGGACTCTTGAGGTGGCTGGTATAGACAACTTTATGAATACCAGGATCAAAAGTCTCCCAGAACATTGCATTGTAACTCAGTGATCACCTGCTGGTTGTTTTAAAGTTGAAACGGCTGCTTAGTGTACTCTGGCCTTTTTCCATAACAAATACTGCTGGAAATTTATTCCCCAACATAATGAACACCATTTAGTCTGCTTGACATTTAAATGTTACATCTATCCAAGGACTGCGTGGGATGGCAACTTGAAGGAGGAGAAAGAATTAAAGATTGTCTCAAGAAAAGCAGGATTAAAGCTTCTGCATTGAGATTAGAATCCCCCCTCCCAAACCTCTACCTGGTGATCTTTAAAAACAAACTCACCATTATTCTCAGCGTACATCCTGATCACCGGCATCATCTCAAAGAGGACTTTGGGTTTGGAGTCAATGAGTTTGCAACTGCGACGGTCCCAGCCGGCTCCCTCCAGGTACAGACCATAGACATATACCCCCTCTGCGGGGGGTTGGGTGACATCATCCTTCATCCACCTGGTGACCTCATTGCACAGCACCATGCGGTCCAGAGCCCAGCCCTTGTTGGCTCGAGTGATCTCCTGTGAATGAATGCAGCATTTCTGCCAGTTAGAGATGTGACAACTCCGACACTTCGTCATACAAGTGATGCAGTTTCCGTTTGGCTGTTTGCCCACTCAAAATCAATTTTGATTTCAAGGGCTGTAAGGCCTACAAGGAAAGAAAATGCAGCAGGATAAGTGCACTTCAATTTGTTGTTTTTTTGTGAGATTCTGTAGCAACTGGGAGTAAATTCAATATTACTAAAACAGTTGGGAGAGTCAAATACATAAATGAAATGTGAGTATCGAATTCTTTCAGCCTTTTACCCTGATTTATAATAAAAAATGAAAAATGAAATGAAATAAAATTAAAAATACTTTATGCATCCCAGAAGGGAATTCAGCATTGTAAAAAGCTCACTCTTTTTTTTTTTTTTTTTAAAGGAAATTACAGACATAAATCTTATTAGCCTATATTTGATAAAATGAAGGTAAAAAGCAAATAAGAAGGGCAGATATTCAGCAGATCTTAGGAAACCAGCTGGGGGATTTAGGCCCATTTTACACACAGAATCAACGCTTCCTCTGGTATTTTGTGATGCTAGTGGCCTGATAAATGCTGTTTATGTATCTCCTGAGAAGCCAGTACAGAAGCCCAAAGGTGGCTATTTTTGGAAACTCACAGTAGTCCAACAAGTGCATTCTCCCCCAAAAATTCAGATATCTGTTTCTACAAGATTTCCTTGTTCTCTGAGGATCATGGATTTTTTTATAGAGCAGAATAAATAAAAACTCGAAGTTCAATGTAGACAGTCATATGATTCCATCCTACCTTAAAATGCAAACTGAAATGATTTTGCAGTTTTGCCAAAACTAATAAAAACATTGCCATTAATTTGTGTTAAAGGGGAGGGAGGGGGGACATGCAAAATTGACTTTTTTTGAGCTTTTTATTATATTATGTCATTCCCTCCCCATAAAACATGCCCCAGGGGTTATTTTGACTCATCACGCATATTTGAGAACTCCCTGAATGTCCTGTGGAAACCAACATGGCTGCCAGAATGGTTGCTACCGTTGAGCATCTCCCATACCACGAAGCTCCTCCCCTGCTGAGTGAGCCCCTCCCCAACAGAGCTTTAGAGTGTTGTGATGAGTGGAGTGGGCATGTCAGAAACAGCAGGAGACTTCTTAAAGGGACAGTGTTGAATTTTTAAGGTGTCAGATACAGACATGGAGTGATGTCACATTTCTTTAGTTTTTTTTTTTTTATGTTTACTGTATTTTCAGAACTACTGAAGGTAACACAGTTATTTGGTTGTGCCATAAAAGGGAATTATGTGCTTAATAATGACATGAAACCCCCTCTTTAATTCATTCATTATCGTCTGTGCTGTTAAAGATTTTTTGTAAAAAAACATTTTATGTCTTAGCCTGTGACATAACACACCAAAATGGTCTCAATTGTTTGCTATGATTTTTGACATATATGGCTTTATGCCCATGACATCATCCAGCCCCCCCAACTTTGTCCAAAACTCACCAAAAGTCTCATTTGTTTGTGCTATGTCTTTGCTGCAAACAGTTTTGTTGTACTGTTAAAGGTGCCATGACATCAAATTTCACTTTTCTGGGGTTTTGGGGGTATGATATGATCTGTTGTGGGAATGATCAAAGTTCCTGTTCATAGTCAGTCAGCTTTGTCTCTTTGTTCAGAAACGGTTGAATCAGACAGCAGCTTACCGTTCTATGTAGTTCTATCATTCTACGTACTGTAATTCATTTGCTCCAATTAGATCACACTATCAAGTAAACAGCCCACCCTCTCCTCTCTCCACCCTCTGCTACGCTCTCACCCCCTCCCTGTCTGATTCAACTGCGTGAGTGGGGGGTGGGAGGCAGGTCTGGGTTAAGTAAAATAATTAAATTAAAAATTTTACATCACACTACACAGGGAGAAGCCCCCCCCTTTTTTTTTTTTTTTTTTTTTTTTTTTTTTTTTTTTTTTTTCTTATATAATTATCTCTCCCCATTGTCTGCACTCCCCCTCCTCCCACCGCTAAAGCAACTTCTTCTTTTTTTTATTAATTAAAAAAATAACAAATTGATACCAACATAAAAAAAATTAATTCTACTTCTACTTATACTTCTCCTTATTATACCTCCCCCCCTTTTTTTTGAGAAGAGATGTCGTCTGTTTTAAAAAAATCCCCCCCTGTAAAAAATATTGTTATTTTTTTTTTTTTGATTTTTTAAATTATGCAATAATACCAACAAAACAAATTTTTTTTTCTTTTTTTTTCCTCCCTTTTTAAATTTTTTTATTTATAAATTTTTTTTTTTCCTTTGATATCATCCCCCCCCCCACCTTTGTCCAAAACTCACCAAAATGATCTGAATTATGCTGTTAAAAGAAACATTGGTGTTGCCACGGTTTTTGAGATATGAATCTGCTCACGTAAGATTGAATGTTCTGTTTTCAGTAGACACTCTTCTTTTCTTACACTTCTCCATACAGTAGTTGGCCTACCAGGGGAAGTGATCAAAGTGCAAGCACATAACACACTGGTTGCACTGGCTGAATTACTTTTGCTTGTTTATTATTGATTTTAAATGCCTGTAACCCCAACAACTATAATGCAATGTCGCAATTCTTGTGTGGTCAACTGTAATCCATCCACGGCAGAGACGCACCTCTCTGAGACATTCCTGGTGGAAAAGGTTCTAGGAGGAAAGCTTGGTGGAGCCCCAACACGGTGCCTCCACACTCTGTTCTGTGATATTCCTCATTTATAATGAATTCCGTTTTTAATGTTCAATTCCGTGATTCCGTCCGCAATTCCGCTAATGTGGATTTGATAGGGGCTGCTATGCTATGCTGCACAATAGGAGCATGTCAGCATGAATTGCTGTTAATAAAACTGATTGGCTGCATAAAGATCTGTGAATTGCATCATATCATGTGCTGAGCAGCATTGCTCATTGTTTTTGTTTAAGGCTTAAAATCTATATTTCAGTTCTTTTCAATTACCATATTTATTTAACAGATTTTAGCTAAAAATGATGTTGATAACTTTTTTTTGTGAGCTGAATATTTCCAGCCTACAAACACGTATAACTGATATCATAAGATGCCAGTGATACAGGTTTAGTATTGTGCATTGCTTAAATGAACTTACCAGGAATAAATGGACACCCAGCTGGTCAGAACTACTGTAAGTATTCAACATAAATTATGTAAATCAAAATCATATTTTCATGTATGAATTTTGGCACATACAAGAACCTAAATTTTGGTCAACAAAGATCATCAGTCAGCGTTTTTTTTTTTAAACTGACAAATATATTTTACTGCATATTCAAAAAGAGAATTATGCAAGATCTAACATACTGATCACCCTTTGTAAGAGATAATGAATCCAAAAATAATGTTTTCTACTTGCTTGTGTGTGGATATGTGTATATGCAAGCACGATTGTTTGTGTGTATGAATGTGGCTGTGTGCCTGGTTCTCCCTCTGCGTGCCATCTGGTCTCCTCCTCAGCAGTGGGTAAATGAGTGGGCAGCCTGATGCCGTGTGTACCTGTCTCATGGCTGTCAGGAAGCCCTGCGGGTTGAAGAAGCCTGTCATCCAGAAGCAGTTGGGCCGCCCTTCAAAGATCCAAGCCTGGAACTGTCGGTTTCGCTCAAGGAGCTCTGTGAACCAAAACCCCAGGGTACTGGAGGCCCATGATGCCTACGAATGTGGAAAAAAAGAACAATGATGAACAACAACAGGATCAAAACACTGCAATGACATCCAGAAAACTGTCACCCAGGTGGATTAGAGAGAGAAAAAAACAAGAGACAAAAGATGGACTGTGAGTCAATGTGCTGAAGCAGAAGAAGAGACTGTAAAACAAAGCAGAGAAAAACAGAAAAAAAGAAGAGCTGATGTACAACTGTGCAAGAGTTGATTAAAGAAGAGAACATAACTGCAGGTAGAAACACTGAAACCCAGTCAGGAGGCAATACAAGTCTGAACCACTTAGATTGTCATATGTTAATGCCAACTGAATCATTAAAAAATGTGACATGGGGAAAGGTCATGCTAGGTTCTGCTAATGGGGTGCGCTTGCTTTCTCTCCGTTATTTTCTAAAAGTTAAGCTGGTTAGAGCAATTTCCCTCATTTCCATTTATCACATAAATGTCTTTAGAGCTCTGCATAAAATTTCAAAGTATCAACATGAAAAAGAAAGAAGCATCAGCATGAGACAAATTACATGCGCTGTTCAAATGAGTACAAATTAGCTGATGGTCTCAGAAACAAACAAGCAACCAAACAAACAGTTGTGAAAGATAATAAATAACTGAAATTATACCTAATCTAACCAAAACAGTATCTCTGACAATTATTTGTATCTCAAGACTTCCTATAATAGCTTAGTAGTATTCTTTGATGAAATGATGGGCACTAAAAGCTTTCAGTAGAGTAAAATGATAAATCAAAGACAGTAATTTGACTCTATGAAGCAGAAACAAAATCAATCTGCCAACTACAAGCCCAACAAAGTTACATTTTATGTCCTGTAGACTATAGGAGAATGTATGCAGTGCTACAGTATTTGTTGTTTTGTGCAACTGAAATACCAACACTGAACTCTGAAAGTCACGGTAAATGACAACATGACAATGATGAACAGTAGGAGTACACGGTTGAAACTCAAGCGTCTGACCTTCTTCCAACGTGCAGGAATGCGAGCGTCGTACATGCAGTCCAGGGCATCCCGCAGATTCTCACTCATGATGATGGTTCCATCAATAGCCAACTTGAGGTCTGTCAAGGTGTTTCGAACCAGAACTATGACCCGCTGCATTCGATCAATCTCCTGGCGTAGGAAGATGTTCATTGGCTGAAGAGAGCCCATCTTCTGAAGATGCTCTTTCACCTGGTTTCATGAAATCAGATAACATACGGTAAAACCTTTGCACATCCACGAAGGAGATTTGCATGCAACTGTGTGGAGTGAATATGCAAAAACATGCAGTTAAGTTTGTTGGAAAAGTAACTGGAATGTCTTATTAATATAAAGTCATGTGTGGGCGGTTCATTTGACACTTTAGAAATATTGCATCAGGATTGCTATTTTCTGCCTGAATAATAACTGCAAAAATACTTCAATCACAAACTTAACAGAATGCATGGTTTCTCTGTTGGCCTAGTTTAGAAAAGTAATTAAAGGAGATTTTTGGTTTTAAGAATGGAAAAGATAGAGTCTCAAAATTGTTGGTTACAGTATTTGCTTGGGAAAGTACGCCAGGAAGGAGCTGTACAGTATCACATCAGAATCAAAGATAGTCCTGTTAACGCTTTTGCATTTTTGTGGCACCCTGTATGTTACATCAGCACAATCTCCCTCAGTTAAATAAAACATCTTTTGAAGCTTGTCCACACGGGATACCAACTCTTTTTTTTTTTGTTTTGTTTGTTTTGTTAATCACAGTGTAAAGAATCAAGTGAGCAGAGAGAAATGGAAGTGAAAGTGTCAGACACAGGATGTGTTGTGTCAGATTGGCTTTCACCTCACCTCAGAGAGGTCACGCTCTTACCTTGCTTTTATTTTCTCTTTTTTTTAGTGAGAGAAACGAGAGGAAATTGAAACAGCTAGAAAGATTCAGTTGCATTTCCACATCTTTTTTCCCTTCTTTATCAGTGTGTCACACAACAAATCTAGCATGGTGAGTGAAGGAACACTGAGCACTTTGCTTCATCTCTATCTGATGACTTGAGCTCTTCAGGGTGCACAAACCTACCTACACACACACACACACAAACACGCACACACACTTACTTCAAAAGGTACATAGTCGGGGGGCAGTTTCTCTAGCATGTCGTCAGCCAGCCTGGATACTGCAGCTTCTCTGGTCTCCCCTCCCCCTGAAGAGCTGTCTTTTGGCTGAATACTAAGGATGGTGTCAAGAACATCCTTAGCCAGTTTACTCTGAAAGGTTATATCTGCGTTGGGGTGCAGACCAAACACCTCTGGAGTGTCATAGGCTGGGAGACTCTGTAAAAGAACAACAGCAGTAATGTTTTTTATCCTGATCACAGACCATATGAAGTAATAGTTTCTTAACAGAGATGACCACGACTCTCTGAGAGCAGTACCCAGTGTAGACACTGATTAACAGCCTCAACCTGCTCAAACCTGCTCAAACCTGTTTCCACCAAAGTGGAACAGACTCGCATGTGTTTTTTTTTTTTTTTTTTTTTGGGAAATGTCCAACTCCCCTCCTTCCCAAGATTCAAACATATTTTTGCTTGCCCAGTTTTGTCTGGTGGGAGGTGCAGAGGCAAGGGTCTCCTCTCATCCCCATGGTGTCATCAGCTGCTTCTCCTCACCCTCCACCAAAGAGATTGATCATGAGGGTGTAACACGTGGATGAGTCATGCTATTCCTTAATAGTTTATGCCCATAAACAGCTACTACAACATGCTGGTGAAGTGTTAAGATCACTCCCAAGCTTCCCACAAACACGACCAAATGTGTTCAACTGGCGCCCAACCAAGATCTGACTCTGTGTGTAAATATGTGACTATGTGAGAGCATCCATTACGACAAGTAGCCTACCTATAGAGGTCAACTATTCTTTGTTCTGAATACCATTTTTCTCTATTAACTACACTCTTTCAACAAATTCCAAATCTTTATGTACCAAAACAAAATAAATAATATACTGTATATCACACAGATTCACCAAATCTTAAATTTAGCTATTGCTAGTCATTGCACTAAAGCACTGTTAAGCACCAGATAAACTACACATCATTTAAAAAATAAAAAGACATAATTAGGTCAAATGCAAAAACACAACGTTAAAAGATAAAAACAGCTATTCAACAACAGTTTATAGAACCACCATCAATAGCAGCAAGAACAGCAATAACCTAAAGCTATTATCTTCTGAATGACATCATCAGTCATCTAATTGTTTAGACAGAATTCTGGCCCATTATTAATGACAACATTCCTTCAGTTCATTGAGGTTTAAAGGCACTTGTTTAGGTTAAGGTCTGGACTCTTGGATGACCTGACACCAGCCAAGCTCTAGCTGTCATGATGTCTCATATTTGACTCTGAACTGTACTTGTTCAGTCTTTCGCATTTAACATGCTAACTGAGAGTCTGAGATGTAGCTCTGAGTTTTTCCACAGTTTCTCTGAGCATTGCAAGGTCTGATCTTTGGGCAAATCCGTTGAGACAACCACAGCAACTGCCTTGAATGCTTTCCATTTTTTAAAATTAATCTGCAGAATGATGGACTCAAGTTGTTTGGAAAAGAACTTTATCCAGACTAATGGGCAGAGCCGCTGCTTCTCTCAGATCTTTACTGATGATTTTCCTCCTTGGCATTGTGTTAACATACTCCTGAATGCTCCAGACCAGAAAACTGACACTTCTTGTGGAAATAATAAGGGTGTATTTAGCTTTTCTCCTGCATTCTCCTGTTTGAACAGGTTTTTGTTCAAACAAATACTTTGCAATATGTTGTATTGTTGTTCATCAGACCAATTGTTCAAATCTGGTTAAAAAAATAAGATCATTTTACCATGTTCTAATATGTAAAAAAACTTGACAAAGGGCATATTCTATCACATAAGGGTATGTTTATTTCCTGAACCAATTACCTGAAGCCTTTACTGCATCTTTACCACCTCATTTTGTGTCCAATATAACAAAATGACTTTATGTTAATGCTTTTCTCTGAGCTGCAGAGTTGAACTGACCCCTGCGCTCTCTGACTGGAGCTCCGTGGCAATCAATACCAATTTTCCAGTTGGCCTCATAGGATAAATAACTCAACAATGCAGAGGTATGCCCTTGCTGATTTAGCCATTAATCAGGTGGCTTAAAGAAATCCATTGAAAAACAGCAGTTTACCAGCAATCTTTTCCTGACTGCACAGCTGCTGACCTACTGGGGATTACAGCGCTGTAACTACAGTAAAAGCATCAAAATTAGGTTAAAATCTGGGTTTTTCGATCACACTGCAAGACAAATTATTCCAATAAGAGTCAAGTCAAAAGCAAAATGTGCAATAACATCAGGTGAGAAAATCCAGTTAAAAGCAAATGCACTTTAAAGAAATTGTGTGCTCAGAAGCCATGTCCTTTGCCAAGAACAGACTGTTATGTCTCATCAGACTTCCCTCGAGCACGTTTTTGTTTAATTTGAGCATTTCTAAATGTGGGGGGAGGGGATAGTATGTCTCTAGCTGGCAGTGATTTATTAAATATCTGATGAACAAATGAAAAACAAATCTTGAAAAATGTTTCATACTGATGAATTTAGTTGTATCATTCGACAATTATACATCACACATTATTGATGGACATCAGGCTCGTCAATAACAGGAAAACTGAGAAGTACCAAGAAAGAATTAGAACAAGTCACTTATTTTGTCGTAGGGAATCCGTTCCTGACGAACACAGATGTTCCCATCTGTGTGCATTTAATTTAAATATACTCAGACTATACTCAGACTGAGTATAGTCTGAGCAGTTTTTGTCCCCTCAGATTAAGCATCAACACGTGTATATTTTTGTCAGTGACAGAGAGAAAGAAAAAAAGGTTGTTAGCATAATTTATGTGTGTTGTTTCTATGTTTGTGTGTTTCAGTGTGTGTTCGCCCAGGCTATGTTCGTCATTCTTTATTTGAAAGGTAGCACAGAGGAACGAGCCTGGCAGCTCTGAGCATCTATCATAATGAAACTAGCTTTAGTGAAACAGGCTCAGAGACTGCCCCCAGACATAAACACAGTCACACGGGTGCACACAAGCACACAAATCCACCAGTTAAGAACACAACTGCACAAATAAATCACAAATAACTTGCAATAGAATGAGCATGCACACATTTATCTGAAACCACACATGGCAGCCTTCATTTGGATGTGACAGGAACAAAATGGATCGGTGTCCTTTAAAGTTTGCTCTCTTCAGTGTGGATTTTTTCTATTTCATCTCAATTTTGACGTGACTGGAAGCTAAAAAGCTTTTAAAAAAAAAAACACACACATCTGAAATCTTTCACACAGAGGTTCTTATCTGAAACTGAGAACAACATTTTTGCAGCCATCACCACATTTGTGCATTTTAAAACAGACTTACCTGAATGCTAGTCAGATACTGATCAACACTAGAGCATTTTGGGATGCTGTAGCCCTTGTAGAAGTTAAAGCTGGGTCCAAACATTTCCTCACTAAACCACACCTTGGCAAAGGTGTTGAGGAGGCGCTTGTCGTAGTCGTCAGTCACACGACCACCATACTGAATCTCTCCAATCATGTATTGCACCGTGGTCCACGACACACCCTGAGTAGATGAAATATTGAAAGAAAAGATGAAAACTCAATTGCATAGGAAACATCATGGATTACTGTTTCAATATCACTTTTAAATCTGGAGAGCAGGGAAAATTGTGACCAGCTTCTCCCTTAGGCTGTTCTTGAGAGTATGTAGATATGTGGGACTTCATCTGGAGTTGAAACAAACCCCAGGAGCTTCTGTGCTCCATCATGACAAACAGATAACTAGAGACATATCTTCTCCTTTCATCCAGAGAATCAACATCTGGTGAACACTTCTCTGGCTGGTTAACATAGCAACCTTGGCACTGAACAATAGTGGAAAGGATTAAGTGGTTTCAAGTGGTACCATTTGTAAAAACGTGCATCAAAAGGTGACGATGACAAAACTCCTGTACAGTAAGACTGCCTCATAGACAAATGAGGGAACGATTCCTAATCACCTTGTGCCACTTCATCATAAATGGAAATGTTTAGTTTAAAGTAAAACATAATGCTACATCGGATAAGATTCAAGTAAAACCTGACGGACTATTCTCTACAAGAACAACTGAGTTATTTGCAAATTAATAAAACAATCAAAACAGTAAGTAACTGTGCAAACAACAATTAGATAACCCGTATAAAGGGGGAGGGACCTCTGGATTAATTTTACAATTCTGACCAGCTCACTGTACATTACCTTGACTTAACATCTCCATGAAGGATACAATATCTAAGGATTTTTTCTAATATATTATGTATTTTTTGTGTTTAAAGGCATAGACGATGTCTTTAAATGTTTCTGTTTGTGAGTAAGGGCACATTCACACCAGCCTTTCTGATCCAAATCAGGGTCTCTCTGCTCAGAAAGTCCACTTTGTTTGGAGTATTGTGAATGTGCAAACGGACTCTCATGCAGACCAAACAAGATCGTATTCCAGACTCAGTCTGCCTACAAACGCAGGTCTCAGTACGATTGAGGCAAACCAAATGCAGGAAGTGGACTGCAACTGCCACACTGCATTTGGTTCAGCATGGCATTGTGGGTTAATATTATGGTTTATATTATAAACGTTCGGCACTGATGGTAAATGCTACCAAAACAAGCACGCGTGTAGGACTCCATTAGAAATGGCTTGTGGTCAAACGTGGAGCGAGTACGATGTGAAAGCTTCAATTGATGTTTGGTCAGAAGAAAACATCCCAGTTCCTAGTAGTGTAATGCAGTTTTTAGATAATTAGCTGTGAAATGGAGGCTCTGGAATATGTCCGCACAGTAGACCAGTGCCACACTAAAGTAAAAAAAAACAAAAAAAAACCTAATTACATCAACATTAGGCCCATTATATAATATACGTGACATGCTTGTGAGAAGTGGCAGCTCAGGTGACAAGACTGGATCGTTTGGCTAAAGTACAGGATAAACGTGATCTTGGTCTGTGAGACCAACAGTCTTTGTCAGTTTCTTTTCTTTGTGTGCTCATTGTTAGTTTGAATTGTTGGTACATACTGTACATGAAATATATTACTGAATTAAAATTGAATAAAATCAAAATCTAAAGTAAAGACAGAAAAGACCTGACAACATGTTCATTATGCATTTATAATGTACTTATGATGCATTTATGAAATCTTACTATTTGCAGCATTGCAGAAGTGCATTTTACAAATCAGTTCATGACAATGTGCCACGCAGTTGACATATTTTACTACATGATTATTTTTTCACATATACAAGTACATTTTTTTAAGCACATTTTGCTTTGCTTGACAGTTATATGTAAAATACTAAAACACTAATTTTACTGCAACAAACACCTGGCTTAGACTCAGACTTAATGGGCTATATGCACGGTTCCACTACTTCCTGAACTTCGGACAGCACCTTTGTTTCCTGTCTTTCATTATTGGACAAACTGATTAATCCAGGTGTGTTTGGCCAGTTATTGAGATCAGACACACCTGGATTAATCAGTTTGTCCAATAATGAAAGACAGGAAGCAAAGGTGCTGTCTGAAGCTCAGAAGGTAGTGGAACCGTGCATATAGCCCATTGGCCTGACACATCAAGCTCAGCACGAGTCTGCTACAGTAATTAAGTCTGAGTCTGAGCCAGGTGTGTTGCAACAGGAAAACTCCTAAAACATGCAGGAAACTGGGCCTTGAGGAACGGAGCTGCCCACCCCTGGTCAACAGTATTATATTGCTAAATATATGGGATTTCACCAACCTTTTTGATGTCCATGTCATCAAGGTGGTTTTGAACAAACTGAACAGTAGCATTGAAGTCAGCCTGGTTGAACTCGTAGGGGATGTTCCATCCCAGGGGGCCGTATTTCCTCCTCTCCTGTACTGTGCTGTGGAGAAATGCTACACCATACAGCATCGGTTTCCACTGGACCATGTTACTGACATCCAAAAGGTCTTGGTTTATACCTGGTGAGGGATAAATGAAGAGCACACTAGTCCAAGAGAATAAGTGCAAACATACAACTAAAATACAGAGAGACCAAAAGTCAGTGATGACTCTCTTTCCAGTGACCATTCGGATCTTGTAACATGAAAAGGTGAGATTAATTACTTGACTGTGTGTCAATGGGCTATATGCACGGCTCCACTACTTCCTGAACTTCAGACAGCACCTTTGCTTCCTGTCTGTTGTGACTGGACAAACTGATTACTCCAGGTGTGTTTGGCCAGTTACTGAAGTCAGACACACCTGAGTTCATCAGTTTGTCCAGTCACAACAGACAGGAAGTAAAGGTGCTGTCTGAAGTTCAGGAAGTAGTGGAGCCGTGCATATAGCCCATTTAAACAATTGTGACTATAAATCTGATAATAAAATATTTCTTCTGCTAGGCAGGAGTCATGAGGTGATAAGCTTGTACTTTGACTCTTGGCTGCCCTTCAGGAACAACACATTATCTTCTTTACAGTTTTTCTCCATTGGTTTGGCTCATTTCTCGAATCAGAAATTACTTTCTCAAAACAACGTGGGCAAACCTCCAAACCATTTGGCAATTGTTCACAACATAATTGCATTTCTCATTTATTTCATTAAATTGCAAATGTCTTAGTACATGTCTCAATGTTTCATGACATATTTGCAAATCATTGAGTACAGTTAGCCCACAGTTAGCACAGCTATCCTACATTTAGCACAATTTCCAAGTGAATACATCTTATTGATCGAAACTGATTGTTGATTCTCAGTCTAATGGTTGTTCTCTCCAAAACAAATCAGTATCATTTCATTATAGAGGTCCTCACATGCAGAATAGTCTGTGTGTGAGTAAAACTGGTTATAATTTCCTTGGCAGTATGAGTGCAATGTGTGATGTCAAACGTTGGAAGCTAATCTTACTGTAAAATCATTTTCTTCTTTTTTTAAAAAAATAAACATAACTGTATTCTGTTAGCTAGACAAAAAGAAAAAAAAAAAACTTAGCACAATGAAGGACTGAGCTAAAACTGAGACGTGGACATGAAGGATATTTCCGTGGTCCTCTGCGATAGTGACAAAATACCTAAACATTTTGGCTTGCAGTGCTTACACAATGCTACAGGGATGATGCATTTTAGGTGCTCTGACTATTTCTATGAGAAAGAAACTTGATTTTGACACATTTTTCTTATTTTTTCTGATATTTATACTGTTTTTACTGTTCATTGTGTTGAATTGTTTTTATGCTACGTTATCCCATTTTCACTACCAAGCAAAGTGCCATTATGATGAACTGTTTTGGGGGAGGGGGATATGAGCCTCTGCAGGTGAACCATGGTGTTGTGCTGAAAAATCCAGGTTATTTTGGCAAAAGCACCAAGAGTGGTGAGAACGTCCGGTCCATTTAGAGAAATGAGACAAAGTTATTGAGAAGGATCTGGCCATTTTGGTGACTCTGAGTAAAAAAGAAAAAAAAAATTAGTTCTGAAGGATGAATGAACGGTTTTGGGAGAGATATGAACTTTTGCAAAGTGAGCTATGGTGTTGTGAGAAATGTAAGATGGTTCAGCCAGATGATCTTAAAGTTTTGAGAATGTAATTTCTGAGTCGAGAAATGAGCCAAACTGGTGGAGAAAAACTGTAATATGAGCCAGGGAAAGGCAAGGCAAGGCAAGGCAAGGCAAGTTTATTTGTATGCCATTTCATGTACAGAACAATTCAAAGTGCTTTACATAAAACATTATAAGCAAAAAGGAGAGAAAAAAAAACAATTAGAAGCATGATTCAAAATTAAAAGCATTTAAGATTAAAAGAGAGAAACAGAACGTGCGATTTTAACTTTTAATAAAATCTACGTAAATGCACAGAACAGGTGGGTCTTCACCTGGATTTAAATAAACTGTGTTTCAGCTGATCTGAGACTTTCTGGGAGTTTGTTCCAACATGGGAGCATAGAAGCGAACGCAGCTTCTCCATGTCTGGTTCTGACTCTGGGAACTGATAAAAGGCCGGATCCAGATGACCTGAGGGGTCTTGTAGGTTCATACTGGGTCGAGGTCACTGATGTATTTTGGCCTAAACCATTCAGAGCTTTATAGACCAGCAGCAGAACTTTAAGTCTATTCTCTATGGACCGGCAGCCAGGTAAAGACCGAGAACGGACTATGTGGTCCACTTTTCTGGTCTTTGTGAGAACTCGGGCAGCAGAGTTCTGAATGAGCGCAGCGTTTACTGATTTTTTAGGAAACCAGTAAAGACGCTGTTACAGAGTCAGCCGACTGAAGATGAAGCAGGACTAGTTTTTCCAGATTTTCCTAGACATCAGATCTTTTATCCTTGAGATGGTCTTCAGGTGATAGTAGGCTGATTTAGTGATCGCTTTGATGTGTTTTTCAAAGTTTAGGTCTGAGTCCATCACTACACCCAGATTTCTGGCCTGATTGGTGGTTTTTATGTGGATGGACTGAAGTTCTGTGACAACCTGCTGTCGTTTCTCTTTGCTCCAAAAACAATCACCTCAGTTTTGTTTTTGTTCAGCTGAAGAAGTTGAGGCACATCCAGTCATTAATCTCATCAATACATTTACCAAGAGCCTGTACAGGCCCCGGTCTCCTGGTGATACTGTAATATATAGCTGTGTGTCATCTGCATAGCTATGGTAACTAATATTGTTGTTCTTTATAACCTAGCCAGTGGGAGCATGTAGATGTTAAACAGAAGAGGCCCCAGGATAGAGCCCTGGGGAACTCCACAGGTCATTTTTGTCTGCTCAGATGTAAAATTGCCTACTACACAAAGTACTTCCTGTTCTCCAAGTATGTTTTGAACCAGTTTAGTACAGAACCAGAGAGACCCACCCACTTCTCCAGTCGTTGGAGTAATATGATGTGGTCAACTTATCAAATGCAGCACATTTTTTATATATTTACTTTCTTTTTTTTATATTTTTTTTTTTTTTTTATTATTTATTTTTTCTTCTTTTTTTTTTCTTTTTTTACTTTTTCCTCTTTTCCATCTATCTACTTCTTTTTATCATTATTTCTTCTTTTTTTTTTTTTTTTTACTCCCTTCACTTTTTCTTTTTTTTTTTTTTTATTTTTACTATTCTTTTTCTCTTTTTTTATTCTTCTTCTTTTTATTTTTTTTTTCTTTTTTTTTTTCTTCTTTCCCCCCTCTCTTTCCTTTTTATATTTTCTCTCTCTTTATTATTCATTTATTATTTTCCTTTTATCTTTTTTTTTTTTTTTTCTTTCTTTTTTACTTTCCATTTCCCATCCCACTTCCTTCTTTTTTTTTTTCTCCTTTTCTTTTTTTTTTATTTCATATATTATTATTTTTTTTTTATCTTCTTTTACCCTATTTTTCCTATTTCTTCCCCCTCTCTTCTTTTTTTTATTTTCTTTATTTTTTTAATTTTTTTTTCTATTTCTATTCTTTTTATTTTTTTTTTTTCTTTTTTCTTTCTTCCTTCCTCTTTTTTTTCCCCCTTTTTCTCTCTTCCTTTTTATAATTTTTTTCTTCTTTTTTCTCTTTTTTTATATTTTTTTTTTATAATCTTTTTTTTTAAATTTTTTTATTTACTGCTCCTCTGTTTGGCCTTCCTTTTGAGATAAAACGGAATGTATCTCATTGTTGACATTCCGCACAGAGAGATGACGGAGGCAATGAAAATGTTAGAAGTGAGCAGCTTTACTCCAGATCTGTTAAGATTGAGGCCATTAGCCCTAAAAAGATGTCTCCGTTCCCAAAAATAGAAAGTTGTTAATAAAATGCAATTGTCATCAGCACACGCTGATAAAGCCAGTCATTCAGCGCCAGCAGCCTGCTGAATCTTAAATCCCCTCCTCTGATGGTTGGTACAGGTCCGCTGATGAAAACTGCTGCATCCAGAGATCTCACTGTTTTTATCAGTTCAGTGAAGTCCCGATTCAGAGCCTCAGATTGCTGCTTGGACACATCATTCGAGCCTGTGTGTAGAACGATGTTTCTCACAGTCGGATATTCAGCCAGAGTTTTCAGAAATCTCTCCTGTATGTCACCGACCATATCCTTAGGAAAACAGAGCACTTTGGTGTTCTTTCCACACAGCCACTGAACGCCTTCACAGTGGAATCACCTATAATCAGAGTTTCAGGCCCAGTCTTTAGCTTCCTCAGCTTTGTCTTCGGCCTCTTACTTTCTGATAGGTGATCGGTCTTCACCCTGCTGCCTTGGGATGGATGGTCGTCAGGTAGAGATCCAGGGTCCTCTGACAGTGCAGCAAATCTGTTCTGCAGTTTAATTTTCGGTTGTTTGGGGGGTCTGTGGCTAATCTTCTTGTCCCTGGTTGCTGTAGGTGGAGGCCAGTCTGCCCATTACAGACGTTAGCCCGATCTGCCTCATGTCCTCCCTTTTCCAGGAGACATGATTTACTTTTGGCTTTGCACCGAGACGGTTCCAGGGAGGTTTATCACTCGATGATTTGTTGTTGTTACTCACAGAGGCAGCCTTTTTCTGAGTTGTGTTATCTTTGCCTTTTAGCCTTGTGTTAGCTCGCTCGACTCCGCTGTTTTGGGTTGCTGGCAGAGTTGTTTCATTTCCACAAAGTCCATTTACCTCCACATTTACTTCTATGCGATGAACTTTGATCTCCAGTGCTGTTATCTTCTGTAGGAGAGCTTCATAGTTGACTGTGGAGAGGAAGGCATCTTGTTGCTATTAGCTTAGCGTTAGCACCTTTCCAAGCTATTTGGTGAGTGCAAACCCAGGCTGTGTCAGGCTTCAGCTGTGTGTAGGCCACACACACACAGAGAGCGCTGAAGATAAAAGAACTAAAAAAATATTGTAGTTTCAGTGGAAAAATGTATGACTCCCAGTAATTTACAAGTTTTTAAAAGTAACTGCAAGAAAAAGGAAAAAAGGGAGAAAAAAATCGGTATAAAATCAAGCAAAAGAGAAAGCAAAGCAGGAGCAAAGCAGAGAGCGTCCGCACGGCAGCAAGGCAGCTGGTTCTTACTGTACATATTAAATATTCTTCTCTTTCTGACCCCTTAAGCTCTGAATAAAAACAAAAGCATTGTCTTTCAACTTGTTTAAAATTTCACCAACCTTCCCCAAGGCTTTTGGTACTGGGGTGAAAAGTGATGAATTATCAAACAGCGCAGCATTTCAGACTCTTTGTCTGCTCTTTTTCTCTTAGGACAGCAAATGAATGTAGATCTTTCTGTATGTCTGCATTCATAAGTCAGTTGTTTACAAATGCAGTCATCAAGAGTAATAAGACACCTTACTTTGCATGCTAATGTCCTGTTATGCTCACTTTTGACATTTTACTTCATTTCCAGCATATTTAGGCCAATCTGTGTTTTCAGGCGAGAAAATTGTATTGATTCAGAAGAGAACGTGTGTAATTTGATTTGCAGCTTCATCAGCATCATCTGCTGACGAAAATCATGATTATGTTTTTCCAGACTTGATAATTTGTTGCACTTAATACTAAATTAAACCACATCCCACCTCCATAAGTCCTCTTAAGCCCTGCTTTGAGGCCCTGAGGTGGTTCATTGGTGAACTTGATTGACATCTGCAGGAGCGTGATAGGGAAGTGTTTGTGGACCTCTGTGGTCATCCAAAGGCGAAAGCTGTCACTAACAAACTCGGTTTCTGTCACTACGTCCATCAGCTCATCCATGAAATCCAAACCAAGGTGGCAGTTCTGGAGTAAAGCCCAGCAGCCCTGGAGATGACGACAGTAGTAAAGGCTATCATAGACTGTAATGTGACGAAGTCAGGAACTGAAAAACAATTCTTTCAAACACATTTTCAGACACACAGAACAGCCTTAAGCAGCAAATGAAATCAAGTGATGGGAAAAATAGTAGCAACCTCTCACCACTGACTCACATTAGCCATGGCTTGCTGCAGAAGCTTGCGAGCATGGACCTCCTGTCCTTGTCCCATGGACACGTAACGAGTCTCAATTTTCAGTTTCTTCCCCAACATGATGATGGAGTCAGTTGGATCTGAGCCCATTGATAGAAAGCAGATGAGAGGCGTTCGTGGGTCTGATTCCTCCCACATCTTCTCCAAGTCAAGGATTACTCCTTCAGCGTACTTTTCCCCCATAGCATCCATTATATATTTACGGGCCTAGAGGGGAAAAAAAAGGAGTCAAAGGGGGCAAAGTAAATGTGTTTGTATACTGCTTCATAATGTAAAATGCCAAAACACAAGAGGGAAGATATGTTCAGCATTTCAAGCATTATGAAAGTGAAAATGGAATTATTTTATATTTCTAGAGATGTGAGAACATAGGGATAATTTCAAGGGATGTTTTTACCAAAGGCCTCTGAGTGTAACGGAATAAATAACACTCCTGACTTTTGTACAATGGATTTCAAAAACAAACATCACAAAACAAGCACAAGAGACTACTAGGTGGATCTCATTAATATACTGTAACTGAGTTATTAAGTGTCCCATTTCTGACTTTATTTCATGGTAATTAAAACATTTGAACTCAGTTCTATGTTATTGTAAATCAACTTTAGTACAACTGAAGAAAATGGATTTGCTGTTCTGAAATACAATATAAATTCGTATTTCATTTCATTGCCATTATAATAAATAAAAAAGATCCAACAAAAACAAGTTTTTGTCTTTGTAGTAATTTGTTTTTGGCCCATTTACACTGTAGGCCTTTTTTTCAGCAATGGTTTCAGCAAACCATGTGCACATTTACTAATTAGTACTCTCACATTTACACTCCAGGTTTATAAGGTGCGCCTTAATGCTCTATTAAGGTGCCATTGACGGCTTAACCAAGGGCATGCACTGCGGGGTCTGATGAGCGAGGCCAGACATCCATTCATAGATAAAGAGAACAGAATCGTGTGTAGACTTTTAACCCACTTAGTTCTAAAAAACATGCAGAAACATGTTTTAACCTGTGCAATGGTCCTGTCAGGACACCAGCAGCGTATAAGAAGCAATCGTCTAAAACAGTCAAGAGCCTGATCGTAGGAGTTTGGGACCAGCTCCTCCTCTGGGGCCTCCTTATCGAACCAGGACTTCCACTGCTTCTCATTACGATTTATCTGGGGGGAAAAAAAACAAAAAAAAAAAACATGTAGGCAGCTCTGCTACAGGAATACGAAGAAAATGCGCAAACCTATCACTGCATCAATTACTGGACATCAAATCTAGAGGGAGCAGTAAGAAGATAGGTAGCTTCAAGACAAGAAATGTTTCTTGACAAAGTGGTAATCTATTTATACTGTAAATCTGTCATAAACAATCAATGTTAAAATACATCTATTAGACACTCTTTTAGATGCAAGAAAATAATAAAAATGTGCCTCTCTGTACCTGTTTCAATGCTACTCTTCAGTTTATTCTGTAGAACCTTTCTAGTTTCTAGCTGTTACCAGAATCTCCAGTGTTTGCTGATCTTTTCTTTGTAATGTTTTCCAGTAAACTTACACAAACTTAAGAATGAATGACACTTCGTAACATTAGAAATTTACTGAACATTAACTGCTGTGATTTGAAAGTGAGCACTGTTGTTCAGGTCTAAAAGGTCGCTGGCTGGAGCCTCGGCTCTCAGAATGAAGTTTCCCTGTTCTGCCCATGCATGCATTGGATATACTGTTTAGATCCCCAAGGGGAAATTAGGGCTCTGCATTTCACCCATCTCTGTACTGTATGTATCAGAGAGCAGTGGGTTGCTACTCAAAGCGCCCGGGGAGCAGTTGGTGGGGGTTGAGGACCTTGCTCAGGGGTCCACAGTGGTTCACCTGTGAATTGGAATAAGCTGGTGTAGACAATGGGTGGAAGGATGGAGGAATAGGTGGCTATATAGTGGCAATTACAGTATGGTTCCTGTTGAAACATCACCTTTTATTAAGCATTCATTATATTTACAGGTGATGCAACTACCTACTTCATGTTCATATAGTTGAGTATTTCCAAAATGAGAGCTGCCTCGTTCCCCTGCTCTACCTCAGAAATGAAAGGATTAAAAAGTTTGCTTTGAGCTTTTTATCAAACTCTTCTTGGTGGAGGAGTGTTTCACATTTATGTCCTACACCACCTGTAACACCACAGCCCTGTCTTCACCTTGTTCTTCTTGGAAGACTAGATTAATAATCAAAAAACTGTTAATCCACTGATGCCTATTTATCAAACACAACATGTGTACAGTACTGCAAGTGCACACACAAACCTACAAACACACAGAATGTGTGTGTCTGCATATGTGCATGCGCTGAATCAAAAGTAATTGATTAAAAGTTTCTCCAAACTAAGCTCATTTCACAGAGCACTGCTTTTTCCCTCCACAGGATCACCAGGCTGTCAGTCACCCACAAGGGTGTGTGCATTTGTGCATACGAGTCTGTGAGTGTCTGTGTATAAAGAGAGAAAGAAGCGAGCCATGATGAGACTGATATTGACATGCTTAGTAGAGCAAAGAAGAGCTATGAAAAGTATTTAATAAGCATCTGGAGACCACTGCTGCACCTACAGTATGTGTGTGTGTCTGTGTGTGCAACAGATGGGACCTGCTATCTGTTGACTTAATAGATAAAAGTCCTTGTGGGTAAACTCTCTCTCAAAGAGAGGTATAACATACCTGTCAAGCCATGCCTCAACTGACTGGAATGTGCATGTTTTTGTGTATGCCAGTGTGTGTGTGTGCTGTACCTGATCCAGTATATCAGAGAACTGCCACAGTTTGCTGAGCTCTACAAGGTTGAGCCAGGTCATGTCAAGAATCCACTTGGCTGGTTTCTGGGGGCAAGCTTTTAGATCCAATGATGCACCTCCTGGAAAATAGACCCATTTAACACATCAACACACTTGGATAAAATGACTCAATATGATGAAAAATATTTTTCCCAAAAGAAGAAATAGTTAATTAATCAGAAGACATGTGAAATGTATTTTCAAACATATAAACTCCATCTTTGAATGTGCAAACGAAACTGGAGAGTGTTGTGAGTGTTTCAGCGGGTCATAGATGACAGATGGTGAAGCTGCATGAATGTAGCAGACGGTGTTCTGGTTCTGCCAGTTGCCATTGCTGGCTTTTATCCCTGCAGCGAAGAGCCCTCTGAATCTGTGATCCAATGAATGGCTACAATACTACTATGTCCAAAATGTGTCTAAACCCCAAAAAGCGCTTTAAAGGAAAAATATTCTGAAAAGTAAATGAAGAATAGCTTGACTCACTATTAAGCAGATTTATATATTCTGTTGTTTGATGATAATAAATTAATCTTTTCACATCACTGTTTGGTGTTTTGCTGGTTTGACATTTAATCATGTGAAGCTGAAAAGGTGCTCCAGCACTGTGTTGATTTTCCTACCCATCTTCATGCTTCAGACTTGCACAAAAGAAAAAGAATCGACCAATCTAGACAAATAAAACCTTAAGTGTAAACATTCTTACCTTTAATGAGTGTAAGAAACTCCTCATGTTTGACTTTGTTGCTCTGCATGTCGATCTTTAGCGTCAAAAGCAAAGTGAAGAGAAACTTGTGCTCCTCATACAGGCCTCGTGCTGCATACTTATGCACCTCAAAGGTCATGAACTCGATGATGCTGGCGATCCGTTTGCTGGTAATTGGGCTCTTGGAGGATCTGTTAAAACATTTTTCAAAGTTTAAAGTTGATCTATTTGTAACTCGACACAATGTCACAAAGTTATACTGTATCAAAACAAAAAGACTTCCCTGTTCAGACAGTCACACACCTTATGCGCTCAGAACAAACTAATCAATACATATGTGACAGGTACACGATAATAAAAGTTTTGACCTTGGTGATATCTCACCAGCATGTTAAAGGTCTCACTTTGTGATATACAGTATATAAAGAGCCAATATAGTGTATTTATAATCTGCATTTATAACACTTATTTTCAGCTTCATGTGTAATAAAGACCACAAAGAATCAGTAATTTGCCCCATCCTACAACATACAAGACATGCTCACTTCAGAGAAATGACTATGTATAGTAATTTAAAACACACACACACACACACGCGCACACACGCATTCTGAATAATTACAAAAGACCAACTGCAAGGAAGCAGCAACACTTAATTAAAACACACAGACAGAGAACTCTAATGATGTTTACAAAATTTATTGTTGCCAATGTGTTTGTTGTTTCTGTGGATAATTTTCTTATACATATGAGGAGGTGGAGGCAATAAATTGAACACATATTGAATTTCCAACAATTAAATTGACTTTTTCTGCATTTACAGCTACTGTATATTGAGATGTTCCAAAACACTTTTGTTTAGTATTTGCTGATTGTAGTTATCTCATCATAACAGACTTTTGGGTACTGTATGATGCTTTGTTTTTGCTACAGAGATTTATCATATTAAGCGCTGCAAATAGTGAATTTGAAGTTATGTGTGAAGACAATGCAAACAATAGTGTACACTTGTTAACAAAGGTTTTTTTTCTTTAGTTTTTTGTTTTAATAAGGCCATAATGAAGGAAAATATATTGTGAGGTTAACACAAGCAGACAAAAACAATAATTTACATCTTGACACTTTGTATGTGTATTACACTGTGCAAATTTATTTATTTATTTATTTATTTATTTAAGTAGCAGCCCACTGCTCTCTGGTACTTCTGTACAGAGATGGGTGAAATGCAGAGCCTTAATTTCCCCTCGGGGATCTTACCAGTGTAACAAAAAAAAAAAAAAAAAAAAAGTGCTCCACTAGTTGAAATGAGAACCACAGAAGAATCCTAGGAATGATATTGATTTTAGGTCACAGACATCAACTGAGTGCCCTCCATGAAGGCTTGTGGATTATGCAGTATGTACTGTCTGTAAGTTTGATACAATTTCACTCTTACAGTAAATCAGAGTCTTGGGAAAGTCTAATATTACTTCATGGACATCTGCATTCAGATTCAATAGCCTTGAGTACAGTCAGTGACAGCAGTAACTAAAGCTAACGCCCCACAAGTATGAAAAGCAACCTTTATTGGCCAAGTCTATACATCACCAACTGACATGGAGCTGAAAATATTCCGTTTAACTTCAGAGTCTCAATAAAAGGGAAAAAAGGGAAAAGTACCCTTGAAAAGGAAAAAGGAAGTCATAATAGGTAATTCGTAATTCATAGGAATAAAAATAATGGTGAATGCCAAAGTGTTCTCACCTGGCAAGAGAAAGATCAAAAAGTCCCAGGAACTGCCTCAGAGACGTCTGGTACATGACGTTGACCATACTCATTTCAGTGATGAGGAAGTACAGGATGCTGCCCCTTGTGGCCACTAAAAATACAAACTCAAGTTAAATTATGTTTTTAAAAGGATCATTGACCATTTATCACCATCAGGCAGGTTTTCAGTGTGGTTTTAACTATTTTAGCTGAATCAAAAACTGAAAAAAACTGTTGTAAGGTATTGCATGAAACTTAGTTTACACACAGCAACCAAGTAATATTAATGATTGAATTAATAAATAAACACATATGCAAATTAATACATTTTTATGACTGTTTTTACAGCTTACCAGGTCGATACTCCTCTCTCGCAGCATTGATCTGGACTTCTGTTTCTGCTGCGATCTGTAATTTCTGAGTGACTTCCTCAGCTGTCCGCTTAGTGTTGCTAAGGACGACAATCAGGCTCTCATCATCCACCAATGAGCCCTACATATGGAGACATTTACATTAGAATGTTAGAATAATTTTTTTATGACTCTGCCATCATTCTAACTGATATAATTACAGTTTGAGATGTATCTACATGCCTGTGTGCTGGTCAGACGGTATAGAAGGTTGTCCTCAAGTTCCTTCATCTTTCTCTTGTTATATGTAACATCCTCTAAGAGGTCTGTCCTCTCCTTCTCCATTTCCTGGTGTCACAAAAACAGAAATAACATGGACATACAGGTTATAAAGCTGCAGAATGATGGTTGGGAAAAGGCCAGTGGATTGTTTAAATCAAAGGACTGTCACATGAGGAGCGCACAGCTGACAAAAATGCCTTTAGAGTATTCAATATTCAGAGTTATCATTTTGGCCTGAGAATTGGAAAGATCAAAGTAAAGCACTTCAAAGTTTCATCCTCTTATCCGAATCAAATTTCACGGCAGTCTGGTCATCACTGAACAGACTGTCAAATCAGATTACAAACACAGCCATAAGTTACCTCTTCAGTCAGGTGATTTAAACGCATTACCTTATAAATGTAGATTAAAGGTGATATAGCTACAGATTTTTCATTTCAAACGATATAAAAAAGAAAACAAAAAAAAAACAAAAACAATACATCCACAGAATATTAATTAACATCCGATTACCATGCCAAGGTTGTGTTTCTTTGTATATATGTGTATACTCATCAGACAATACACACACACTCCTCGCAAAAAGTTAGGGATATTCACCTTCGAGTTTTTGGAGAACAGAATGATGCAGAATAAATATTTAACTATTGAACATTGTACATGTGCACTGAAAAGTTTAGAGAAAGTTTAATTCAGTTCACCTGGAAAGGTTGTAGTTGATTTTAGATTCATTCTGACATCATAAAAAAAAGCCAAATATCCTTAACTTTTTGTGAGTAGTGTATATTATATATACCGTGTGTATATGTATATATATGTATATATATCTATATATATATATAGATATATATACACTGTTGATGGAAGTTGTCTGCAAGCAAGATCTGTAAATAAAGTGAAAGCAAATGGGCTTTATGTTAAAAATAAAGATATCTGAGAGAGACAAAGTCTTTCCTCGTGACTTTTCTTTGCTGTTGTTGCTTCACAATTCCCTTGATGGTAGACTCAAAATAATGAAAAAAGGTTGTTTTTTTATTGTTTTTATTGTTTGTTTTTTTACTTGCTACCATGGTTTGGTTGATATCCAAACTTATAATGCTTGGTAAACACAATGGTTAGCCTGGCGAACTTTATTTTTCATTTTCATTTACATACTGTATGTATATCATGCTTCTGTTTGTTCATGTTCAGTTTTTGAAATTCTTAAAAAAAAATCACCAAAGACATTGTCAAAAGTGCTGGTCTTATAAAAGCTTCATCAGCTCCAAAGAGATGAAGCAGGTTTTCTTGTCCAGAAAGAAGCTGCAGCTCCTTTATCATGCTTATAGCCATACTTAGCAAATACTGGAGATAACAAGCTATTCTTCTCATCTTGCATGAATCTTTCATTTCATGATCACCCATTACAAGGGAAAATTACTTCTCTGCAGTGGCACCAGCCTTTTCAGACTGACAATCAATGAGTCCTTTGCACTGGTACATTTACAGCGCTCCATTATATTTCCCAGTATGAATGACTCAAGTTCCTGACACTTTAGAAATTTGTGTCTTTGTGTGCATATTTAGTATTGATAGCTGTGAACACTATTTCTGGAGCGTTGGTTGTTGCTTCACACTCTATGTGCCTAAGAGCCTAATGACTACCATGTTCTACGCAAGGTGATAATAGCCTCCGAGTTATAATGTCATATTGTTAGAGAGAAAAAAAATCTGAGACACACACACTAGAGGGGTGTTAAAAACATACAAGGATCTATGCAAATTTCTTTGGGTCAGAAGTAGAGCCTCAGTGGAAATGTACTCAAACTTAAATATACAAATGTGATCAAACCTTAAACATTTTATAAATGAGCTAATATATATTACATTATATGAACAGTAGTTTTAGCACCATTAGTATGTTTAAGTAAAACGACACCTGTTTTTCAGTAAGGATCACTCTGCCCAACAGCTGGTCCTCAAGTCCTCTCATGGTAACAGTGAAGTCAATGATGGAGGTGCGAGCACTGATTTCAGGAGTGTAAGCTGGGTTAGGAAGCTTGGTGGTCATGAAAAGCCTGAAGCCCTTCATCACATCAACCTCTTTGTCACCAACTTTCACCTGCAAACATTAGACAGTTGGAGGGAAGTTAGAATAAAATCCATCAATAAACAGCACCATGAAGATGTTAAATAAAACAAACACAAAAAAAACTTGAAGAAAATGCCACGAAGTGGAGTTATCATGTGTGCATGTGTGTGGTTTTGTGCTAGCATTTCCTCTGATTGACATTTAATTATTAATGGCACCAAACTTCTAATTATCCATCTGCTTGCCTGTCCCTGGAGCTGTCAGCCACAGACACCTTCACTTCCTCCTCACACCAGGATATTTATAGAAAATAAAGCTTTTCAGTGAACAAAGACGCATGAGTGAGCACACACTTTTGATTGGGGCTCACATTATGCAGCCAAAGATCTTGGCCAGACTGTGTTGTCTGTGTCGTACATGTTATACTATCAATTACCACAGACATGCACATTCCCCTGTTGTATGATGTGTTTGATGTGTGTGTGAATTCATGCCTATTTTTTGGCCCATGCAGGTGGAATGAAGACAGAAATACAGTGGAAAGACAGTGGTAATGACAGATGAAGGATAAATAGAAGAATACATTTGTTGAACTAAAACACTGAATAGTTGAGGTTTACAGTTGTGTGGCTGAAAGGAGTATTTCGTTGATCACAGAGCTGCTTTTTGTGGAAATGATTGCAGAAGTTTTTTTTTAAGTAACACACAAAGGAGAGACTCAGACATGTATTGAATAATTTGGAGCAGTTTTCTTGGGCCCCCAAATTTAGCATTTCCTCATTACTTGCAGCTCTGTATTTTCTGCTATACCCAGAATCCACTTCCAAAGCAGTCATGTTGGCAAATAAAATGAAAAATAAATCAAAAACCACTCAAACCATAACCTGCAATTTTCCACATTAACTTGAAATGAGGATGCTGCGCTTAAAAGCAATATATCCTTTTTTTTCCATGGTCCATCAACTAATTACAAGTTCAAAAGCAAAAGACAGTCTGTACAATGCTGAATTTCATTTCTCATCATTTCTAAAAACAATAAAGCCCCTTATGGGTTCAGTGTGCTGATCCAGTTTGCAGTATTCATTCATTCAGGTTGGAATTAGTTCATGTGTACTGTAGCTAGATGTTAATCCAAGACAGCTATGTTTAGCTTGAAGGCACTGTTGTCAACACAATGGCAATTCTGGGCGCTGGTAAAGAAACCCAACAGGACATTAAATGAAGAAGCAAGGTCAGAGTAAAAGAAAAAGTAAGAGCACAAGAGATAAAACAAGAGTCAACATTGGACTGGTTTTTGGCTAGAGTGAGAAAAGACAGGATTCAAGACAAATGTGCCAAAGTGCAAAAAGTTCAGTAGTGTGGCTTTAGAAGAGAATAATATTTTTTGTGGTGAATAAGAAGCATCTAACTTGGCTTTGAATGGCTCTTTGAAGGACTAAAAGGACTGCAGCTGGGGAAAATGTATGCATACCTTTAGAAAACAGAGTCAAAAGGGTCATAATCTATATAAAACATCTTTTCACCAGAGCTGGTGCTGCTGAATTTCCATACTGAAAATCAAAATACTGGTAAGAACACGAGAAACCAATTGTGGCAGAGTTTGCAGAGGTTGTTAATTCCTGTTTGTCTGCATGCAAAAAACTGTGAAAGAACATAATTAGGAAACATATTTTCCTTAGTCCCAGATCACTAATTAAGGACAGGTCATCTAGCTGGTGTGAGCAACCATAACACGCTGGCCACCAGCCAGTACAGCCCATACTGGGCAGTTTAAGCCAGCAAGGTTCCCCTCTGTGCTGCTACAGGTGTGACAGCTGCCTGGGAAAGGACGATCTGGCAGTCCCACCAGCACTGAAAGCACAAAGGACACGAGAAATTTTGAACTAAAAGGTCCCAGTTTATGTATTTCTGCCTTTTTACCTTGTATGTGGAGCCAGTTTTGATGAAGTTCTTCTCAAGAATGTTGTCAAGTGCAGGATCCAACTCCTCCCCTATATCTTCAATTAAAAGGGGTCGACCAAGAGACAAACTATCTTCAAGGTGGTTCTTGAAGTATTTATGGTTCAGTGAGGTGATCTAAAATCAGAGGAGTGAAACACTTTTTTATATTAACATCCCATTTAACATGCTCTAAATGGGAGCAACTGGGAAAAAAATCTTACAGATTCTTTGCCAGACATAAAAGTTACTTGATTTAATTACATAATAATGATCTAGAAGATGCTAAAGTAAAAACATAATTAGAAATTCTCTGCGTATCATAGTCCATTACCTTTAAATGGACCACTTTTAGAAAATGTATTAAAATAATAGTTTGTTCAATGATGTCACTTGAAGAAAGGATTTAAAACTGACCTGGTGTGCTGTGTTAATTCTTTTGTTTTGCTATCTACTTGGTTCTTGCATTTGAACCTCGTTAAGCATTTTGTTTTACATTTAGTTTGTAAAGGACATACTGTCCAAATATAATCTGACTGAATGATTGATCGTGTCCTCAGGAGAGCTATAACACATTCGTACAAAGGGTTCACTCAGTACAGAAATCGAAGCTTGCAGGTGCTGGGACCTTGGCTGAGCTTTTAACGGCTGCAGGCAACCTTTTTCCAACGTGCTGTCCGTTTTGGATAAGTGAAACAGTCAGAAGCAAGCACAAAGCTGCAGAAACAGAATTTGAAACTTCTAAATGTGATGTGAGGATTTTAAAACAAAACGGATCAAAACTTCTACACAGGACTGGGCAGAGTCGATGAATATCTGTTATGCTGTATAATTAGAACAAAAAGCTGCCTAAAAGTAAATAACCTGGAAAAACTGAATTAGGTGGAAAGATGGGTAAAGTTCTTAGATAAATGTAAACAACTAAAACTATGCCTTCAGTTAAAATGAACGAAGGGAAACCAAAAGGGAAAACAAACAAACAGACAGAAGAACCCCAAAATAAAAACAAACCTGCAACTCATTCTTGGCTTCTTTGTTCTTAATCCAGATTTTCCCTTGTGTCTGGGGGTCAATAAGGAGAGGGAAGCGGGCCGCTTTGGTCACAATGATGCCGTTGTGAATTGATAAGTCATCACTGGGAAGCCCCTGTTGGACAGCAGATTAAAAGACTGATGAGTCTCA
Organism: Atherinomorus stipes; assembly: GCA_023101725.1. Lineage (NCBI taxonomy): Eukaryota > Metazoa > Chordata > Actinopteri > Atheriniformes > Atherinidae > Atherinomorus > Atherinomorus stipes. The sequence goes on along the minus strand of JALJCO010010590.1, from coordinate 404,413 downwards.
GTCCTTATGCTTGGTTAAATAATTGCTGGTTAATTAATACTCCTATAAAACATTTCTTTATGTCTTTGATTATTTAGCCTTACTGCTCTCTATATATTTGATTATGAAGTTTTAAACATTTCAGTCCTACATAGATTCATCTTTTGTTTTTGCACAGTGTAGGGAAAAAAATAGACAAAATCTAGATAGAAGGCAGCCATTATTTTCATGCAGACTTCAAGGCAGAGTTATTAATCTCATACTATGCCAAGTCAAACCACCTTTGTAGTAGTTAGCAAGATAGATGACTTACCTGGAGATTCCATTCACTGACCGTGGGTGCATCGATCAGGAGCTCAGTCAGATTGAGATTGTTGCCAAATGGGATGCAACGTTGCTTCAACTCCCGCTGCCAGTCGCTCAGCAGGAGATTCCGAAACTCCTGATTGAAGGGCCCAGAGTAAGAAAGGAATGCTGTGGCCAGAAGGACATCTCCTAAAACACAAAGACCAACATGTTGTGCAACTGGTAAAAAATGTTTAAAAAAACGAAAAAAGTCACAGCATGATCAGATGCTTCGATATGATGAAAAAAAATAACGATGCAGGTAAAATGTTGCGTATTTTCTTGGGCTGTCACAATATTAATCCAGATTAATCACATTGCTTTTATCACTTCTAGAACACATTTAGGATAAAAAGTGTCTCCCCAGGAATTCTACATTTATCTTTAGTAGACTAGACTACTGAAACCCTGTCCTTACAAGTCTCCCTCAAGTCCTTCAGATGGCAGCAGTCTAGTCCAGAATGCTGCTAATAATAGCAGCATAGAATCAGCAAGAATTGATAATAGAGTATCAATTCTTAGAGACACTTTTTTTTTTTACAGTTTTGAAACCCACCTACAAGGCGTTTGGTTAGGGCAGCAAACTCTTTGCTCTGTTCTGTCCATCTCTCCTTCTCACCAGCAAGGCCGCTGATAAGACTGGACGCTGTCTGCATCTTGTGTCTGCAGCGCTCAGCATCCTCCATCAGTGTCTAAATGGTCCAAGAAACAGGTCAGTATGCCCATTAGTCTGTTCAGAGTTGTCTGTTTATTCTCGGCACAGCAGCAAGTATTTACAACAATTTAAAGTATCCATTTACAGGCAGATGGTGCACATTCATGTAATCAGCTACTTGTGGTAACTATGGGTTTTCTTCTCAGTATAAAAAGGACTTTAGAGGAGCACTGCTGTAAAGCTAACAAACATACCTACATGCTTTGCTGTTTCTTTTTTTTTTTTAATCACATTGTGGTTTTCCACCTGGTCCCCAAGCCCTTATACATGAATGCTAGTTTCATTTAAACTCTTACATGCCAAAATGTTGTCTGCTGGCATGAGGCTATACATCTCAAATAGTGCATGCTAGATTACTCTGCCAACAGAACTGGACACATGCAGCTTATGATGGACAGATGAGTTTGCATTTTCTATCAATATGTTTATCTAATCTAAATAACTAAATTAGTTTTCCATTCTAATTTGTCCTCTTTAGGGGATCATCTTTAAACCATCAAACATAATTATCTCCTCATCAGCTGCTGACAGACAGTAATGAGATTGTTTACAGAATAGACACAAATGCCAGTTTCATTTATAAAGACTGGTTTTGAAGAATATAATATTGAACTGTTTTTATGTGAGCCCAAAACACTTTTACAATGAGCCTGTAAATCTCACTGCTGGCGTTGGAGATGAACAGCCCTGCGTCTTAATCATGGAATTATAAGAGGCAAATCAGGCTGTCCAGATTTCTTAATCAGGAAGTCTTGATGCATATATTGTTCCATTTACATGTTGTTATTCATCACAGAACAGAGAGTACTGATGAGGAAAAACACACACACAGATGATATTCATACACTTGTGCAAATGCTTAATAATAAAGCGTTGCTGTTTGCTGCAGTAATTCTAAAATGTGGTTCTTGGTTAACTCAGATTGGGTCTATTTGCATTTTTGTTGCAGCTTTTCTAAAAATTGAATGTTGCTTTTGAAAAACAAGGGTCCAAATCTGTGAACAGTTCTGTTCGCAGACTCCACACTTTTCCAGTTTGGATTTTATTTTTTGTTTTGATATTTTCAGAGAAACAACCCTGTACAGCAAAGATAAAACATCAATAACATGTTAAAAATCTGACTCTAGTACTAACTGCCGTCATGCACCACAACCTGGTTATAAATGGCATCAAGCAGAAAATGTTGTCCTGACAACATAAGCTGAAGAAAACTTTTATTATGTAACTACTGTAATGTACCACTGCGCCAAAAGGTTTGGTTTTCACCGCATGTTAACATGTTCATATGTGACACAGCAAACTAAACTCCAACAGATAAAAAAGAGGTAGTGTCTTAAACAATTAAGTAGCATTTGCTTAACATGACATCTAACTCTATTTTCAGATAAAACAGTTCCTTTTGGTCTGGTGTCCCACTTCATAATTGTATTTTGAGGGAGTTATTCACATTTCTTACCTGTTTCTCCATCATGGCCTTCTCATACTCCACCTGTACCACATCCAGCTCTGCCTGCTTGGCATCCAGTTCAGCCTGAGCTTTCTGAAGGTCTACATTAGCTATGGCCAGACGATTTTCCTGGACTGCAAGGTTAGCCTAACAATGAAAACAAACGAGAAAGAAACCTGCATTGCATTTTCTTTTTTTTTTTGGTATATAAAAGCCTGCTGGGGTCCAGGTCAGTTCTACTGAAAGATGAAAAGACAAAAGTGTGAAGATAGTTGTATTTGATAAAAGTAGAGAAATTCAGTGGGAGCTAATGCTTAAATAGTCAAGGGCCTGTTTTAGCAGAGCTATGATAACGACTGAAAAAATTACAATTTGTTTTGTAATTTAATTGATTAATTTCATTTTAAGGTTTTAAAAGTGTTAGGATGTGTCCTTGGTGCAAAACCAGATTGGAAAATGAGAGATTAGAAATGTGGGTGAGGAAATTAGAGATGCAGAGATGAACTGAAATAAACGGTGATAAAAAGGTAATGTGAGATAAAAGCCTAAAGATGACAAGTAAAGAGAAATGATTTTTCACGGCGATGCCTGAGGTTTATATGAATTTGAAGGAGGGTTGTAATATTGCCTGAGTGTGTGCATATGTGAGTGTGTTTAGGTGGCTGGGGTAAAAGGAGTCTGACACTACCATTTATTATTAATTGACATCTGAGAGGACCATCCAGGCTTGTCTCCCTGCCTGTCTGTCGTCTGGCAGTCGGGCTGGCTTAAAGAGAAAACACCACTGAACTGGAAACCACAAAATCAATTTGCTAGACCGTGTTCCCTGCTTAAGCAAAAGGTCAGGATGAGAGGCAAGGGTTTCTCATGGAAGTTGTAGACAATGTGGGGAAAACAAAATAAGTGTTTCTGTATGTGCAAGAGGGAAAACGACCAAACCAGAGGGGAAAGGGAGATAGCCGGGCCAGTGAGAAGAGGGATAATGGAAGCAGAGTGAAAAGGGAGGCAGGGGACTGTTTAGTGAACAGTCCAAAAATATAACTGCACTCTGTAAATTTTATTTTTTTTTTTAATTTTTTTTTTTTTTGGATTTTGCTCAAAAAATTCCTTCTCTTTTTTTTCTTCTTTTTTTTTATTTCCACCCTTTTTCTTTTTAAATTTTAAAAATAGAAATGACTTTTTATATTTTTTTTATAAAAAATCCCCCTATAATTAAAATTCCCTCCTTTCTCTTACTTTTTTGTTCATAACTTTATTTTATTTTTTTTTTTTTTTTTTCTGTTTTTTGTTTCTTTTTTTCCCTTTTCCTTTTAGGGCAGTTAGCTTTGAAATGGTTTTCATGCACAGGACATCCACAGACTACACATTCGCAAGGACAAGCTAGACAGAAAAAAAATAATAATAACGTGACATGACAGAAATGACCTTTGGTTAGAACTTAGGCTTAGTTGCCGTATTGCCTCCTCTACAAGGACAATCTATTATTTTCCAGCGGTTTGAAAGCAGTCAGCTCTGCCAAAGACAAAAAACGATTGCCCTAATTAGGATTAATTTCAAATGACTGATCTGGATAATATCTATGACAAAGCCACCTGTGTAACGAATTATCAAATTAAATGTGTGCTACTTCCAGGAAACACATGAAAGTGTTTCCAAGAATAAACAGTGGGTGAACAAGGACATCAAAGTTGCTACTAACATAAAAAAACACCTTCAATGGTGACAAAGTTTTTCTCAAAATAGCTCAAAAAGAACTGAAACAGATAACACAAACATACGGAAAGAGTTGGAGGGCATACGTATATTGCACTGTCTTAGGTCTTTGGAACATCATGCAATCTGTTACTAGTAACGAGGACCAATAAACCTGTTTCACATGTTTTATTAAAGAAAACAACCATTTTGCAACTATTTTATCTTTTGTTCTGTCCCTTCCTCTCTTTCTGTTACTCTGTTACTGGTTACTCCTCAAAGTGAATAATGCTGTGGTCTGCCACGTACCCTAAAAGTCTCTGTTGAGCAGTTTGGCCTGGTCTCTCATTGTTTGTTTCGTTTTAAATTCCATCTTATTACAAATGGCACTAATGTGGAGATCACTTAGTGTTATCTTGATTCTCAAAGACAACTAGTGTGAATAGCAACCTTAAAAAGCTGTGATTTTACATATAATTAAATGCCTCGACAAGGTCAAACTGAGTCCCCAGAATAGAGGTTCCCTTCCTTGTAATCTGGGTTTAGTATTGGTGTAAATGATGCTCTGTTCTGCTTCCAGAAGTGTGCTGTAACATTATGAACATTTTCAGGTTACATTGCTCTGGTGGGTTTGCTAAATCTTGAGGTGACTGAGCTTATAAAAGAAAGCAATTTTTCTTCAGATTTTCTTCAAAATTTTCTAAAATAAATGTTGGTTAAATCAAAGAGTTGACTTTTTTATTTAAAATGAAAGAAACAGAAGGTTTCCTTGGTTATATTTAAGGGTTAGCATACAAAAACTGTCTTGTTTAATTACATTGTCTATTTTGACAAAGAGTTCAGAGCAAATGGTATTGCTCCAGATATAGCTATTAAGCATCTGGGTGAAAACAGATGTTAGTGAAATACTGTATACTGAAGTCTGCATAATGCCAGTCCACTGTGGTTAGGGGTATGCGTTGCTATGCTCATTAACCAAGTTTTCTTTTTTTCTTTGTACAATTTATGGAACACCAAAAACACTTCCATGCTGGTGCGTGTAAGATACAGATACAGTATAATTAGACCAGTTTTAATGTAGAAAAAAATGAAGTGTACATGAGTCGCTCAGATCAAAACACAGCATCAGCTTATCTAATTATGCTTGCAAAAGGCCAGAGAAATTTCTCAGAGAAAGTCTCTATGTATGTGTGTACATTATATACATACATACATATATATATATATATATATATATATATATATAATAGATAGATATATACTATACAGTATAGTGTACAGTATGTGTGTGTTGTGACCCCAAAAAGAGTTTGAGTGTTCTGCTCATACACAGCAACCCACACATATTTTATCGTACTTTATAGGAATTAGTGACCCACAACGTAACTTTTCAAACTAAAAATATGTGTTGATGGCACACCAACATTCATTATGCGCATTATTGAGCTATCACTGCCCAGCGGGGTCCTGAGGCTCAAAAACTGCATTATGCAACTATTCCATCCAGGATGCGGCCGTGACTTGTGACTACTGTTGGACACTGTGTCAATGCTGGCAAACAGATATGAACCAGATATGAACACAGGGGTGCTTTGAATGCAGATCATGATTGATTCCGCAAAGAAATGCAAGGAAACATTACTGTAGGATGCAAGATGGATTCCAGTTTAGCCGTTGATAGGGGTCGCATCACTGAGGAAAATACTAAAAGTTGCATTGTGGGTCTTTAAGTGGCAGATTCAGATTAGGGCTGCAGAGTCTCAATTCTATGACTATGCAGCATATCTGAAGAAAAATCACTTTTGGGTTTGAAAAACAGACATTCACAAAAGAAGTCCTCCTAAACCTCGAAGGGAGAAAAAAAAATTAATAATTTTCATTTTCTAATGTTTTTCTATTCATAACCAGAGGTTTAAAATGCAGTAATTCAATTTAAGAGCACTTTTATTACCTCCACTATCAGCCAAATGATACCCAATTGCAGGGCTATGAATAAATTATCTTCATATCTGAGATGCTCTGTGCTGCTTCTGTAGCCGGGGGCTTTTCTGCAGAAAAGCAGCCACTCTACTTCACTGTTATGATTTCTTATTCATTAGAGTGGGACCTCAGATATTGCAGAGGGAGCATATGTCTTATTGTTGTATGTTTACTGAGGAAACGATGATGCTCATTTAAGTTGCAATTTTGCTGGCTGATATACTGTAAAATATGTCCATCTCAAGAACACCTCTTTTGTATGTTGTTTATGTTCCATTTCTTTTTGGAGTATTTTTTTTTCTTTCACAAAATGAACATCTCACATTTTGCTGCACCTCAGAAATACTATTCTTTCATTTTCCTCACTGTGTATTTACCTTTAAGGGCAAGACTTCCTTGTTAATGGAGAAGAAAGAGGCCATTGCTTTTGTCCAGGATGCAAGGCCAGCAACGTTGCCACACACCCTCTTCGCTGTTTCAATGTTGTAGTCTGGCATTTCAAAATAGGGCTGCAGCAGCTCCACCATTTCTTCATTAATGGTGTCTTTTGGGAATTGCTTCAAAAGAAAGAAAGACATGAAATCGGGGGGTGGTAAAAAAGTGGTGCTGAATTGTAACTCTTTCCCATCTGTACATGATTAACACACATCAGCTACCCTAGCAACACACCTGTTGATTAAGAATATTAAATTTAAAACTACTAGAGTATAAAATATTTCTGTTTTTTTCTGTCAGGATGAAGTGCTGAGTGTACATTCATGAAAAATAAAATGAACTTTCTGGATTTTGGCAAATGAGCAATCGTAGAACAAAGAGTGAAAAGTTGAAGGGGGTCTGAATACTTTCTGTACCCACTGTAAGTGTCTCAGAGTTTATGTGAATAAGTTTTCTGCTGCATTGATGTAAATGGGATCCTGAAAATCGTACCTGTAAGCTACCCAGGAAGTTTCCGGCTGTCATGAGTTTTAGGGACTCCTGCCAGGACGGAGTGTTGCAGTTTTTCTCTGGATCAATTTTCACAACGTTAACCCGCCTCTGGAAGAGCAGCAGCACACAGTCCATGATCCGCATGATGAGGTGGGGAGGTCGGCCAAGTGTTCGCACTGTGGCGATGTCTGATGGCTTGATAGTCTGTGAGGGTAACGACAAAGAAACAAGAGGGAAGCAGCACTTTAATCTACAGTAGTACTTTTTATGATGGAGAGATCATTGAGAATTAAAAAATGGGATTCAAGATTAGTTGTTCTTTTAAAAAGGTCTCTCTTTAGCATGCTGTTTACAGTACATCACAACATGAAGGTTGTCATTCAGTTACTCTCGGTGCACAGCGATACACACAAAAGAACAGGAGACGGAGCAGAGAGAGGTTTATAGTTAGGGGGATTTTAGTATGCGAACAAATAAAGAAAAAAAAAGTTTAAAAAATATGCCAACAAATTTGAGGAACACAGTCCATTTTACAAGTTTATGAGAACAAAGAATATAATAACTGTTTTTTAATTACCATGCTCAATAGAGGGCATATGCAGTAATGAAGATTAGACACAATTCTGCAGTTTTACAAAAACAAAGGTGAAGAAACATCCAGGAAAAAAAAATACAAACCAGAAGCAGTACCAACACAGAGAAAAAAAAAAAAAAAAATAGAATGAATGCTATTTATTCCATCAAAATTAAAGAATTTCAGCAGAGGGACTAAATTACCTCAAGGGACCGATTAAAAAGACAGGCAACAAAAGACAGACCTCTGCTGAAATTCTTTCATTTTGATGGAATAAATAGCATTCATTCTATTGTCTTTCTCTGTGTTGTGCCTAACAAAGCAAGTGAAAATGTCCTAGTGAGTTGTTTCTCACATACTCCTTTTTGAACTTTGTCTTCTGTGCTCTTTTAATAATAATGTTAATAATAATAAAGTACATTTTATTTGAACAGGGCCTTATCAGAGCACTTAAGGACACTGTACAAAGCAGATAAAACATTAAAAACAGTAACGTGAGCTTAACACTCAAAACACAAAACAGAAGATGTACCACAGAGAACAAAACAGAAAAACATATGGATTGATGCATATGGGTGGAAGGTGGAATAAGACTGAACAGAAGAGTTTTGAATCTGGATCTGAAGAGGGGGAAGGAGTCCACAGTACAAATATCAGGAGGGAGTGAATCCCAGAAATGGGGAGCAGAGCGACTAAACGCCTTGCTCCCAATTGTGACAAGACGGGCGAGGGGAACAGAGCGTTGACAGGTGTGGGAGGATTGAAGTGAGCGGGTGGGGTGTTTAAATGAAGAAGATCAGATATGTAAAATGAAGCCATGTTATGGAGTGCCTTGAAGGTGATGAGGTGTAGTTTAAAGATGATCCTTTGTTTGATGGGAAGCCAATGGAGTTCTTCTCCCTGCTTTATTCCCACTCAGCCCATGTTTAATATTAAATCACTTAACAGCAGAAATTCTGGTTTATAACCTGAATGGGCCACTGAAATCTCCATCTTCTTCCGTTTAACCTGCTAAAACTTACCAAAGCGTTTTATGATTATAATAATAATTTAGTTCGCTCTCATAATATTTTGTTTGATTTCTCACTATGGGATGCATGCCTCTCTGCAGTCCTCAGAGGCATTAATGCTTTTGAGGGCTGCAAAGGGGCATGCATCCCATTGTGAGACATCAAGCAAAATATTAGTCAGAGAACCAGGATTATGTAAATAACCTAAAGTTTTGTTTCCTGCTGCTTTGTAGTGTCTAAGGTACTTTTCATACATTTGGGTCGAGCTAGGCGCTACTGCAGCAGGGATAAGTACACAATGTTTCAATTTTCAACTGATACAGCTCTGTTTCACATCTGCTTTTTTATCACCCGCATCCAAGCAGTTGCTCTACAGACTGGAGTGTCGTGTATCCATGCCAACCAGATGGAAGTCAACGTGTGAGTGTACAGCAATGCCATTTGCTCCTGATACTGCTCCTGGCATTCTACATAGTTTGTCTGTTTCAATGTCAGGAAAGTATTTAATTTGAAAACGAGGCATGGTTGTGTGTGGAGAGCAATGTTGTCATGCACTGGAGGGGGTAGATGTGGATTTCCAGACAAACCAGAGAAAGGCGCAGATTGATTCTGTTAAACCGTGAAGTCCTGACAATAAGTAGATATTATTGGTGAACAGCCAGGTACCAGTAAGTTGTAAACATAAAGGTGTGTAATGGTTAGCTTACTAAGCCCCTGTTGGTAATTGGTCCAGGAGCATTTTTTACTATATTGCTTAAAGGGATATTGTGTAAGTTCTCCTGTTATTTATTCACAAAAACTGATTATTTGGTTCAAAAGTGTTTTTTCATTAATCAGTAATCACTCCCATCAACAAACTGAAGTGCTCCTCTAAGTTCTAAATTCACCGTTCGTATCATTCATTTATACATCGAGCGGGTCGGCTCGGTGAAGGCTGCCATGTCATATCGCCATGTTTTTACGTTCAGGAGAAGTGTGACAGTAGGAAACCACAGAAACTCAGCGGACACACCGGAGTTTTCAGCTCAGTTTGAGGTAATGCCTTTGAAAAGTCACCACGCTGCAGTGGGGAGAAACCAGCGTCTCACTGATGCTGCGTTCACGTGCAGTCGGGCAGACGGCCGTTGGTAACAAACCAGATGTCATTTTAATCAATGAAGCCGAGCGAAAGACGGTAAAACATGGGTCAGGGAAAACAATACGACATCGCCATGACAACAAATCAGATGTGGACTGATGTCACTATAACTGACGGACCATGTCTTCACATAGAGGCCGGTGATAACTTTACATGCAGCGGATGTCATCCGTCTGCCCGGTTTCACGCAAACGCGGCATGAAAAGTACGAGGGAGCTGCTCGCGATTACACAATGTCCCTTTAAAATTTCCTTCACACCCCAATTGCAGCCAATTAATCAAATATTCTGACAAAAAAAAAAAAAAAAAAAGTCACCTGAGGAACGGACAGGAGTAAACAAACAAAACAAAAAAACATATGATCGTATTGAATGGCCCAGCAAAAAACAACATTCCAACACATAGACAAATAAGAAGTTCACACACTGTCACTACATTCCATATTCGCCACCATATGTTGAAGATAATGTCAATGAACAAACAGCAAATTTATTACTCTGCTCAGCATTCACTACACCTGGAGAAGTTTTTTTATTTGTTAAAAACCCTTAAAAAAACAAAAACAAACAAACAAAAAAACATAATTAAAGGTTGAATATGGAACATTTTTATTAAGGTATATTTAGATTTTTTTTTAAATAAAACCTTCACAGGTCATTTGGGGGGGTACAGAATGAAAGTACAACATTTCCTAGAAAAATTATATTTAGCCTAAAAATAGTTATTAAATAAATTTTAACGGGTTTCGATAATGGCATTATATTTACATATATAAGCCAATACACGCCGCCATTGCGGGTTGCCAAATACGACCTCTGTGTGGCATTAGTATTTTTGGCACAGTTAGGCTTGTACAGGGGAAAACAGTGGAGACGGCGAGTGAAGCAGCTGCCTCAGAGCCATGGAGATTTTAAACCTATTTCTGAGGAGGAGTGACCTGAGAAGAGCAAAACCTGGAGTAAATTTAGGTGAAGACTTCACTAAATGGACCCACAAACATTTTCCACGGCGTCAAAACACGGAAATGGCGACTTTCCTCCTGGATCGGTAAGCTAACTTGTTTGCTAATGTGGCTAACGCTAGCTGTCAGTTATAAACTCCTCTGCGTTACTTGTTGGACATGTTGCAGACTGTTGGTCACTTGCGTATCGGCAGCGAGCCTGGCATCCCAGCGGCTGGAGTTGTTTTTTTGCCGTTGCAACTACAACCCAGACACACGTGATGTCGCTGTTCTGTCCGTATTCCATATTCAACCTTTAATAGCATGATAGAAATACATTGCAATAAATTAGAGCACATTTGACAATAAATTAGAGCCCATTTCCCAGGGCTGTCTGTTTAGAAATGCAATGTTTCTGTGTGCAGCTGAAAGATAACAATTCTAATCAGGGACCTGCTATTGGAGATTGGTAGGCAACCATCTACCCAGGAGGACAGCTATAATTACAATGGAGCTCCAGGCCTCAGACCACCTTACTAATTTTAGACACCAGGGCACGAAGACTAAAGGCAAAACCTTCAGGCAGCTCCACTCAGCACAACAAGTCACAGAGGGCTCTAAGTGGCACCCCAAAGCCCAACTAAGTAAAAGAGCAAGAAAATAAAATGCCTCAATGCACATTCAGCACCACACTAGAGCACCTTAAACTGCTATAACACTCAGCTTCCTGACACTTTTTTTTTCTTACCCTTCAAGCTATTTTCTGGGGCAAAATTATTCTGGCACAAACAGCATGGTACATGAATAGAAGAAAATGCACAAGAAGCTGCAGTGCATCATGATTTGAACAGCAGGGGCTCTGTAGGAAAGGCAATGCATCCCCTGAACTTCCGGAGTAAAAACACAGAGCATCGTTTACTTTGATTCTTCAAGTTTTGGCTCAGAGCCCCTGTGCGGCTTGTAATTATGCTCTGACACCTATCGAGCCACCAAAGGAAGACTAACATGCCAAAACTGGCACCAAAATTCAGTTCAGGGAAGACTCTGCTTTACAGAGTATTCACCTAGCAAGCCTCCACTTTCTTGCCAAGAAAACTAATGAAGTTCATCTGTATCACTGTGGGTTTTTTTGGGGGAAATCTGGCTGAATTGAGCCATGTTGGACAGAGTATTGCATCTGCCAGGCATCTGTCTCTTCAGAGTGGATCTCATCACTGGGTCAGTGGGGAAAACAGGGGGCAGCAAATTATGTTTCTACATCAATGAATGTTGGTAGAAAAATATAACTTTGTTGAAGAGATTGTGCTGCTCTTGCCTAGTAGACTGCAAACCTTTTCAATTTACCATCCTCCTCAAGCCTGCTGAGAGAGCATCACTACAACCTCTGGCTGATGAGATTTAGGAACAGAGCCATAACTCCTGGGCTTTGTTAGTATTATTCTTGTTGATTTTAGTAAATCTAATTTGGCACATGACCTACCTAAATACAGACAAGACATTACAAGCCTCACCAGAGACCAAAGCACACAAGATCCCTGCAATACAAGAGTTAATTTCTCTTAGTTCCCAGAGCAGTTGTGGGGCTCTGATCACTGCCTGGTCCTAGCCTACATAAAAAAAAAAAAAAATCAAACCTGTTGCCAAGACTGTGAGGAAATGGAACAGAAGCAGAACAGAACCTAAATCTCCTTAAGCTGCTCTGGTTTAAGTGTCATCAAAGATCAAAAGGATGTCACTGACACAGTGACAGCCAACATCAGCTACTGAGAGGACGTGTGTACGTACCAGGATCCATTTAACATCTAATAATGACAAACCCTGATTTACAGTGAAACTGAGTGTTGGAAGAATCTATTATGATGGGAACTGAGGAAGTGAGATAAGTTGAGCAGAACTGTTTGGATAAGGACTCAGGAATGTGTGACCAACTGTGAAAGACGTTTCTTGGAGTTTCTTGGAATCTAGAGGTTGTAACCCCCCCCTCAGGAGAGTTCTGTGTTGGGGTTGAGGTATTAAATGTCCCTAAGAAGAGGGTTTACAAACTTAATCCAAATGTACATCAGTTTAACCCAGGTCCAGGAACGGGTTGGCTTCTTGCCGGCAAGCAAAGCTTTTCTTTTCACTCATCTAAAATGTGCATCATTCTTCAATGAGAATTTGGGTTGTAGCGATACACAATCTCACGATTCGATTTGTATCACCATTTTTGACCCACGATTCGATATATTTTTTAAAAAAAAATTTGAACAGTATTTCACTTAAATAACATTTGCAATAACATTTAACTTAATCTAACAAATAACCTGAACATACTGTATATGAACATAAAGAACAATAAGCAAAATGAATGAATAAATAAACATAAAGATATAACATTTCTGTCTTTTCAAAGAAAATAATGCTTTTTAAAAAAAAAAAAATTAAAAGCTGAACTGTGCTATTAACCAAAAATTAAGTTAAATAACAAATAAACATTCAACAGCTTTCTACATCAAACCTGTTTGATTGATTTTAATTCTTCTTCAGGAGCAGCATCATGTCCACACTGTCAGGTGAGAGGCTGCTCTTCACACTCACAGCGCATAGAAATAAGGTCACAAGAACATTATACAGGCCTTGCGGCCATCAAAATAAGCTGGGTCCAAGGGTAGCACTTTAATATGCAATGGAAAGTTGATCATTTTAAACACGTATCCAAAGTTTATTAAAGGTACCATGACATCAAATTTCACTTTTCTGGGGTTTTGGGGGTATAATATATAATCTGTTGTGCACTGATGAGGCCATGTGAATGTCCAGAGTGAGTATCAAAGTCCCTGGTTATGGTCTTTTTTTCTTTGTTAAAAAATGGTTGAATCAGACGGCAGCTTATCATTCTACGTAGTTTTATCATTCTACGTAATTCAATTGCTCCAATTAGAGCACACTATCACCAAACAGCCCCCCCCCTCGGGGTTTTTTCTCTTTTTTTTTTTTTTTTTTTTTTTTTTTTTTTTTTTCTTCTTTTCTTTTTTTTTCCTCCCGAGGGGGCCTTAACCTTCCTTTCCCCCTTTTTCATTCCCCCCTCCTTTCCTCTCTTTTTTTTCCTCCCCTCCTCCCCCTCCTTTTCATATATTCCCCTCCCGTTTGTTTACCAATAAACTTTATTTTTTATAAAAAAAAAAACCAATCAACACTTTGGTGCAGCAGACCTGCTGTCTGGGAAGCAATTGGATGCTTACAATGGGCTGTAGTTTGATGAAAAAAAAATCAAATAGTTTTCTGTGATCTGAGGAGTTTTAGAATGTCTCAACTGGGCTTAGTGGGTGTCGCAATTCTGCCTTCTCCAACTGCAAAACAGGATCGCGGCTCTAAGTGTCATATTTTGATTTTGATACAAGAATCGTTACAACCCTATTGAGGATTTTTCCTACATTGAGAAAGCTTTGTCAGGCCAAAGAAGAGGCATTCAGTCTTGTGTAACCAGGCCAAAAAATGCTGATAAAGTAGATTAAATAGCTGAAAAAACTGTTTTAATTAAAAACACATAAGTGTTCTCCAAAACTAATCTGAGTTAGCATAAGGTTGTTGCGTCTGTGGGCTCTGTTTTATTTACTTGCAAAATCAGAGATATCAAATATGTCTGCCACTGAGAAAATACATTTGGAAGAAATGCCTGAGAACTGCATATGAAATATTACTGTTTTTGAGTGCCATACTTGCAGGGCAGCCTCTGCCTCCTCAAGAGCTGGTCGGGCGGCTTCCAGTTTCTCCTCAGCGATGGCCTTGTCAGCTGAAATACTGTCTACTATGGCCTGGGCTTTGTCTTTTACTTTCTGTACCTCCACCTTCACCCGCTCGGCTGCCTGAGCTTTTACTGTCACCTCTTTTAGTACCTGGAAGGGAAATTAAACATGGCCATACAGCAGAACACTCTTGATTTGTGTCCTATCTTCAATACAGCAGGAAGAAATAGTAATCAGGTACCATAAATGTCAAGTTTTCAAAGTAAAGATGTCAAATTGAGACAAACTGAATACCGGGCATGTCAACATGAACTTCAATGATTACAATAATTCAGAAACCTAAATAACTACAAATACGCTCCAGGTACACGGTACAAATTTATTCCATTACACATACACTTACCCGCCACTTTATTAGGTGCACCTGTACAACCGCTCGTAAATGCTAAATTCTAATCATCCAATCACATAGCAGTAATTCAATGCATTCAGGCATGTAGACATGGTCAAGACCATCTGCTGCAATTCAAACTGGGCATCAGAATGGGGAAGAAAGGTGATTTAAGTGACTTTGAACGTGGCGTGGTTGTTGGTGCCAGACAGGAGTGGAGACGTCGGAGTAGTTTTACGTTGTTGTTAATAATTCTACTGCTGCGCTGTGATTGGTTGGGTCAATTTTTTACCAGAGTGGAAATCACTTCCCAATTGAGGGAACCCAGACTGACTTGCCGTGTATCTCATACATGGCGTTAGTCAGGCTGGTGTACCAGGCTAATTTTCATGCACAACCATCTCTAGGGTTTACAGAGAATGCTCTGAAGAAGAGAAAATATCCAGTGAGCAGCAGTTCTGTGGGCACAAATGCCTTGTTGATGCCAGAGGTCAGAGGACAATGGCCAGACTGATTTGAGTTGATAGGAAGGCAACAGATGTGGGGGAGATTTTCTTGGCCCACTTTGGGCCCCTTAGTACCAACGTGGCATGATTTAACTACCACAGCCAACCTGAGTATTGTAGCTGACCATGTCCATCCCTTTATGACCACAGTGTAGCATCCTCTGGTGACTACTTCCAGCAGGATAATGCACCATGTCACAAAGCGTGAATCATCTCAGACTGGTTCCTTGAACATGACGATGAGTTCACTGTACTCCATTGGCCTCCACAATCACCGGATCTCAATCCAACAGAGCAGCTTTGAGATGTGGAGATTCTCATCATGGATGTGCAGCCAATAAATCTGCAGCAACTGCATGATGCTATCTTGTTAATATGGAGCAAAATCTCAGAGGAATGTTTCCAGTACCTTGTTGGATCTATGCCACGAAGGATTAAGGCAGTTCTGAGGGCAAAAGGGGGTCCAACCCGGTACTAGCAAGGTATACCTTGTAAAGTGGCCGGTGGGTGTAAATTTATCTAATTTCACACAATGCAGGAGAATCACATTTCAACACAAATGATACTAACCAGAAAGCACTGACTGGAAAGCCTACAATGTTCAAATTATCTCCAACAAGTAAAACACCAGAACACTGCCTTACAAATACAGATTTATTTATTCATTCATGGAGAAAAATCGCAATTTCACTTGTGATTATGCAAATTTGCATCTAATTGTTCTTACTCTTACATGAAAATATTGTAAAATTAACGGGATGATAAATATTCATATCCACAAAATGCAGATGAGACCAACATCAGCAGCATGGTTCATCACAGACTATTTATGTTTTAATCCAAAAGAGACAGCTGTTGTAAAGCATCATCTGCAGATGTAGAGAGGCACTTTCCAAACCTTAGATAGACAAAGAGAGAGCAATAAAAGATCAATGCCTACCATATCAGCTTTGTCATTGGCAACTTGAAGCTCCTTCTCTTTCACCTCCAGCTCTTTGCTTAGAGCCGCTACAGACTCTGATGCCTCCTTCAACTTTTTGAGACCAGTGTTCATCCTGACCAAGAGAAATGTTCGACACAGTTAGTCAGGCCAAGTGCAGTCACTGGATACTTGTACGTTTTATCCTACTGCATCTACTTTTCTGTCTGGAAGATGGCTGGAAGACACCACCAGGGTCTTATCCCTGTAAATATTCACAGAGCTTTTAAGATAAACAATGTGGCATTCTGCCTGAAATGCTGGTCTCTTTGGCACCAGGAGGTGAAAATGGCTGCACATTATTACAGTACATAGGCTTTTCATCACTTGGTGGTTTCATGTGTCAGGTCATAGGTTTTAATGTCATAATTTACCAATAAATCTCAGGCATTCATGGGTCGATAGGCTGGTGACTTGTCCAGGGTGCACCCTGCCTCTCGCCTGCTCATTGCTGAAGGAGGCTTCAGCTTCCCCACTATCATAAATTGGATATAAGCAGTATGGACGGATGGACGGACGGGCGGACGGGCGGACTGACTGACTTAGCCGATGACATCACAGACTATGTCCAGAGCAGTACCTGGTATTATATAAACCTACCAGAATAACACAAGTAAACTCTCCTGGCAAATAATATGGACAAAAAAAAAAATATAACAGTTCGATGTCCCCTGTGCAGATCTTCTCCCTTACAATGATGTGTTGAGGATGGTGCCAACGCTGGTTAACCAGCACTGCAGTTCAACCTCTCTTCAGCTTCCCGCTGAGTTTTATTTCGGTCTCCACGGACCGTCTTGAAGCCATGTACAGACACATTCCAGCCCAGGATGTGTTCATACAGCCATGTCTCAGTGAAACACATAAGATTGCGCTCTCTGTATTCTTTCCGAGACCTTGTTAGCACCTTGAGCTCATTATTTGTTAGCTAACAATCTCACGTTACCCATCAGAGCAGCTTTAAGAAACAGTTTAAATCTCCATCGCTTTTCTCTCTTTCTCACTCCTGTCCTGCATCCTTTTCTCTTTCTTTTTAACTCTGCTGGGTTTGGTGTGTTATTTCACTGATAATCTTGATTTGGGAGAGTTTCATCAGTGGATCCCGCTGGTAAACAACTCTTTCATTGCCTTGGAAACTCATCATAACAGGCGTTGAAAGAGCCATCTTAATAAGTGCTATACATCATTGCAACAATTACTGAATGCATTCTTTGAAGACTGTTTATTCGTTCATTCATTCATGCCCAGCTTGGCATGCTGGCTGCGGTTCCGAACCTCATCCGCGGAATGGATTCCTCCCTGAAAAAGTTGGCACAACTCCTGGAAAATTTACCCCTGGTTCGGCATATTGATGTTGCCATGGAGACCTGTTGAAGGACTAAAGGTAGACACCACGTCCAACCTGCCCTAAACAAACATCTGCTTTCTAATCTGGAGCCCTTGAGCAGCTTGTCTGGGAAAGCATGCTGCACGTTGTGTTTTGTACACATAATTATTGCCACAAGAAAGCTTAAGCTAGTAAGCTACACTTCCCCTATTGAAACTGAATCCAGGTTGTCTTCAAGGGAGTCTCTACTAGAGAGTGAAATATTGCAATAAAACTGTGGTCAGTTTTATTGCATGTTATCGTTTTCCATATCTGCAATGGTGCGCCCTGTGAAGGGCTGCATGGCCACGGTCTGCCTGATCCTGTCTTGTTTATATGCTTTGTTAGTGTCCCTTGGACTGGTTGTACTGAAACATGAATTTCCCCTCGAGGATCAATAAAGTATCTTTGATTTGATTGATTGATTACCTGTTGGCCAGTGTCTGAACTTCAGACCTTTTCTCTTTATAGATGGTCTTGTAGCCCTGAATAAAGGACAGGTAGGACTTGGGGGTTACGTGAGTTGAGCGCCGGTATCTAAATCAAATTTAGATTGCATTAGATTAGAGTGATTTCATGACATTTCAAAGAACAAAAAATTCATTAAACCTTTAATGTAGTTAACAATAATCTTCATCAAATTGAAGTCAATATTTCTTTGGTTTAAATGATCTAAAGAATATGCAGCACAAAAGAATTACATGGGACTCCCACAAATGGTTCAAACGTGGAGCTACAATTACAGCCAATATATATTTACAAACTCATAAAATGACCCAAACTTTTATAATCCATTTGAATAAAAACTATACCTTTGGAAATAGTCAACACACTTCTCCGCTACACCATCCTGGAAGGAGCCCATGCACTGGACCACTTCCCTTTTGACCTGAGCTGAGCAGTCTATGTCATAGACAGATAAGAAGTGCTCTGAAACTGAAGAACATGAAATGAAAATAGAATTAGAATAAAAATAACTAAAATGAAAAAAACAGATGATGGTCATTTCAAATGCAAGTATTTCTGACTTGCTTCCAGGTTAAGTTATACTAAATCAGAGATATCTAAATGCCGTCCTGCAGGTTTTTGACATTTCATTGCTTCAACGCATTTAATCCATATGCAATGTTCAAATTATGTACAAGCCTGCAAATGATCCACTATGTATTAGATGTATCAATGCAGGGAAACATCGAAAGCCAACTGGACAGAGGGCTTGGAGTACCAGATATGAACATACCTGGTCTAAATGATAGTCATTTCTGCTTGAAACCTATCTGTTTGGGACATGATGAAATATTGACTTTTGTACATCTATTGTTATAACATCTGAGTCACATTCCTGACTGATTCAACAAACATAGACTGTACATTGGAAAACCGAAGAAAAAGCGGAGGATAATTGGAAAATATTGATATTTTGACCATGTACATCAATGAATAGTGACTGGCTGATAGAAAACAGATAAACAAGCTAAAGAACAGATTTGGAAGAATTGTGTTCTTATGTTTGGGTTTTGCATTAATAATTGACAACTTTTATGTGAAAAGATCACTTTCCTTGAGCCATCTTGTTTTACTTTTTTCATACATGGCTGTATTTCCACATGAATGTCTTGTTAGTCTCTAAAATTGTCATCTTGTCTTTGCTCCATGTGTTGACTATTCAACCGTTTCCTACTTTGGTAGCTCCCTTAGTCCTAGTCCTATTAATTAAAGCCCTCTAGTTTCTTCATTTGGTTGCCTCTAGTCTGCTTTATCCTGCTTTTGGGTCCTACTTCTCCCTCAACCATGGCTGATGACAGGCACCATTAAAATTTCTCTCTCTGTGGATAGTTAAGTGGCCATTCTCTCTGAAAACCGTGCTACTTCATTGAGTTTTTTGGGCCATTTTGCATGAATTGCTTTCTCGAGGAACTTTTTTCAGTAATATTTTATCTTGCTTTATGGGCATGAATCAGTCATTTTACTTTTCTGACCCTGCACTGATAAATGACAAGTTTTGAAGTATCTGGAATATTTAAGCTTTTAGACTACATTACCTACATTTTTATGACGACTGAAACTAAAGCCTAAACAAGTAAATTAAAAGATATTCCAGGAACAATTTTTCTCCAAGTTTATGTTTGAATTAATCTTTATGCTGACACCTTTAAGTTGAGCAAAATACCAGTAGCCAAGAACAAACAATAAAGGAAAACACTTTATTAACCTAATTAAGGAAAAGTACCTGCAACAAGAGCATCTTTTGGCCAGCGGCTAAACCAGTCCATCGTGCAACCAGATATCAGTGCTGGAAATTTCAAAGCCCGATTTCTGAACTTTTCCCCAACAGGAGAAAAGCACAGTACAACATGGAGATTATGCCGGACTCGGGACATGAAGTACTCGTACAGTTTTTCATTGGTGGGTGGTCGCTTAGGAAACTCTCGCCGCATGACAGGGATGAGATCGCTAAGGATCTCGTCAATCTCATCTCGAGCAAATAAGCTGGACACCTGGAGACAGAAACATATTCACTGATGTTACTGACAACACATCATTATGTACCATCTATCTACAGTAAAGTTGTGAGTGTGTGCGTGTGTGTGCATTCTGTATGTGTGTTTATGTATTTCACCTCGTCCCTTCAAACATTTTTGCATGATTTCATTTAATTTGCACAAAAGTTTCTCTTTTATTAGACCAACTACCCCTTAATATCTATTCCAATGAAACTAATTTGGGTTAAACTTTTCTTTAACATTCAAAAACAATTTGAAAAATTTAAAAAGGATTAAATCAAGACCCCATGACACTTACTTATACTATGACACATGCTACTTCCTATATACAGTGATGACAATACAACTTAGAACAGCAAAAATTAGCTTTTTTGTTACAGTTAAAAATTTCGATCTTATACTATTTTTCTCAAATAATAAATAGAGCACAATTTTAACCCTGTTTAGTTTCTGCAAAGGGTTTCACATGTGCTTCTCATTCATCCATTTATACAAACACTCATGCACAGGTTCTTAGTAAATATATCTCTACAAATCATATACATGTGAACATATTGGGATTATAATACTTCTTGCTACAGGGTCAGTGTCTTGCGTTAGGACAATTCAACATGTGAGTTGTTGGGGTAGACCTGTCAATTTCATATGCGTTTGCTGGCATGAAGAACCTAGTTCAACTTTTTCAATTTTAAATGTAAGATACCGTCTCATTCTGGAAATCTCTGTTTGTGCAGGTTTAATCAAAGAACTGCATTCTTTCAGTGTGTTTGTTTCTTTTCACTAAATCCCTTGATACCAAGAAGTAGAGCAAGTAACTGAGAGGGAAGAGTGTGTTCTGAGGAGCATGTGGTGTTGTGGTAAGCAGCAACATGTGTCTGACCATCTGCTAGGTACTCCCATTGAAACATCTCACAAACAGCTTATTCTTTCATTTTGTTTCTCATATATGTCCCCTATGTCACTGTCTTTCACTCACCATCATCCATGCACTACTGCAACACAAGTCTCTCTCAACATGCACAAACATGACACACAAACCTCTCACCTGCACACAAATAGCACTCAAACACCATCACCACTCTTCCCTGGTCCCCACATCAATTTACCTCCCCTTGTAAAAGCATCTGCAGCTTAAATTGTTATCCAGAGAGGGAGGTAGAGGGAGGGTGAGACAGGAGCTGGGGAAAAGAGGAAGACAGGGAACATGCGGTATCGATGCCACCAGAACAAGGCAGATAGAGCATCTTGGAATTCAAGAAAGATGAGTAAAGAAGCTGTAAGAAGAAAATGAGGAAGGAGAAGTAAACTAAAGTTTAAAGGGGGAAGGGGAATAAATCCTTCCCACATATTCTCCTGACCTCTCCTGATGACAGTACATTGTTCATGTACTCTAGGAAGGATTCCTCTTTGATTTCGTTGTCAGTAAAGATGAAGCTGACGCCCTTTCCCTGCTGGCCGGCTGTTCTGTACAAACCTTTCAGGTCATCCATCAGGTTGGCTGTGTTGTATGAGCTGGGGAAAAAAATAAATAAACAGACCAACATTGTTTTTGTATTTGTTTCTTATTGTTGAATCACAATTAGCCTTAACATTGCATAAGACTTCTTTGAATTGTTGTTCAAACTATTTTTAAGAGAAGACTGAAAAGACTCACTTAGATCTTTAAATAGAAATGTGTATCAATTTATGTATGAACAAATCCTGCTGCTCTGTTTTCAAGGTGTTGGAGCTTTTGTTGGTGGAAAACTAGCTCACACATTTCTGACTTAAAAAGTGATGAGGCATGTCCCAGTTTCCATCTGCTTTTGTGCATTTGTACTGTATTTGCACACAAATGAGCTCAGATGAAGACAAAATAGAATTAATAAATAAATAATAAACCTCACTTCTCAGATAAACATCCCTGAGATGTCACAGCAGTACGTATATGCCCCATTACCAATTCTCATGACACCTGAGAATGTTTGAAGTGGATTTGGCAGCATGCTTTATTAAAAATAAACATGTTTTCTGACTCATTTTATCAGGAGCACAGCTTGTAATATTTGACTCTTTTTAAAGAAACAAGGTTATTCAAGCAGCCTAAAGCTTCCTTTCACTGATTAATACATATTGTCATGCAAGACATACTGTACATCTAATAAAATTTCATAATTATAAAGGGTAATAATCTGCTGCCTGCACCACAAACATCAAGAATCCTGACTAGACATGATTTAAGAAGTTGCAACCAAGTATAAGAATCATTGTACCATCCAATTGGTACCTGAAGGCCTCTTAAGCCACTGTAATTTAAAATCTTTTTTTCCTGCCAGACTAATACTGTATAAGTAGTACCATATTTTAAACTGTGTTCTGTTAAACTAAACAAAGTACAAAGTGGACACAACATACACAACTGCTGCTGAATCTGCTGACATTCCCTAGTGTAGGGGCGGGGATCCTCTGTTGGAGTTGTTGCACTGTAATTTTCGCCTCTATGCTATACATTTTATACGTTCATGTCAAGGTTTGCTGTGCAACCTCCCTTTTATTAATCATTTAAGTCAGGACTGGCTGATTCTTGGTCAACAGATTTACCAGGCTTGGTTAAAAGTCTCTAAAAAAATAAATAAAAATGAAAAACCTTTGAAATTGGCCTAAAAGACTGCTCTGCTAGCGAGATGCTCTTCACAATGAACCTGGTCATATATGTAATCTCAGGCAAGTTTTAAAATCCACCTTTTAGAATGGTTAAATCAGTTAATTTGTTTTCAAACAAAAAGATCAGAGAATTTATCAAGCAGCTATGCATTCTGCCTTAAAAGAACAAACAAAGAAAAAAAAAACTAAATATAGATATTAGGAATAAAAACACATAAAGTCCATACTATGACATTGTTATAGCATTTGGAAATGAATGACTAAATCATGTGTTATTAGCATTGGAAGTCTGTTTATGCATTTAAGTACACAGTAAAAAAAAAAGTCTTTCAGATCTTAAACAAGTTGGAAAAAAGATACCCCCCCCCCCAAAAAAAGACCAAAATTAAAAAAAAAAAAAAAAAAAACTGTCCCAACATTAAAACTATGAGCCAGGAAAACCCAAAGGATTATTAACTTCCTTTCTGAAGGTAACTGGGACAGATTGTGGCAAATGTTATTGGTTGTACCCTGTTTGCTTTTTTAAAAAAAATGAGGCAATTGCGAACAGAACCGAATTCAGGATATTTGTGGTGCAGGTAGCAGAGCATTGGCCCTCATTGTTATGAGATTTTATTAGATGTACAGTATGTCTTGTATGACAATACATATTCCTCAGTGAGAAGATGCTTTAGGCTTTTCATATAACTCTGGTTCTTTAAAAAAGAGTAAAAAATCACAAGCTGTGTTGCTGATGAGGTGACTCAGAGCATATTTTTATTTGTAAATATAAAACCTAATACTACTAAATAGAAGAAGACAAGGATTATTAACCCTGCAAAGCTGGTCTGTTGACTGCTATATAAGAAAGCAGGAAACAGAAAAAAGAATAATAGTTTTTTATTGGTGATGTGCCCCAAAAGTCCAAGCTGTCATAAAAGCCACAGGGGATGCAACAAAGTACAAACGGTGCCTTTTTTATATTATACCATTTCATGTTGTTTCTTCAGCTCTGATGATAGGAGAAAAAGCCCACATTGTTTTCTACTTGATCTAAAACTAAAAGATTGTCAAAAATGAAAAAAAAATATTGTTTTGTTCTATGTATCCAGAATGTTCAGCATTTAAATAAATGTAAAATAGAGCAGTTGTATCATATGTTCAATTTTGTTCTCCTATAAAAATAGTTACATTACATCTTTTCATTCTTCAAAATTGGTGATTCCAGCTTTTTCTATTTTTTTCCTTTCTTTTTAGCAGGGGTGGTAGTAACTGCATGAACTACTGTTATTAAACTTGGTTTTGTTTCAACAGTGATGCTTGAAGCAAACTTGGTTTGTAGTCATTAAGTAAGTTGTTACCACTCTTGCACAGGTGGGCACTGGAATCAGCAGTTAGAGGCAACTTGGTATCTATTAATTTACTGTAGCATGTATGCTGGAAAAGAAACCTCCGATAAAAAAGTATGAAGAGGATGACAGCAGACTCAAGCCCGCGGCATGCTTGAGGGGGCCAAACTAAGTTAGCCAAACACTCAGCTGTTTGGTATCAAACCATATTTGAGCAAAAATTGTACAAAGTGACAAAAGTCTGATCTGTACCATTTGCCAATGAAATGCTTGGATGAAGAAAGTCAATCAAGTTAGTTAAGAAAAAGGTTAAGAGTTTCCTCTTCTCTCATTTAAAAAAGGGTGAGTCTGTTTCCATGAGTAAAAAAGCCCTGATGACTGCTTCCACTCAAAGCAGCTGAAATGTTGGAAGAGCTTGTTTGCTGGAGGGCATTTTCAAAAGTAAAACTTTTAGACACAGTGGAAAGAAACCAATGGAAAAAAATACCAAGATGACAAAGTTCTGTAGAGATTGTTTTGCCGAAAAGTAATGACAAAGTTTCTAGAAAAAAAGTAGTCCATTTAAATCTGTGTTAATAGAAAAGACTTCGCTGCACTGAATGTGGATCCAAAGGTCAATTTGTGTACTTGTGTGTTAGAGGAAAGCAAGCAGATGAAAAATAAAGAAAGAGACACACAATAGATGTCAGTTATCTCTAGAGATGACTTTGAAGCCATAAGGAGAAACACAAGGCTCATCCATATTAATAGCAACCACTGAAATCTGTTAGGGACTTTGCCGATGGGAAATATGATGGCCAAAAATGCGCACAGGGACTGAGGGGGAAAAACATTTGACAAGCTGCAAGAAAATGAGAGAAGCAAAAATAAGAAAGAAAAAATGAGGCAAATAGTGCTGTTGAGAACAGGCAGAGAAAAACGAGGCTGTTAAAGGAAAAGAGTGTTATTCTTATGAATCAACTGCAAAATGAGTCTCAGTGGAAAATTCAGCTAAAGAAAGGACAAGCTGCAAGAATATTGTGCCATAAATATCAGTGTGATTCAATTTCTTTCAGAAAGCATCCGACAGTAGAAGGTAATTCATGCAGACTGCTAGCACTTACAGCTGGCCAAAGTATTTTCTTCAACTGTAGATTTGATACATACACACTGCTAAAAAAAATAAATAAATAAAAGGGAACAAATAATCATTATTACAATGCAACTCAAAGTCAGTCATATTAGGATATCAATCTGTCCAGTAAAAAAGTTACACTGATTGTGAAATCAACCCACATTAGTTGTTTAGGTAGTGAAGCTCATACAGGATGGCAAATCATATTTTGGTATTTTATTTGTAATCATTTGTATTTGCTTATCATTTTTTATTTTATTCTGTTTTTATAATGTTGATTTTATGGAAAGCGCTTT
Organism: Atherinomorus stipes; assembly: GCA_023101725.1. Classification (NCBI taxonomy): domain Eukaryota; kingdom Metazoa; phylum Chordata; class Actinopteri; order Atheriniformes; family Atherinidae; genus Atherinomorus; species Atherinomorus stipes. The sequence continues at coordinate 378,817 of JALJCO010010590.1, read as the reverse complement.
GGTCACCCTGTGTGCTGTAAAGGCCTGTATAAATAAAGTTGACTGATTGATTGATCAATGTGTGCTGTGGCAAAGTTTGCAGTGTCCCCAGCATAACAGGTCACTAAATGTGCATATTTTTGCTCTATCAGGAACAAACTCCATGAGGAGGGTATGAGTGTCTGGTGTCCAAAAGCAGGACCTGTGGTCACAGCCCAACCCGACCGATGCATTCTGAATGGCATTTGCCAGAGAACACCAGGATTGGCAGATTGGTCATTGGAGCCCTGTGCTCTTCACGGATGGGAGTAGGTCCACACTGAGCACACGTGACAGGAGAGAGTATGGAGACAAACCCAGCATGACCAGTTTGGCAGTGGGTCAATGATGGTCTGGGGAAGCATATCCTTGGAAGGCTGCACAGACCTCCATGTGCTGGCCAGAGGTACCCTGACTGCAATTGGGTACTGGTATGAGATTCACAGACCCTTTGTCAGACCATTTACTGCTGCAGTGGGACCTGGGTCCCTTCTGATGCATGACAATGCTCGACCTCATGCAGCTGGATAGTGTCAGCAGTTCCTGCATGATGAAAGCACTGATGCTACAGACTGGCCTGCCCATTCACCAGACATGAATCCAGTCGAGCACCTTTGTTTAAGCACTACCTTTATTTTTTGAGCAGTGTATCAACTTCACATCCTGTGTATGAGCATTACCGTGTGAGAGTGATCTGGAAGATCTTGTATCCAGCTATGAATGCGGCCAGTCTGGTCAGACTCTGTTTGCCCGATCCCCCAACACCCACCAACAAGGCATTACCTCCGGGTGTTCGAATAATTCTTGAAACCTGAAAGCATAAAACGATACGTGCACATGTGAAACTGGGGCAAAACGAGCAAATGCACATTCTTGACAAGTTGTGATAAGCAACAATCCAGGGAGAACTTCACCTTGACCAGATGTATCATCGCGTCCTGAAAGAAGACCATGTCCATGCCAGTGCCCCTGATGCTCTCATTGTAATGACACAGGAACATGTTCAGGCGTTCTTTTAAACTTTCAAATGATTCAATAGGTTCGTACACCTTGGGCAAATCAAAGTCTGAATCTTCTGGCTCTTCCCCTGTGAGGAAAATTGTGTAATATTAAAAGGATAATATCAAAAGTCAAAGAAGGAACAAAACCACTAATGGCATCTTCCTCTGTGATGTTTTCTTGTCTCATTGGTACCTGTAGCTTCAGGGGCATCTCGTAAGAAGTCAACGAAGTATCTTTCTACTCCAAAGTCCACGATACTCTTGCACTCCTCTCCGAACTCCTCTTCCACCAGTTTTGCCAGGGCTTGGTCAAACCACTCCACATCATCAGGCATCGTGAATCTGTCAGCTATCACACGTTTGCACTCATGCTTCCAGAGAGCCAGCAACACCTGAAAAGTCATGTTTCTGTGTTAATGACTTCCTTCCAAACAGAAGGAAGGGGAGCACAAACAGACACTTCCAGTGGCCAGCTACCTCACACATGGGTTGCTCATTTTTTCCCAGTAGATTCTTTGCAAGAGCCTTAGCTGTAACATCAGTCCCACCAGCTAACAACTGGCTGGATATTGGCTGACTGCAAATACTCTGTGTCCGCATCTTTAAACCCTTGATGTGATTTGCAACAGGCCACATTTGTTCATTTTTCAATTTTATTTCTTTTTATATAATAAATTTAACAAATTCATTTATCTATGTTCATTCACTTTTATCAATAAATTATTAAAAACAAATTTCTTATTATCAATTCCTTATTATTAATTTATCCAATGCTTAATTGTAGTTCATGACAGTTGTTTTTCTTGTTATTATTTTCCTAGATTTTTTTCCCTGAATTTATTTTTAGTTTCTAGAATTGTAAATAAATTCAGGGGTTAAGGGGTTAAATGTACTGATTTAGCTTCAAGGCATAGCACAACAAAATCATGGGAAGGGACTGGTCTGCTCCTGAAAGGGATTACTGAATCTGTTTGATGGCAGCTATTCAGTACACCCCTACATTTTGGTTGCCAAATTTAGTAAATGAGTAGTTATTAGTTTTATCTTATGTAGTTTAGAGTCATTCAAGTTGCACTGGCATTTCATATTTCATTATTATGATCATTTAGCATGGTCACAAACAGAAGATTTGTAATCTATTCTTCCCAACCAGCTAACCAGTGGATCTGTAATCATAAAGTAGCTCTACAACATAAGGACTAAGATAATTCTGTCTCTAAAGCTTATTTACGCCGATGACCAAGTTTAAGATCCATGTACTGTAGGTTTAAATACTCATTTCTGGATATTTAAAAATGGAAGGTACCTCCTTATAATTTGGATTCAAGGAAGGATGGTTTTATTGCTGCAACTTCCACTGTCTGAATTCTACAAACATTAGAGTTTTGCAAACAGGAATCTGTTGCCATAACAACCATGCTTTATAAATAAATTAATTTCGTAGAAAAAAATAGAAATAGAGATAGAGACAGATATATTCAAATCTTTTCACCTGGACAGAGTTCACCACCTCAGCAGTGGTGATGAGCATGCCTTGCCACACCCTGGACAGATCCCTCAGATTAAAGATGTAATGAAACTTTGCAGGTGTTGGAAGCATCTTGAGCTTTGTCAGCTGCCAGAGTTGGCGGGTCAAAGACACCAAACGGGGCACAGTGCTCTGAACCTCCTCAGTGAAACCACGTTGTGCACAGAAGTGGCCTTCACCAATCACACCTGCATGATGAGGTTAACAGTTGGAAAAGTTTTTATCATACATATGGGATGCATAATGCATCAGGAAAAGATACCAATGGCCATTTTCAACTTAACAATTTCCACAAACACATATGCTATATGACAATAAAAAACCTCAATTGCAGATAAAATATGCTAGACCGCCATATTTTAAATATTTTTAGGGGTTTGCATCTTTTATGCAACAATTTGAGGCTGAAGAAAGATTCCCACAATGCTTTACCCACCAAATATCTTATCAATGGAGGCATTGGCGGGCAGAGTACAGTTAAAAATCGAGAACTGCCTTTTTAGTCTCTGGGGAATGTCATTGCGGCCTCCTCCTGGATGAATCATAGCTCCCAGGAACTGAACATCAATGATATTGGTGAACTCTCCCGGTTTCTCCAGGTTGAAAAACCCATTCTGCTCCATCAGCTGCCTTACAATCTCATTAGTAACCTATCATCAAAGGAAGAAAATAAGCCTACAGTAAGAGTGTGCATCCTATTTAGCAAACTAAAAGCAAAGTGCATACAATTAACTATAATTCAAAGACTCATGAAAATCCAAATAAGTGGAAACAGCAGGGAAAATTATATTGATTCCCAACCTGGTCTCCCCACTCATTGATGACAGGCATATTGATGTCATCTATAAAAATGGACATTTTCTTCCCAGCAGGGGGGCCATAAGTGGTCCCCATCCTCTTGTCCACGTAACTCTCTACTGTCCTCTACAAGAAAACAATGATTAGCAGATGGAAAAAGGACACAATGAAAAAGAAGTCAGTAAAATAAAATGATTGATGGAAAACACTGGACTACTTAAACTCCACTGAGACAAAGGTGTTCCACTCTGCACCTTTTAATCAGTCGGTTCATGTTAATATATGGTAAGATATACTGTTTGTACAGAAAAGAATAGGGCACTGAGCCATTATATCCATGTTAATAAAGAGAAAAGTAAACAAGCTGCCCTACTTTACCTGAAACATCAGTGGAGTGGTAGCAGAGGAGAAGTTAAGACTCTTGCCCATGTGGGTCTCAGGGTCATATTTTGACATATAACCCTTGATAATAACAGTTTTGGCTGTTCCTTGTTCTCCAATCAATAAAACAGCCTACAGGAAGAAAAAAAAATACATACATTTCAAGAAGTGAATGATAAAATAAAAATAATGGTCTTGCACAAACAAACATAAGTATGCACAGGATGAGAAATGCCATGTGGTTCAACATGAGATCACATTTGGATGAAATTAGACTCACTATCAACCACTATCTGGTGCTGCGACCAGCTAAGCTGCCACATCAGCGATTTGAGTGTGCAGGTTTGCTCAACTGCAACAAAATGGCATTTTGATTTTAATAGAAAGATGAATAAAAGGGTGGGATTTCTCTAGAACTTAAAGCCTTGCAGACTACATGAAGAGGGTATGAATGCACTTAATATTCCTGTGAACATCTCCCTCTTGGTCTCCTGTCACATAAGGATGACTCTGTGTTTTTGGTCCATTTGAGAACATATTACATCAGCACACAGCAAAATGGGACATCAGTTGTCATAAGCTACAACCACTTTTATGAACTCAGATACACAGTTGTTGAGTAACAGCATTTCCTTCACCTTGCCCTGCTTTGCGATGGTTTGAATAAGGAAGTCTGTTCTAACATTGTCAACATTGGGGACCAAGATGGAGCTGTACTCTGGGGTGAAGTCAGATGGATAGACATATTCTTCAACTCTGGTGTTCCAGTGGACCCAATGGCCTGGGAAAAAAACAAAACAAAAACATTTCCATGCACTGAAATCATGTTGCTCCAAGTAATCTCCAGCTATTTATACTCTCATACTACATTGCAATAAAATCCAGCATGAACCATAATGTTGTAGCCTTTAAAGGAACAACTTTTGCATGCTTTGACATCAAATATTTTAGGTAACATCATCTGTTCATAAATGCACAGTATGATTACCATCTGCTGTGACATAATAGTCAAACATGGTATCCTCGCTGTCAGGAGGAATGTCTGGCAAATTCAGACAGATACTGTCGTTTCCTCTGACCCAGAACTCCATTTTCCTGCGGTCATCCAGTTCAAGTAAGGAGCCAGCGCTCCACATAAGGGCGAAGACATACAGTCTCTCCAGGTGCTGTCTGGATAACTCGCCGCTCTGCTCCTGTAAAGTGAGAACCATATTACACAAGACTTTTTTATGGTTTATTGTCTTTAACAGACAAAATATAATGATGATGAGACAGCCAAGACAGCATGGACTAAACATGGGCAATACTCAGACCCTTCCAGGGTCTCTATATTCTCTTAGGTTTCAAAATCTGAAGTGCATTTTTTTCTTTTTTCCCCCACATTAATCAAGACAAAACTATCAAATACATGATTAAATTCAGTAATCAGTTATTAGATACAGAAAAAGAAAACAGTTGATAATGAACAGCAACACAAACACAACTTCAAATGTGGCTTTGCAAGCCCAAGCTGTGCTGCTATGCTCCTCCATGACATAAAAAACACAAACTTATAAACCGTCCAGATTAATGTGCAGCAATTCCTTCAAGGCACAGTGTTATCACACACCTGAATGTTATAATGCAGTAAACTGTGAACATTAGAGCTCTTATAGAGGTGGTTATACCTGGTAATGATGAATTTATCCAGGGCTTATAAAAAGCTTCTCCTGTCACTACCATTAAATAGGTTTACAGTGATAATGCTACAAAGACCATGTTCACAGGAGAGTGTCTGGTTTTCTCTAAACACATAGTTTGGGAACTGTGGTTACAGTGTATCGCTTTCTTTGTTTAATTCTTTCAGAGGATTATTTCTAGAATGATGGAGGCTTCTGTGCTCCTTGGTATGTTGCAGTTGTCTTGTACTTTGCTCAGATCTGTGCCTTCACACAATCCTGTCCCACAGGTCTTCAAACAATTCTCACCAACACATGATGTAGCTCTTACTCAGACATACATCATCATCTGACTCTAAAAATGCCACAGAGGGCCACGGAGTGCATGAATCTTTTAGCCCCCCTACATACAATACTTCTTTTTATTTTAGAAGTCATTTTTTTCTGCCGGCAGGACTGATGTACTTCATCAAATACACAGGGTGTGCTGCTTAAGTGCAGGCTGTTCCCATGGGTGGACATTCAGACAAGCTGTAACCTTACCTTTGGCGGAATGAGTCCCTGCAGCATGTTTATGCACTGCATGATGACAAAGGCCTCCAGCATGTTCATCTTGAACTCTAATGACTGCACACTGAAGCGGTACAGCTCAGAGAAAGAGGAGGAGAAGAGCTGCCTCAGTACCTCTGCTTCCTGGGTAGTGCGTTTCTTCAACCAGCCCTGGGAGGAGTAAGCACATCATGGTGGTTTGTTATATGTACATGAGCAGCTTTAATTTTTAACAATATGTTAATGTATCTACTACATACATATTTCAAACAATATGTGTGTATCACCATTCATATAAACACTGCAAAGTCGTGTGCTTATTTTCAGTTGCAGCAGAAAGGTCAACAACCCAAGGCCACTGATTGCAAATGGTCTTACTGGAGTGACCGTGTTAAATCAGTGCTGAATGAGAAGGATTTTGAAATTAATTGCCCTTTTCAGTCATTGTCATTCAGTGCAAAGACTAAGTAGAACACTGTTCTGTTAGATAGATGTTATGCAGCAGATACATGCTGTCATACAATACAACAACACTTGTAATGTTTGTTTTAGGAAAAATAGTGGTTTAATAATCAGTTTGCAATTTATTTACCTCCAGTATAGGGCTCCAACTGAGCACAGAGGAACTCATGAACACCATGCCATTGCGTGACACAGTTGCTGGTGAGGCGTTGTCAATGTTATGTGGTTCAAAAACAACCTTACAGTTGGGGGCCATAGGTATACGGTCTCCATTTGCGAGGGTAAGAGTTCTGTTGTCATCCAAAACTGAGTTTAGGTTTTCAATCCAAATGGCATCTACAGGTCCATCCAGGACAATCCAGATGTGCTCTCCTGAGAGAAAAGGAAGAGTCCATGTACATGAAAATAATGCATAACAAGACTTTAATGCTCTAAGACACAATTGGAAAGCGTCAGGCCTGTAAATGTTCACTTGGTGTGCATCATGGGTCATCTGTTTGCAAAACAAACACATTTCTTTTAATGCTTGGTAAATAATACATTAAAATGTTCATCATAAGAATGAACAATGTTCAAACATAAGAAAATGTCCCAAACTACTAAAACATCAAACAGCCATCAACTGCACGAAGTCTACAAGCTCAAACTAAAGACACCCTCTTGACTGTCACACTGACATCTGGTGTTTAAAGGATTTGATTCACACTCCTGTAAAATTATAACATTTTTTTGTATAATTTTGCTGTGTGATCCCTGACCTGGATATTCTGGTCCTAAGCCAGCAAACTTACTGCAGCCAAAAATAATTCCAAATATGACTATTTACATGCGCAGGAGCCTTTTGAAGCAGAGGCCAAAACAAATAATTTAGCTATTTTTGAAAGATTTGAGTTGCAATATATACACGGCCAGATTTCACTAGGATCTTCTTTGCTGTCAGGAATCATGCAGTAAGGAAGTAAAGACCGTTTACAACATGAGCTGCTTTTTCTATACCAAAAATCCCCTTAGATAAAAGCAACACGCAGTGCAAGTAAACAGGAAAGAGCTGCAAAAAGCTAATTACAGGAATATGCAACATAATTTACTCAAAGCTATGCAAAGCAGCATTGGAACATATACGAAGTACATCAGAGACATATTTCTACATATTTGAGTAAATATACATAATCTATATTCATACTGTTGCAGACATATTTTTTTTAATGATTGCAGGTCTGGCACTTTGTGACGAAATTAAAAAATGCAAGCCATGTTTTGAAAAATAAAAAAAAGGCTCAAGAATGCCCCCACATGTTTAGTTTTGCCTGCAAAGAAATAGCAGGATTTAATTGGTTTTTTTCAAAGTTACAGTACTAAAGTTCCCAAAGGGATAAAAAAGGGAAACACGGTTAATCTGTGCTTCTGTGGAATTCTTTCATGTATGACGAAGGCTCTTTCTCATGTTTTTGCTCTTCTTTTAATGTTAACAGGATATTGTTTTGAAACAATTCCTCATTGGGTCCCATAATAGGAACCCTTACATGTTGTACTTACCTTCCTATTGAGCACTATGACAGTCGTTATTGAAAGTATTTACAGTAAGTGTTGATGTTGTCAGTACCATATTTCTTTGTACTGTGGAGAAGAACAAAATTAAAGCAAAATCCTTGGATAAAAAAAATTGTCTAAATCTATTATATCAACCTTGACAACATGCTGTGCTTTAGTAGTATGGTATTTTTATATTAAATCTTGGTAGAAAAGAAAAACACCTAGAGATTTTTTATTCTTATCTGCCGTGTTTAGCTCAAAAGGTTGTCAGATCAAATTTGACTTAATCATAGTTTATGTAGAATGTACCTATAATTTATATAATTTCAAATATACCTTTTTTTTTCTTCCAAATGTAAGGTTTTTAAGACAGTTGACCTGTGTTGAACAATATCAGGGTAATTCTCATTCACACCTGGTCTCTTGTTGCTAAAGAGCATCTCAACTGCCTCTGCCAAGGATTCAACCAATGATTTTAGATTTCTTTTTTTTTTCTTCCAAGTGTAAAAAGCAGTGCTGAGTGAGAAATGTTCCTGACCTTTCTTTGCTCTGAGTGTTTTCCTCCAAAGTGTAGAGAAAATGCCATCGGTCCAGTCATTTGTGGCCACATCCAACCGGCCAAACATCTGAGGAGCAGTAATAGCTTTGGGATTCATGCGCATCTCTCTGTGGGGTTGACCACACTCTGGAGAAGACAGAAACAGACATTTTCTGTATTGTGTACAAAGAAGCACGTGTATTTCTATCCAACTTAAACAAAGACAGCAAACTTAAGTTTTTGGGGTTTTTTTTTTCTCATATGTACCTATGATGCCTGCCTGAATTTTCTTGTATATTGTGAGTGTTCATACTCACAAATTGGGTTTCATTTTAATTAAGCCACATAGTTATCAAAAAAGCTAATTTTGTTTATGCTATCACATTGGTGTGTGCAGTTAAATCTATATACATACAGTATACTAAATACCCCAGTCAGGCATAACTAGGACAGCTTGTAGAGCTCTGGGGTGCTAATTAGGTCCATAGCTGCCACTTCAAGACCACAAGGTCAGAGCCTTAACACAGCTGAGTCACAGTATGTGTGAATGAAAACAGTAAGTTTGCATGTTCTCTGTGTATGTGTGGGTTCTCTCTGGGTACTCCAGCGCCCCCCCACACCCCTAGACATGCATATTAGGTTAATTGGTCATGCTAAATTTTCCCTAGGAGTGGGTGTGAGTGACATTTTGTTTCTTTGTGTTGGCCCTACGATGGACTGGTGATTTGTCCAAGGTGTACCCTATCTCCCACCTGCTAATTGCTGGGATAGACTCAAGCTTCTCTGTGACCCTGAATTGGAGTGAATAAGCAGTGTTGAAAAAGGATGGATGAAGTAAGTTGTTTTAAAAATATACAGAATCTTATTTAAATTATATAAATTCATAGAGAACTTACCTACTGTATTTAACATGGATTACTACCATTCTTTAGTGGCAAATTGATTTTTAAGTAAGTAAGTAAACTTAATTTGTATAGCACTTTTCACAGACAGGGGTCATAAAGTGCTTCACATGATAACACATAAACAATACAAGTAAAAAGAAGTAAAATACATGTAAAACTAAATAAATAAGTGAATAAAATGATTAGCTATGTTCTTTGAAAGGCCTGTGAAAAGAGGTGCATTTTTAGCTGCTTCTTAAAAGTGTCCACAGAGTCCAGAGAGCGCAGGGACAGAGGGAGTTCATTCCAGAGACGGGGCGCCACTGCTTTAAAGGACTTGTCTCATCGGGTACTAAAACGGGTCAGAGGAACTATAAGCAGGTTTTGACCTGAAGACCTCAGGCTACAGGCCAAAGTATAGGGCTGGATCAGACCTGTATTGTAGCCGGGCGCCTGTCCATGAAGGGCCCTGAAAGCAAGGACCAGGATTTTGAAATTTATCTTGGAAGCGCCAGGAAGCCAATGTAGGGACTTTAGGAAAGGAGTGACATGGGCTCTCCTGTTTGTGCGGCTCAGGAGCCTTGCAGCAGAGTTCTGAACAAGTTGTAGGCGACCCACCTCCTGAAGTAAACAGGCTGTTACAATAGTCCAGTCTTGAGGAAATAAAAGCATGGATAATTTTCTCCACATCAACCTGTGAGATGATTTTCCTCACCTTGGAGATATTATGCAGATGAAAGTAACAGTTCCTGATCAGTTGTTTAGAATGTAGCGCTAGGAAAATCCCCTCATCAAAAACCACTCCAAGATTACGCAGACTGATTTGGCTGAGGAACACAAATCACCCAGATGCTGTTAAATGTCGGGGATAGCACTGTCAGGGGCAGTAATGAGTGTCTCAGTTCTATCAGCATTTAGTGCGAGATAGTTGTCATTTAACCACTGCTTAATCTGGGACAAACAGTTTATGCAGTATAACATGATTGAGTCTCCTTATCTTGAAACCAACAAATTAAGAATTAAAGGATATACTCTGAGTTCTTACCAATATTGCTTCTTATTGGAGCCTCCAAAGTTTATACCATTACTAAACTGGAACCTACACACATAATCTAATTGATTCAAGAGTTGACAAGCTTTATGCTGTCTTTTTTTTTTAAACAGGTTATATTTTTTGTTCCTGATATTCTGTTTGTTTTTGATTTTGTGGCACATGAAATGACATTTTCTTCATAGCTTCTGTTCTGCTCTGACCAGCTTGCTTTGTGTCTGGACTTGCATCTCATCTGGCTACAAACCACATGCTCAATAGGACAGTTTCCTGGGAAATCAGCGTCTCCTCATCAGTATGCAAATATATTTAGAGAAGTGCTCCAAAATTTAATCGACTCATCTGCTGCAAATTAGGAACCCATGGTGCTGAGTGTGAACTTTGTATAATTTCTTAAACTACCATTTTTACAAATTTGTGTATAGAGGGTAAAAGATTCTGGCATAATGACATGTCGGCCTATCATTATGAAAAGAAAAAAAAAAAAGTATGATGATTTTGTGGAGTCACCTTGAATTTACTTGATGTCTTTTGCAGATGCAAAAACACAAACTTCAAAAACAATTATGCTCATTACAGTTTTGTGTCTTTAGTACAAAATCCTACCTGTCATAGCTCTCATCAGTGTGTGTATGCAAGTTGTCTTTCCAGCCCCACTGGGCCCCAGGGCCATCATGCCGTGTCGAACTCTCTGAGTTTCAAACAGCTGGATGACCTTTAGTTTCCAAGGAGGGTGACTTATCAAACCTGCATCCTCAACCTGAGGGAGAAAAAGTGTTAAGATTTGCTGTTTTAAGTGTATTCATCAACTGCTATGTTTATCCTATATATTTACTATATACAAAGTTTCATATTATGTTCTGAAAAATATTGTAAAGGCCTTCTATCAAAACGCCATTGTATATATGGAAGTGCAACTTCACGCAAGAGTGAAGCTAAATAATCTGAGTGAGACATTTAAAAAATTAATTAATTATTATGGTATGCCTTTCTAACTACTTACTATTTCCTCTGCACTGTCTTTCCACAGATAGCAAGATTAGGTCCTTGACAAACAACAAATGACACCATTTGTATCCTTTTGGGTACTATATCTTGAGTCACTTTAAGAACGACATGAAAAATACAGCAGTCTCACAAGCCATTAGGACTCTGCCGGATTTACTCGGCCTCTTAATTTCTCTCTCAACCTTTGTTTACTTTTTTCACTGTCTTGGATAAGTATCTCTTATTCTATTCCTCCATCCTGTAAACACAACTGACCTCATGTCTACCTCCTTCATACCTGTTTGTCAATGGCTGCCTCTAGTTCAGGATATCCGGCTTTATCCAGTTGGATGCCTGGGAAGAGGTCCTCAATCAAACTCAGGAAAAGCGGCTCATCCTCATCAATCTTGGAAACACACATACAATAGGCACATACAGTTGCAAAAAGACACATAGCCAAGAAATCCTTGTGATCATTATTTTTTATAATTAAACATTTACATTTTACTTTTTTATTTATTCCTGTCAACTAAAGCCATCATTTCAAATAAAACAGCACTGTAATGACTAAAATGATAAATAAATATTTCATTGGACTTTTACTGTAGTATAAACAGACCAGTTTGGAAAGGTTCATGTCTCTCAGAACTCTCATGACGATGGTGGACTCTGTGTCACTGGGGTTGGCTCGTTTGGCTGCTCCAAGTGTTCGCAGAACTGACAAGATGTTCCTCAGGCCAAAGTCATAGTGAACCTGGATAATCACATTGTGATATGTAACACAGGCTTCCAAATTTTAATTTAGTTTCCACAGCAGATTTAAGTGTCATTTTCTTAGGCAGTTCTGTTTATGGGACTACGGATGGAAATTAGCCCCTTGCTAAATCCAGCATATTAATGGCAGTATTGTACGTTCATTAACATGTACTGTTCCATTCAAATAAGCCATTTAACAATGTAGGCAAGTACATTTCAACAAGCTAATGTTCTATTGTCACATTAGAGACTCAACAATGTGAAAAAACATTGAGTCACAGGGCATTCAGGGATCAAATCAGCAGGTGGGTTTAAATGATCCATAGAATTCTTTTTATTTTATTCTATTTTTTCTGTTTTTCTTTTTTTTTTTTACCTGTTTGGAGAGTTGCTCCTCACACAGCTTGTAAAGGGTGAAAAACTTGCGAGCCAACTCCATGTTGTCTATGAACCCACAACTCGCCAGCTTTACCCTGATGATGATCTGACGGTCAGGAACCATCATGGCAACGGAGCGAAAGTTAATCTTCAGGTTCTCAGGTAGTTCCTGGCGGCCTGCATAACCTGGGTTCTAATTAAACAAGATAAAAACATGAGTTGAAGACTCAGAGAAACATGCTTTCAATAATTATGAATTTATGTTATGTTATCAATTTGTATATTTTGACCTAAAGTCCTACAAATATCACAAGTGAAAAAATGTGCTGCTGAGTTTTACTTTATTTCAGTTGATTAAATTTTGATGGACACAATGCAAGTTGTCTTTTCTACGGAGAATTGATTCCTGTGTCTGTATTAAAGCTTGTGAATGCATATTGACAGATGAAAAATATAAAGGAAATTATCTGTGAGCCTGTAACCACAAGGAAGATTGATGACTTGATTGATGAGTCCTTCCTTTAAAAACACTATTAAAACCATCTGCAGTGTATGTGGTTTATTTTTGGGTCTTATGGCTTTACTCTGAGACCTCCCTGTACTTCCACAAACACAAATTGCCTGAGGCAGGGTGGACAGCACCCAGAGACAAACATGGCATTAAATAAGCCAGACACAGTTTAAAAACAAGGAGCTGGGATGGAGGAGGGTTGTAGAGTCATGTGCATAGCAGCAAAGGTAAGCAGGTCAGAAAGGTTTCAAATAAAACCTTCTATATGGGAGAAACCAGTTTAATACTGTACATAAAAGCATTTAGGGGATGACCCTACAGATGGAGGAAACTTGACTATGTCTGCAAAAACTATGCTGGTGTTTTTTTGTTGTTGTTTTTTTTAATTATTATTTTTATAAATAACAGCTAACTCTTGTCACTGACCATTGTAAGAAAGATGCCAAACTCTGGATTCATGTCAACATGATCTCCATCAGTGAAGATAAAGCTTTTGCGGCGTTCCTTCTTGCAAGTAAGAACTATGGCAATCTGCTGGGCTGCCACCGACAAAACTGGGAGGTCAATGCGATTGAATTCATCAAAACAGCCCCAGGAGCCTGACTGTGCCAAACCTGGAAATTAAGCAGAACTTTAGAAATCCCACCCATATTTAGTTTAGATATACATTCTTAGGACCACTTTTTATGTTACCAAAAGAAATGACTAAATCATAACCATTATTGAGCTTGGTGACTTTTACCTTTGAATATTCTTCCCAATCCTCTGAAGTCCATCTGGTCAGAACAGTTGAAAACCACAACATACTTTCCCAGACAGCGACCCATGTCTTTTGTGGTCTCGGTCTTTCCTAATAGCAAAAGAAAGATTTCTCATATCCTAAAATAGTTATTTCTATGATCGAAGAAAAATCTCCAGAGTATTCATTAAATCTAACTCAGAAACAACATGGTTCCAATAGCAGATAGATGCTGCCCTTCGTCCTATATATATATATATATATATATATATATATATATATATATATATATATATATATATATTCATACATATAAATTGCAGGATTTTTAATTATTAATTATTCAATCACATTTTAATGTAATATCTGCTAAAGCAGTCGTTGGGAACAATGGTCCTCAAGGGCCGCAATCCTTTAAGTTTTCCATGCAACCCAGCTCCAACACAGCATGAAGTTCTGTACAGTGACTCACTGGCACGTCTTCTTCCTCTTTGGCGGTTGGCAAACAGCTTTAGGTGCATTACCTCCACCCACTGCCCGGGTCACTTAGTGGGCCAAATTTAAAATGCTCGTGCATTGAATTGGCTCTCTGAATTGCATTAAACTGACAGCCCTAATATATATACAGTACATATATATATATATATATATATATATATATATATACACACACACATATATATATATATATATATATATATATTATGCAATGTAACTAAATACAGTAAATCAGTTCATAGAAATAAATACAAAAAGTAAAATATTCTATTGTAAGTACCTGTTCCTGCAGGACCAGCAGGAGCTCCGCCCATACTCATGCCAAGGGCTTGGGCTAAGGTGATGTAGCACCTGAGCACACACAAATATACATCTTTTAATTTACTACACAACAATGAGCTCATGAAACATGGACATTTTACCTGCACAGTGCACACACAGAAAATTTTCCCAAATCCAGATATCTGTTTTCTCAAATTCCACTCATTACTGAACAAAACTACTGCAACATGATTCTCTGCCAGCAGAGTAAAAGTCAGGAATAGCAATAGAATGTGTCAATAAAGCAAATGGGGATTCAGTATTTGCTCAGAGTACTTCAGCGTGGAGGATGACTTAAGAAGATCCAACCCTGGCCTCTGTCTCAGCACACAATCAGAGTAAAACAGTGCTTTTGACATTTTGTCTTGTCCAGAAAACATACAACAAATCGGACCAGTCTGATCAAAAATAATATCCAGAGGAGGTTGTTTTGTTGCTGCTTTAATCTTCATTATTCACCTTCCACATATTACAGTACCTATCATACTTTTATGTATTCTTAAGCTGGAAGAAGTGGCAGGGAAAATGAAAGATTGAGAATTTAAAAGAAAGGACATTGGGGAAAAAACAATTGAAAGCAAAGACTAGCAGAAGAAAAGGAAAGCTTTACAAAGATATATGGCAGTGAAAACATTACGGCTGTGTTGGCGCCTTTGGTCCTAATTCCAACATGCCACTTCTTTGGAGAGCTGCTGTCCAATGTCTGCTAGTAATTTCCTCTCTACTGCTGTCCCTT
The DNA here is from genome assembly GCA_023101725.1 of Atherinomorus stipes. Taxonomy (NCBI): domain Eukaryota; kingdom Metazoa; phylum Chordata; class Actinopteri; order Atheriniformes; family Atherinidae; genus Atherinomorus; species Atherinomorus stipes. Next base: position 363,490 of record JALJCO010010590.1, on the reverse strand, counting down.
CACATCTCCCTCTCATTGTCTCTTCTCATATTTCTCTCTCTGTCTCTTCATATCTCTCTCTCTGAGGCGGTTAGTCAGACTGGCGATTGGTGTATTTCTCCCTCCCTCCTTCCCTGTCTGATTCCCTTCCCCTCTCCCATCATTCAAATCATCCCTCGGTGACAGAGGTGATGATCACTGTGCAGAGTGCCTGCTCCTTCCCACTAATTTCATCTCTTCCATATCCCAGGGCAGCTCTCGAGTTCTGCTCCTCACACTTTCGTCCAACAATGAAACTATAACCTGTTTAATATAAATGGATGCATCTGTGAACATTTATTTAGTATATATGTTACAGCATATATTCTTACAATCTGTTGCCTCTTCTTTTCTGACCTATAGTATGAATGTTTTCCACCACTACAACAGAGTTTAAAAGATTTCATTTCTGTCACAAATGAATACCTGTCATATGTATGAGCTGTTACATGGACTTTATCAAAGCATTATAAAACTGCCAACTTAGCAATAAAAATAAAGGCAAATTTTCTCCACAACAAAGCTTGGATGTATTGCTCTTGTTAATTTTTTTTATCAATGTAGACATACGCACATCTCCAGGTGCAAGGCTACTGCCGTGGACATAAAAAATCAAAGAAAAAGCAGCTGGGAGTAAGTGTGCAGACCTTTTCTTTGATTTTTTTTGTTAATCTTTACGCAGTTTACACAATTCTTTGTTTGCTTTCGTTCCTTATTAAGAATTTGTGTGCGTTGATTTTCCCTCCCATTAAAGAAAAATCTCAATTCACAATAGTCATTCAAATAATCAAAAGTAATAGTAAATTTAAAGTTTTAAATTATAATAAGTGAAATAATACAGTATATTGAATTTGTATTGTAGTGTTGTTAATTTAAAACAAATAAAACTGTCCCAGACCAATTAGAGCACTTTGCCGATGAACAGTGGACCAAAATACCTGTCAACGGGTGCAAAAGTCTGATTGAACATTACAGAAAACATGCGATTGCAGTAATTGCCTCAAAGTTTTGTTTAACAAAATTTTAGTCTTGGAGCCCCATCATGCTTGTTTACTTGTTTTATTTATTTTTTGTTTGCTTGTAATATTTCAAATATTTCAAAAGCAAAGTCATGATTTTAATTAAATGATTATAATTAATTTTTAATTTATTTTTATTTTATCATTCTTTCATTCTTTACTTCACTGTTGTATGTTTGTTTGTCTTTTTTTAATGGACCTGAGTCTAAATAAAAAGATTGATTGATTTATATGTATGTGTATATATATATATATATATATACATATATACTGTACTACCAACAATATTCGCCTTGACTGCCTTGACTGACTCACATAAGAGCTTAAGAGCTACAACAGCTTCAACTCTTCAGGGAAGGTTGTCCACAAGGTTTAGGAGTGTGTTCAGGGGAATTTTTGACCATTCTTACAGAAGCACATTTGTGAGGTCACACACTGATGCTGACAAGAAGGCCTGGCTCTCAGTCTCCGCTCTAATTCATCTCAAAGGTGTTCTATCCGGTTGAGATCAGGACTCTGTGCAGGCCAGTCCAGTTCATCCACACCAGACTCTGCCATCCATGTCTTTATGGACCTGCTTTGTGTGCTGGTGCACAGTCATGTTGGAAGAGGAAGGGGCCAGCTCCAAACTGTTCCCACAAAGTTGGGAGCATGGAATTGTCCAAAATGTCTTGGTATGCTGAAGCATTCAGAGTTCCTTTCACTGGAACTAAGGGGCCAAGCCCAGCTCCTGAAAAACAACTCCACACCATAATCCCCCCTCTACCAAACTTTACACTTGGCACAATGCAGCCAGACAAATACAGTATTGTTCTCCTGACAACCGCCAAACCAAGACTCATCCATCAGATTGCCAGATGGAGAAGCGTGATTCGTCACTCCAGAGAACGCCCCCACTGCTCTACAGTCCAGTGGCGTCGTGCTTCACACCACTGCATCCCACGCTTTGCATTGCACTTGGTGATGTATGGCTTGGATGCAGCTGCTCGACCATGGAAACCCATTCCATGAAGTTCTCTGCCATTGTTCTTGAGCTGATCTGAAGGCCATATGAAGTTTAGAGGTCTGTAGTGACTGACTCTGCAGAAAGTTGGCGACCTCTTTGCACTATGCACTTCAGCATCCGCTGACCCCGCTCCGTCAGTTTACATAACCTACCACTTCGTGGCTGAGTTGCTATTGTTCCAAAACACTTCCATTTTCTTATAATACAGCTGACAGTTGACTGTGGAATATTTAGGAGCGAGGACATTTCATGACTGGATTTGTTGCACAGGTGGCATCCTATCACAGTTCCACGCTGGAATTCACAGAGCTCCTAAGAGTGACCCATTCTTTCACAAATGTTTGTAAAAACAGTCTGCATGCCTAGGTGCTTCATTTTATACACCTGTGACCATGGAAGTGATTGGAACACCTGATTCCCATAATTTGGATAGGTGAGCAAATACTTTTGGCAATATGTACTGCATATACAGTGTACTGTATATACAGTATATATATATATATACTTAGACAACCAGTCAAATGTTTGAGGACATTACTGTATATCTGATAATCTGATGCATTACCTGTCAGTCAAAGGTGTAATAACAAGTCTTTCTGTGCAGCCCAAGAACTCATTTTGGTAGACAAAGCCCACATCTGTGATGTTGATGATCATCTTGTCTGAGTCCTCGTTGAAGTAGAAACGGCACTGCTTCAGCCACTCAAAGTCATTAGGGCTTTTGACATGCAACCGGCACTGGAAGGAGAAAAAGGAAAAGGAGAGGAGAGGCAAGGAGGCACAAAGTGACAGGGAGGAAGGATAAAATGGTGGAGATAAGAGGGAAAGAGAGGACATTGCAAGCGAGGAATAAGAAGCACCATTCAGAGGATGATGTGAGGTGAGAGATAAAAGCAGGAAAATAGAGGACAGCAGAGGTGAAAGAGCAGGATGCATAAGGAGGTATGAGGTGACAGGAAGGTTACAATCAAGAGGTGAAAAAAGAGGCAAGGGGAAGATGAAAGAAAAGAGGTGAGAGTCCATTAGGTGAAAAGAGAGAGGACAGGAGGTAAAGAGCAGGAGAAAAAATATAAAGTCAGGGAGATAGAGGGGAAAGAAGGCAGCAGAATAAGGAGTGTGATGAGGATGGATTAAATAAAAAGAGGTAAAATTCATAAGGAAAGAAATGACAATAGAATAGAAGAGGGACAAGGGTTAAGAGATATTGTAGAGTGGAAATAAGGTGGCGGGATGGTAAAAAGATGTTTAGGAAAATTGAACAAGACAAGGGCAAACAGAAGACAGGACGATAATAAATTAATAGAGGTATGAGGGGAATTAAATACAAGTGATGAAACACAGATCAATATAAAGTAATTTAACCTTCGACACTCGCTGCATTTATCTCTCTAAGATGAATCATTAGCTGACTTCTAGCTCGATTCTTTGCTGTCAACACCATCGGATAAACTGATATTACACCCTTTTCTACGCGTTTTATAAAGCTATAGCTATCCTGAACAGGAGATTTCCATTGGAGACAAAACTTAGCAGACGTTGAAAAGAGTTTGTCTGTCATTTTCTGTACTTTGGTATCTTGTGGAAGTGAATTATATACACACCAGATCGTCAAATATGTCCCTCTGGTGGACATGAATGGTAATGAGGGTCTCATACTTGGTCCGCTCAACAGCCTCTAGATCTCTTGTGGTCATGTCAATCAGTGTGTTAAGCAGATCCAGGAAGAGCTGGTTGGTTTTAGGCATGATGCGACGATCATACCGAGCATTAGTAAGCGCCTCCTCAGAGTCTCTTGTCCAAATCATCTGGATACCGAGCAAGCCCACCTGGATTTAGGATAAGGATATCATGGCATGATGATCAAATGCAATGAAGACTTTCATAATGTGATAATGGTTTAAGTTTAAGCAAAACTCCACTAATTCAGGATTGCTCTGTCAGTACAACTTTGATGAATTACTTGAGCAGGGAAGGAGTTTAGGAAGTCAATGAGCTGGAAGCCAGAGTCCTGGATAGTCAAAGCAGCCTGTCGGATCACCAGGTGCAAAGACCGCTGGGATTCTTTAAGCAGAGCATTCAGCCACACTTCCACATTCCCTTCTGCTGTGACAGGGCGCTCCAGCTCCACAGTCTCCCCCTCTCGAGAAGACACAGCCAGAATACGATCATATACCTACAACAGGTGATATATTCAGTCATTAGGATAATTTTTTTTTTTTTTTACTGTTCTATCAATTCAACACAACTAAAATAATTTAAAAGTAGGGATGTTTGATATTGGCTTTTTTAACCAGTATCTGATATTGTATAACTCTTAATTTCCTATATCCAATATCAACCAATATATGCAGACAACTGTGAGGTTGTATCTCTCATATTTCAGAAATACAAATATATTCTGCTCCGAGGGCAAAGATCCCAAAAATAGCCTTAACTCAGCCAGAGGAGTTAATTGAGGACATCTGGCTGCCATATATCAGATACTAGCAGGTATTAGCCAACATGTGGCTAATTGTAATGTTTCTGACAACTTGGTAACTTAACCAACAACTTAAAACCGGACATATTATAAGCAGCTTCAAAGCAAGTCAGTCTGTAGCTGCAGGGAAGTCACACAACTCTAAAAGGAGTGCTGGGGTATGAAGTTCTTCCAGAATAACAGTGACCGCTGCTAACAGAACAAGATCTTGTGAGATTTGGTAATGAAATGAGATGTCGTAAGATTTCATTAGTAAAAATATCAGTCCGAAAAAAACAGAACAAAACAAAACAAACAATACTATTATTTGCCGATATTACATGTTAATGCTGATATCGGCCAATAATATCAGTAGGCCAATAATATCACACACCCCTACTTAAAAGATAAACAATTAACCTTGTCATGGAAGCGAACACATTTGATGTTATCAAAGACATTGAGGAGGTGGGCCTGGATGGTGTGAGAGTCTGAGGCCTGGCCAAGGATCTCCAGCAAGGCAGGATCAGAGACAAAGAAGAAACGAGGGAACAAGAGACGCTTCTTTTCCAAATAGCTGTGTGAACATATGATTTATAAAAATAAATAGCTGGTTAGTGGCTGACAGAAAACACAAACAAAGGGGTTGTTTAACAGTACTTTATATACATAAAATCTAATAATAATTAAATAACCAAGAACTTCCATTTCAAACATTTGGAATAGTCATCTGAGTCTTTTGTGCTGACCCTGTGAGTGACTTCTGGCAGATCTCTAGCTGTTCAAGTAGGTGAGGAAGAAGCTGTCCCATGGTCTCATCTCCCACACATGACTGCACAACGTTAGGCATTTCATGGGCACGCATCATGATCTTCACCCAGGATTTATCAATGTTTGAGAAACGCTTTGCTTCCTAAAAAGAGATTATCCACTTCATTTAACAATGGTATTTTCACAGAACAATTTGCCACATGAAAAGGGTGTTTGGTAGTTGGCTTTACATTGTCAGAAATTTCTTAAGTTCCAGAAACCACAACATAATGTTACTCAGTGGAATTGAACCAGTTTGTAGAATCAAATATAAATGATTGACGGTAGCAAATATACCTTAGGCAGCTGTTTGGCAATGTCTCCACCAACAAACACAGCCTCCAGATAGATCCAGAGATTCTGTACAGTCATCCAGTGTTCAATAATATCAGTGGTGTTGGAAAGGTTCTGAACCCACTTCTGTATCTGGGCTTTGAATGGAGTGTTGTATCTGAGAGAAAAGTAAAATCTGCATGTAAGCTGTACAGTGTGACAGTGCGACAAGTAAAAGGCAATCCAATCACACTTCCTCCACCTGTGACAACAAAACAATAATTCTGTTCCCCCAACAATTCCTTGCAACTTACCTGTTGCTCATGAGAGACCCCAGAATCATCAGGCTGTCCTCCATGCTGGCAATGATTTCTGATGTGCTGTCTCCCCTCAGCAGCAGCTCTCCGCGGGTCTTAAAGTTGGCAAATGTAAAAGTTTTGTTGTCCCACTCAGCAATCACTTGCTTCAGCTTCTGTTCAATATCCCGTTCTTTTACAGCACTGATGCAGATATCCTATGAGGTACACCCCAGGAAATTGTTAAAAGGCATTAGTAATACAAAAGTTATTCACAAAGAACTGTATAAAACACAAGGAAATATATATTTTTTTCTAAATAATCCCAACTACAGTCATCACAGCAAAAACTTTATTAGTATGCATCTGCATGAATTTAACAGCCTGGATGAGACACATCAGAATTGAAAAATAATGCTCAGTGTATTGTTAGAATATTGAAGCTGTGTTAATTACAAATTATCCTCATGTATTGCTTCAAAATGCATTGCTAAATGTAGCATTTAAGGGATTACTGGTATAATCAGTGAGCAAATTATGTTCTTAAATAAAGAATGTAAAAGTCAGTATTGTTGGCCCTTGGATGAATCTCTACGCTGTGGGTGAGAGGCAGTCAAACAATGTGAAGCAGTTCAGCTTTTTAACATGGTATATACAGCAATTCAGACAGCCAAGCTACCAGATACGCTGCTTAATGCAAATCTTGTGGATGAATCAATGAAAAAATGTCATAATTTTACCAACAACATCTCTAATAGCGACCTAGAAGGTCAATCACAGTGAAATAGCAAGGACTTAGAGTAAAGCATCTACTGTATTCAGTTTTGGTATAAAATAAAAACACCCAGTGACTGATGAAAACAGGACATCTTCCTGTGGTAAATTCTTAAAATAACAGCTAAAAGGTTAGTAAAGACCTGAATATACCTGAAATGTTTTTCATGCCTTTTAAAAGTTAACTCAATCCATCACTCCAGAGTGATGTATATGATTACTTAAAGGTCCATTTAGTTGAGAAACTGCCACTGAATGGGGTTGTAAAAATGGGGAGGAATTGGAAAGAAGGTTTAAATAATGCAAAAAATATTAAGAAGCTTTTCAATGTAATCCAAAAAATGGGCAACCAGATGCTCTATCTGTGGGAAGTTAACTTGGAGCAAGTTCTTGTTAACAATGTATGACCTTGCACAGGACTGATATGATTTGCTACATACCACATCTACATTTATTCAAGAAGTCCTTACTCCAGAATTGCTGGGTCAAGTTTGAAAAAAAAAAAAAAGAGGAAAAAAAAAAGTCTATTTTCTCCAAAACCTTTAATCATTTAGAGGGCAAATAATTCAGAAAGTGGGAATATGAGTGCTACTGCAGCTTATAAATTGTTTCTATCCTGATCTATCCTGTTTCAATACTAATGTTACATGACTTGCTAATACATAATAATTTAGCCGAATGTTTAGAATACATGGAAAAATCAAACATGAACCATTAAAAGTCTGTTTAAAATGACAGTGTTGTTCGAGTATAGCTAGTTTTTCTTTTCTGCTGATCTTGAAAATGCAAATTATCACTTATTATGTGACATTGTTTTTCTGGTTCAATAAATTCAAACCATGCCTAAACTGCTTGCAAATTATACAGGCTTTTGTTAAGTCTGATGTGATACAACTATGCATGTTGTACAGGCTTATTAAGATACTCATAAAACAATTCATTACAGATATCCTCAATAAATTATGCAACACCTACGTCGTGCATATGATGAACATTTTATTTTGGGACTATGCATGCACGTGTGTGATGAGCAGTAAATTAATCAGTGGTGGAAAAAAGAGGAGGAATGAAAAGAGTGGCATAAACAATAATAATTTCTTTCAGTAGACATGACATGCTGAAAAAGTCAAGTTACATGATTGCTTTATTAAAAACTTCTTTTATTCAGCATTATATTGATAGAATGGTGCTTTTTCCTCAACTGCTGGGTAGGAGGCAGAGAAGACTGGCTCAAGGGGGTTGATTAGCACAGCTGCAATACATTTAATTAAATGCTTCTTTTTTTTTTACCCAGGAGTCTGCTGAGACCACAGGCCATTTAAAAGAAAGACAAACCTTCCACAATGTCACCCATATTAAAACATGATGATGTATGTTTGCTATAGCTGTTGGTCCTCCCCTAAAAATGTGCATGTTTCCACATCCCTGTTCCCATGTTCCCTATTCTGATCCCTGAAAATATATTTTCATCTTTTTATGAACTAGCAGGTGGACCCTAAAAACAGCTGCTGATTTTTGATCAGGAGCTGGTCATGAGGTGCTGATTGCTCCATGTAACCTCATATAGACTTTATAAAGCACAACACATGATTGAGCCAAATATTGGCTGATCCAAAAACCAGTCATGCCAGTGGAAAATTGGCTCAAAATGGGTCAAAAATGGCACAGTGTAAGCTCAGCTTAAGGCCGTGCCTGAGTTTTGTATGATAAGGTCGAGTTCATACAGTCTCAAGTCTTTGTCTACTGTGTCCATACTGTACATAGCTACTTACCTCAATCTCTTCTTTATATTTTAGCAAAGGCGCCTCCATAATGTTGCGTAGCTTAAAAGTCTCAGTTTCCACCTCAAATGTATGCCCAGTCACCTAGGTCAAAATAAAGAAAGCCACAGCCAATAGTATTTTGAGTTTGAAAAAGATGGATGTGGATGACTAAAGGAAACTGTGGGTGCATGCTGGTGGTGCCCCATGTTTTACTGACCTCAGTAATTCGCTTCCAGTGTCGCGTCATCATAGCTTTGTTAGTCATCAGTTCCAACAGGGGGCAGCACTCACTGAATTCATCAATGGTTTTCTTCAGGTCTTGGAAGGCCTGCCACTCCTTCAGAGCACGGGGTAGCTTGCGACATCTTTAGTTAACAGAGTGCAGGGTTTAGCTAATATGAGCTAAAATTAGTTTTTTCAAACAGACATACATATGTAGCTTTATAGACAACGAGAAACATATCAATTTAAGAGAGGGATAGCCTGTCTTTCTTTTTGTGCAACACTGTGCAACTTAATCTTAGCTAGTCAAATATTGATAATAATGTGTCCAACCTTTCATGATCATCCATGAAAATCATGAAAAATACAGCTTGTAAGGCATCAGCTCTTACAAAAAACAGTTCCCACAAGTTCAGGCACCAGCACCGTTGTCCAACTGCAGTGTATTGTTACTTAAAGCAACACCTTTAAAACTGAGAGATGGCATATTTGCCATAGGGAGCAGTTGTCCTGTCTTCTTCACCTCAAAATAAACAACCCCCGTTTGTGACATCTAACTGCTTGTAATCGTCAACTAGTTTCTTACTGTCAGAAAAAAAAAAATTGAGACAATAACTATTTAGTTCCACTGAATAAAACAGTTTTTGGTTTTGTTCACTGACCTGTAGTCTTCCTTTATTTTCCCTAACACACATTCTAAATGAACCCTTGCAGAAGATGGAGTGCAAAGAGAAGCACTGATGGGGAAAAAAACGCTGTTAAGCAATCCCACTGGAAGAAATTTCAAGGACATACTTATAAAAATCATTGCTCTCTTCAGCCTATTTACTTTTTTTATTTTCATTTTGCCCCTTTCTAATACTTGTTGTGATAGACACCCACTTTCATGAGCAGCATGAAAGCTTGACAGTGCGAAAGCCAAATTTCTCAGTTTAAGCAGCAGAACAAGATTTCTATGTTTGTTTCAGGTTCAGTGGCGATTACCTTTCCTGGAAGTGTCCATTTCACTTGCAGTTTAAGCAAAGGTCAGAACAAATGTAACTAAAACAGTTCAATACTGAGTGGCTGAAGTTGCTTTAACAAGATTTTGAGACAAACAGGAAAAAAAAAAAAAGAAAAGTCTAACCTTGTTTGAAAATCTAGCAGCTCATTATTGATCTTCTCAATGTGAATGTCAGCCCAGAGGATGTCATAGTAGCCATTAACTGTTTCGATGACACTGTTGTAGAGGCCATACAACTTTTGCAGCAGAGCCAGTTGCTTTCTTATTTCCAACAACTGAGGATGCTGGGTAACAGGAAGTCCAAACAGCTCCTCTCCACCAGTGTAAGTGATGTACTTCCTGAACAGATTGTCAAATCGATTCTGAAGAGGACACAACAAAACCAATTCAGCTACTTTATAGTAGCACAAATTATTGTTACTTGACATTATTTAAGTTACAGTTTTAGTGAGCATTTTACACATATTTACAACAAATAGCACTACTCTGTCATTTATAACATCTGAAAAAGAATATTTTAACAAATACCATTCCTCTTTAAACATGACTATCACAGAACTACTTTTGCTAGGATTGAGAGAGTTTGGACAAGATTGGTCCTGTATCATAAATGTGCAAATAAAATATACTTATTCATTTCCCATTGTGTTGTACTGTACTTAGTGAGAAACAAACCTGGAACATGATCAGTCTGTCACTGGCATCCTGGGGAGCAAGACCCACCACCATTGGTCCATCCTGAAGCAGAAGGGAGGGGGAACCCTTGTCATTAGTGATCAAAATAAATCTTAATCCAACCATACTGATTATGTGCTGCAATTTACACAAGCAGCCTGTATGGAAGTGAGAACAACAATAAATTAAATTAGCAATTTTAGTCTCTTCTTTTACCTTTTCATAATCCTGATAAAAGTGTTGGCAGTCCTCCTGAAAAGTCTCCACATTGCTAACCAGGTCTCCTCGGAAGTTTGGCTGCAAAGCAACAAGTTCGTTCTGTACCTCTGTAGTTCGGGACAGAAGCTTTTCCCAGGTATACCGCAGAGTATCCACCTTATCAACCTCTTCTTTGGCCACTGATAGTTCATATTTATGAAGCATGGCATAGGATTCCTTCAGGGAAGAAAAAAAGATACAGTAAGTATTTCAGCTCACAGCTACCATAAAATTAATGGCTAATGAAATAATTTTAGCAATGAACTGAGAAATATTAGTGAATTTCTACTGCAAGGTCTCAAAGCCTCTGATAGTGATCTGATACTCTTGAATACGTGCATACAACAAAACAAATCTGATCTCTTTTCCATCAAGTATATTTTTGTGAAGATAACTGAGGAAGCCAGAAACTGCTGTCTGGAAAACTGCATACTTGCTATGTTGTAATGTACCTCTATGGGTCCAACTTGAAAATCAATGGATATCTGCTGCTGTCTGATCTCTTTGAGTGCAGCCATAGCAATGCGGATGTCATCCAGGTCTTTGATCTGTCGATTTAGTTTCTTTCCTGCTTCATCAACAAAGGCAAAGACTTGCTCCATCTCTGAGCGATATTTCCTGTTGCAGTTCAGGCCATAGTCCACCATCCAATTCTTAGTTTCAGCAGTGAGGGACATCTTAAGGGATGCTTGTACAAAAAAAACAGAAAGAAATAAGAAGAGATCAGTTTTCTGATTAACTGGAATTCAAACTGCTGTCCATTAACTTATTCTAACCTGTGAATAAAGCCAAAGCTCCTACAGTAATAAACTCCGGTTCAGAGTTTATTTCCAGCTTTAGATCTCGATAGAAAAGGATCTGGCTCTCAAACTCTGACAACATGGGATTCCCTTGGATAAACCTATAACAAGAGGGTGAAAAAAAACTAATGTGATCACCTCTAAGATTCAATACAGGAAATTGGTTGATGAGCTCAACTTACCTCTGCATAGTGTCTTCACGGTCTTTTCTCCAGATGTGATGGTAATGACTAAAACGCTCTAAAGCAGTAACCACTTCCTGCACAATAAAAGAAGCAAAGATATGTACCATAACGTATGGGCAGCACAAAAAATCCAACACTTAAAACTTTATGAAGACTAAATGTCTCATTTGGATTTTAGCTTAACCAGAATCGAAATCTAAAACCAGGATGTTCAAATGAGACAACAGTTAATAATCACATTATATCCATGCACCTTTTTGGTAGAGGTGATAGAAGTGCTGAGAACAGAAACCAACTTGACTATCTCCTTGTTCTCAGAAACACTCTTGAAGTAATTTCTGGCTTGGAAAGGGATGGCTTGGATCACAGATGCTGAAATGTCTGAGATACTGCCATCTGAGAAACAAATAGTTTTGAGAGCAGAATATAAGTTTTCATATAATGTTCACAGAGGAAGTAAGGATGTCCATTAACACTAAACATTTGTTTGAGTCCTTTTAATCCTTTCACTTAAAAAAATAAATAAATATGTTCATAGCAAAGTAAATCAAAGCTGCAAAGTTTCTGTAGATTAAAACCATGTAATCCTTTTGATAAATGTGACTAAAAGGGCAGGTCTATAAGTACAAAACTTTTAAATATCTTCCTTTAAAAGCCAATCAAAATGTCAATCAAAATGTCCCCATCTAATCATAGTCAAAGATGGTTTTGGTGTGCTGAGCTGTGAAATAAGGAGAACTAATTGAATGCTTGAAATTGTATTAAAAACAGATTATATGTATAAGACAAATAAGATACATTGCTGAGTTGAGCTGGGGAAATTAAATTAGGTGAGATTGTGTGTCCTCTTTTACCAGCCAGGCTCCTGTGTGTTGTTGCTCCATCCTCTGATTCACTCTCAGAACTGTCTTGTTTCAGGGCTGCCATGCGTCTTTCATTCATTTTTCTCTAGAAAAAGACAATGAAAAAAAAAAAAGAAAAAAAAAACCTCAGACTCAAAAGGGTTGTTTGCAAAACCAGACCGAACATATAGAATAAAAATGAATGAAAGTTTAAATTAAACAATCTAGTTTATTTGTGTCAAAGTATTGTTGACTTCATCCAGTCAAGCGCACCTTGGAGATTCTTTCTTTACTCCACTGGCTGACTCCTTTGCTGACACTGACCACACACTCTACAACCCGATTTAGAGCCAACTGGACCTCCTCCAGGGTTGGAACCATGGCAATGTTAGGAATGGCAAGGGTCACATTGACTCTGAAGATTGCCTGCTGACCACTGCTTTTTCCACGGCTGGTTGAATCATTCTCACCTATGGTGAGAGGAAAGCAAAACTCTGATGCATCACAATATGATTTAAAAGATGGACATTTCATGAGCTCAGGAAGGAACAGCCAAAAATAAACTTTACAAAAGAGAATTGATGGTACTCTAAACTGCTGATGCAGAGTTTGTGTTCACAAGGTTTTGCCATAGCAACAGTAACTTGGAGATCTCTTTATTTTTGGAAAGGCTACAACTGAAACTCTATCCACTGTAACATCATTTCATTTTTTTATTTTGTGTGCTCCTCAATCTCCATTTGTAGCATTGTGTGGCTTTTATAAAACATATTTGAAGTTTCTGTGTTTCAGTTTAAAGATAAGAATCTTCAGACTTTAGCTAAGACCTACCCAAGAAATGTATGAGTGAGGATGTATGTATGCGCTTGCGTAGCATCTCCAGGGTGTTGCGTGTCACTTTAAGCAAGGCATCCACATTACGGTGATTGAAGTAGGAGAGCAGCTCCTGGGCTTCCTCCTCCATCACTTCCATCAGATCTCTCTTCTTCTTCTTTCTCACCAAAGGGGAAGACGGCCCAACACTAGCAGGAGGGAGCAATGTATTTCTTGAGAAGAGACGGCCCTCAGAGTGGTGCTCATCTTCACCTAAGAAGACAACACAGTAACTGTGGATATCCAAGCCTACAGCAACAGCTACCCCTGAACTGTCACAGACAATATGTGTGTTTATCAGTACTTAATATTATCCTAATGGTATAATAATTATAACCTTATGGGGTCAGTCTTCATACAGCTTATGATTCTTTGACAAAGTATAATGCATTTTAAACTATCATACTGTATTTGGCCTTGAAAAAAAACATAATAGTGTACCTTCACTGTCAAGGTGGTCGATAGTCTTGCTCTCGGTGCAGCTTTCTTCCTCAACCTTCTCCTTTTCCTCCTCCTCCTTCTGGCCGTGGTCAAACTCCATCAGCATATTGATCAGTTCATTTGCAGCCTCCTCTACTAGGGCACTCTTAATATTTAGATTCTGGGCTTGTTTTATACACAACTCCTACACAAACACATAAGTATAGAATGACAAGTTATGCAAGATTCAGCATTAATGTTTTTATTCCATAAAATATGAGCTAATGAGCTCAAGAGGAAAACTAACTAAGCATCTTAAAGTTTGGAAAGCAGTTTATTTCAATGACTGCGGGTTATATATAAACTCAGTATCTTTCAAACGGTGGTAAGGGAAACTGCAGGACTGGTAAGTTTCCTGTGGTAAAACCATAACTGCAGAATGATTCTGCTCTCTTATTTGAAAGAAATATTCTTTAGTCATTTACCCTTGTGGTTTGAACAAATTCCTCACAGGTAATTGGTTCATCCTCTGGCAGAACGCACAGTGTGGATACACTCATTTCCCGTAGCACTGCATCTATCCGAAACTCCACCAAGTCATTCACTCTGTCCATCAATAGCTCAAGGTTGACTGGAGACACAGATCAAAGGGGACCCAGAGAAGAACACAGCCAAAAAATTGAGGGATTGAAGGAGAAAATAGAGTAAAAAGGCAAATATTGAGGAAGGATGGGTGAAAAGGGGAGCAGATCAACAAAATGAGACTGAAGAGGTTGAAAAACTGAAGCGCAAAGAGCAACAGAGTGGATGTGAGAGCTGCCTGGGTGCACACAATGAATATATTAATGTAACTTTCACCACATGCTGCCAATGCTGACTTGCAGGATATCTTGTGTGTCAGCATATGAGGCATCGATCTGGGTTGATCTTTATGCTTACCCAATGCCTTGTCGATGCCGCTGAGATACTTGTCTATATTAAGAGATGTCCAGGTGAGGGAGATCAAACCAGGCTGTATAGCTTCATCCACCTGTTAAGTAAATGACATATACTATGATGATGTCCTTTGTAGAGTACTTACTCTTCTCAGCGTTGTCTTACAATGCAGTCAGAAAAAATATTTAAAATGTTATGTTTTCATTCTTGATGAATATAATTTAAAAAATCAAATAAAGAAAAGCAAGTTTTTTCATGGCGACTTCTATCATTGTCTACATTTATAACCATTGTTGTCTAGTTAATCTGAAGTTTCCCAAGATGTTATTGCTGTCTAAAAAACACAAAAGTCGCGATAAGATTATTTCTTCCTAAAACTTTGGACAAAAAGAGGAGCTTGGAAATGGGTCTGTGATTGCTGTTATTTGATTTATCAAAACAGTCTTTTAAGGAGAGGTTGAATACTTGCATGTTTAAAACAGGATGGGATGATTTAAGATTGCTGTTTATAAGAGGCAAAGACAGTCCAACAGATCCCTTCTTGAAACTGTGTAGGAACAATGTCTAAACCTCAATTGATGGATTTTGTGAGAAATTGTGTTACTTTCTTGGCAAAAGAAAAAAAAACTCGAAATTCTAAATAATAGCTGAGCAAGAACAAACTACAGGGCAATTGTGAGAGAGTGATTTTATATTTGATTGTGTATGATCAATTGTAGAGCAGAAAATGTTTAAGAAATCCTCACAGATGTCAGCAGCAGCAGGATTGAGATCAGCATCAATACTTTGAAAAAGAACTTAGGACTGTTACCTTTTTTAGAAATGAAAAGGTATAATAATTTGATCTAACTGCTTTTATAGCTTGCTGATATTTTGTCAGGCAGCTTTTAGATATCACATATGAAACCTGAAGCTTATCTTTTCCCACAGTCATTCAGATCCTTTAGCTGCCTTAGAGTATAAATGTCACTGTTCATCCATGGCTGGGCTCTGGCTCTGAGCTTCCGTGCTCTCATAGGAGCCACAAACTACAAGATACTGTACCACCACAGGTTGAATTAAACTTAGCAATTAGCTGGTCAGTGTCTGTTTGGAGGGGATGGAGTTTATCAATGTTGTTGGAAAAGAAGGAGGCCCTTTAAGTTTATGAGTCAATTACAGTGCAGCACAGCACAGTACATTAATAACACAGAAGTGAGAGGCTTATAACTGAGAACCAGGGGGTCTTTACAGCCGGAAGGAGAACATGGTACAACCTAAAGGGTAGTGATAGACAGTCACACAGTGGATGGGACCCAGAGCGCTGGCATGAAAACGTCAATAGCACAGGTGTTAAAGCCCACAGGGATACATTGGTGGGACCTTTTAAAAATTATAGCATTGACCCAACAATGACCATTAGGCCCAGGGCAATCAAAAAAGCCATATTCTGGTGGGCAGAATGTAACATCGTATCAACATCAAATATACTAAGATGAAAATTAGTTTTTATGTTGCGGTAACCAAATGACTGGAGGACTCTGGTTCATGTGTCCCAGTGCTGATGGTTTCTGAAACAAATGTTAAGAAGCTTTTCTTTGAAGACCCACAACATAACTTTTAGACCTTAAAATATGTGTTTCTGGCTTGGTTGATGGCACATCAACATTCATTATGTGTATTTTCGAGCTGTCGCTGCTCAGCGGCATCCCGAGGCTCAGAAACTGCACTATGTAACTTTTCTGGGACGGGGCCGTGACGTTGCAGCCAGCCATTGATTGCACACCATGTCATGTGCTAGCAAACAGATTTGAACCAGACATGAACACGGCGGGTGTTTTGAATGTGTATCATGTGGGATTCAGCAAAGAAACGCAAGGAAACATTACAGGAGGAAGAGAAGAAAAGAAAGAGAGAAAGGGACAGAACAAGAGTTAAGATAAGACTGTCTTTTACTGGCTGGAGTGAGCTCACAGCACAGGTACGATGCCAGATGATTGCTAGTTTATAGTGAAAGGGGTGTCACTGAGAAAACTGCAAAAAGTTCAGTCTTGGGTCTTTAAAGTAAAAATCTTTTTTTTTCTTTATTAAATATATCTGGTGGGGTAATTCACTGCATGCAATGTTTCACATTTTTACTTTTAAAAACAATTATACACGCAGCAGCTGCACTCCCCATAAAATTATGAGCTTTTAATTACTACTTTTACTAACTTAAATGATTAATACATTTGTTGCAAGGTAATTTTTAAATTATATGTTTTAAGTATGTTTTGATATTTCTTTTTATTACATGTTATACAGAATGTTACAGTGTTATTTAGATTTACATCACATCAGTGAAGCTTGTACCAGGTCTTACCTTAGCAACATGCGGCAGTGCAAGCTGTTCAAAGACGGTCTGAATCTTGGCTCGCACTCTGATGTTTTCGCTCAGCATTAGCTATAAAGCAAGACATGCGTCAATATATTTCATATGTTATCGCAAACTAATGCAAATTTGCTCAGCTGAGGCTGTTATCAGAGGACATAGAATTTCCCTTTTTCTTGGCTTGCCTAATTTTTTTTTCCCCTGATCCGCAATATTCTCCTGCTGTCAATATCAGCTACATTTGTAATGTGCAATAGAGATATGTAAAGGTTGAAGAGAATTAAGGTCAAAGAGAAGAACTACAGCTCAAAACTCCTTTACTGTCATATCCAATAAATTCCTACTTTTCCTCCATACCCATCTTTTACTTATATTTTCTCTTCTTCCTCTCTCTCTTTTTCTTTTCAATCCAGTAGAAACCACTGCTGTCCTACAGATCTTCCCCACACTGCAGCTTCACTTTACCTCTCATCAGTATCATGTATATAATACTTTAATAAACAATCAGAACATCTCATTGATGAAATTAAATTTAAAAAAAATTATCCCAGAGGGAAATTAGAAATTGATGCTGTGATCCTTGCTTAAAAATCCTTAAAACTACAAGCTGTACATGTTTCAGGTGTTTACAACCATTTTTTTCTTTTTTTTTTTTCCTCACCCACCTGTAATTTGTTGTAATTTTTTTTGAGGCTATCCTGTTTCTGCTGCAACAGAGCAGCAAAAGGAGGGATCTCCAAATTTATTCGTGCCATGCAGTTTGTCTCCCTTATCTGGGTCAGAATCTCAGGGTCAAAGTTCACAATCAGCTCCCCTGTCTCTTGAGACCGTACCAAAAGAGAGGCTTGCAGGCCAACCCTGGCATTCTCCATCTGTACAGGACAAATCACAGTTAATCCAGGAGTTAAGCAACCTTTAGCTAAAAGATAAAAATGAAAAAGACTGGGGAAGTGAGGGGAAAAAAAAGATGACAAGTACAAACACTGGGAAAAAATTAAGAAAGGTAGAGTGAGACACGTAAGATGAGATCAAAAAGACTTGTATTCATGCACCTGTGCCAAAGATTCTATTCCATTTACATTTCTATAACCATATAAGCCTGCTGTAATTGATTTACTGTACTTCACCTTTGTCATCCAGCTGTGATGGTAGAGCATCTCATACTCCAACAGGACCCTTGCTACCCTGTTAAAGTTCTTAATAATCCTCTTAGCTTCTGGTGTGGAAAGAACGCCTGGATGCTACGCAGGGAAAGAATAGCACCTTATAACTTGAAGAGAAAACACACTATTCCTGTAAAACAACAAAAACAAAACATGGACCTAGCAGAACTAGAAAATTCAGTTATAACCTGTTGAAAGAGATCCATTGGACCCTGGATTCGTCTGTACAGCTGTCGTGACCACATGACCCGGCCTGCCACTGGAGGCATATCCCTACCAGTGGGCGGTTCTGCCTTCTGTTTCGCATAGATGCGAGAAACCATTTCGATGTCTCGACCATAATTCTGTAGAATGCGCTGATACTTCTCATCAATGTCAAGATCAGGGATGCCCAATCTGTTTTTAGTGAGTCCAAAATGCAGGAATTTAAATTTTCATCAAAATTTTTTGAGAGCAAACAACAAAATAAAAATGAAATACATAAGATGGAAACTCTTTATCTCATTGCAGTGTCCAGTTTGTGAGAGGCTGACTCAGAGACTTGTCGCTGTTTCTTTTATTTCAGTCATTTCATTAGGAACTAGTTTAAAATCTGAATACAAGGTGGATACAGTTACATGTAGTTAATTTATCACAGGAGTGAGAATAAAAAGCAGGTGTAAAAATTGTTACCTTTCAAATTTCTTCAGCACATTCAATGCCCTTTCAGTATTTTGAATCTTTTCAAAGGTGCTATCCATGAAACTCTTCAGCTGATTCTGGAAACACAAACACAAAAATGTAATATTTCAAAAAGCTATGTTGACCAGTACATAGAGTAGGGACTTGTACATACTCCGCTTTACTCTTTTAGTTATTTCCTCAATTCCCACAAGCAGTCTGGCCAACATTTCCAATATATTTGAATAATGAAAATACAGGAAATATTTCATTCTATTCAGTGGTCATTGCTTGAATGCAGATGAGATTCAAAATGTTCATAAACATTAAACTCCTCTCAAATGAAGGTGGTTTTTAGGTTCCATTTCAGCAAATTTGATCTCCATCTTTTGCTCAACACATTAATGCAGGGTTGTCCAAAGTCAGTCCTCTAGGACCGCTGTCCTACGCGTTTTCCATGCCTCTCTGCACCACCACAGCTGACTCAACTTAAACTAATCTAACAGCCGAAGCTCTGAATAAAGACTCATTAATTTGAGTCAGGTGCGTGTTGGGGCAGAGAGACATAGTAAACATGCAGGATTGTGGCCCTCGAGGACTGGAGCTGGACATCCCTGCAATGTTTATGTACTGTATGTTCAGGCCACCAAAGCTTGTTCAACCATAAGGCTTATTTCCTTATTCTGAACCATTGGGATTTCTTTGGTATTAACCAATTAACAAACCCAGTTAACTGTACAATACAATTAATGTTTTGTGCCTGCTATTAACTTACATGGAGCTCTGAGGTGCTTTTGCAAAACTCCTCATAGTCAACATCAAAGTCAGTTCTTCTGTGGTCTAGGAAACTGTAGTGCTTTTTCTTCATGTTTAGCACAATAGCCTATCAAACACAAAAACATTTGGATAAAAACACAAGTTATTATAGATCTTCTATTCCTCTGCAGCTAAGTAACAAAGACGAAAACCCTCAAACTCAAATTACCTTATAATCTCAGTTTGAACTATTTCCAACTGTGTGTGTGTTAGGACAACATGTCAAGCTCCTATAGCTAGAAACACATCAACTCAGTGTGAGTCAGGGATTAAAAAGGAAAGGTAATACAATATAAATGTGGAAATGTGACATCACGTCTAACGGATTACCATAAATCATAAATGCACCACAAACCTTACTGTCTGTTTTGTTTGTTTGTTTTGTTTTTACAAAAAGGGAGGTCAGCAGTTTTGTTTAATCCAGCTTTGTTTTTTTACTTGCCTACATGAAAAGACTAATGAAATTACAGTAGAAAAACTGGACGACAATGAAAACTGCATTTAGTGAGTTTTTATCTGTTAAGGATATCAGCACAATAAAAATATGCAGGATGAATGATAACTAAAATAACCATTGTACACAGACAAAAACCACTCTGATCAAAATGGTTTTTAAGTAGTTTGCTAGTGAAAGCAAGTTAACTAAAAGCCCCTCAGAGAAATCAGTATACTGTATATAACTTCAACCTGTGTTTAAGATCTCAGGTTATCAATATTGAACTAAGTCTTAGCTTATTACCCTGGTTATCACTCAACTTCTCTTCATAATTGACTCACTAGATCTCAGGTAACATGGATAGCACTAAAAGTGTCTATGGTGCACAGCTTTGAAAAAAATGGATATTTTTTTTAAGTCTTTAAATTTCATTAAGATATCAACAAAATCTGCAGAAACATATTTTGTGATAGGCCGATGGCATGCAAAATAATACTATCAGCACTAATATGGGCATTTCAGAGATGAGTTCTACATGTCTCTATGTAAGTAAGTAGTAGCCCACCAAATATGAAAAGAGAAACATGAACATATGAAAATAATATTATAAGTAATTCAAGATATTCTAAAGTTGCTTCTCTGTTCATGTTCCATGCAGTTAGTAATACCATAAAAGAATTCAGTGTGGTACAATTCATAGACATGACATTAACCACAGCACACTATCAGCTATGGAAATGAAAATGAGTCATGCAATGCTAAAATCTGAAAACTGTGGAGAGACATTACCTCCCATTTTGCCTGCATTTCTGCAGTCTGTACATCCAAGAAAGCAGAAACAAACAGATACCTCCCATCAGTACATGCTATCCTCATGGGCAGAGGAAACATACTAATTACACACAATATGATGCATTTTGTTTAATGAAATTGAAGAATTATTTTATCACCAAACCAAACGTAATCTCAATTTAAAAACAGGAATAATTGTTTTGCGTGATATGAAAGCAAAATAACAAACCCACTTACTAAGACAATAGGGCTTTGGATTAACTAAGATCCGAATTTGCACGTAGTAATTTGCCCGTGCAATCTAGTATTTTGCATTGGGGGCTGAACTATGGTTTGCAGGTGATTTACTGTACTAAAAGCGAAGGTGCAAATGGCTGCGGGTGCAAACGTGTTGGACACACCCCAAGATAGAAGAGGGTTGTGCGTGTTTTGAGGTCTGCAGTGTGGCAAATTTTGTGAGACGAGAGTGCAAAAGGAAGTAGGACCCTATGAAGATGGAGATATTACTGGAAGAGGGAAATGAAAATATAATTCAAAATAAGTATGATGAATATAAAATTGAAAATAATACAACAGGTGTCCATGCAGAGTCTCAGAAGTGGCCAATCTGTGAGGACATGGATCAGGAGTTGCTGAACAAATGAAACTGTCTGCAGCCTTGATGTGGTCTCTGATATCTATTACGCACGAGGTGCGCACTCTTGGGGCACAATGCCATCGGCTGCTGTGGCTCGCGCAGCCAGCACACTGTTATCCTGTCCAGCCGCTACAATTCAAGTTGAGGAGGAAATTAAATAAATGGGGAAATACAAAGATTAAACTTGGCATTAATTTTGTTATCATTAAGCTCTGCAATGTTCTGATTTGTTTGCCCAGAAAATTTAACACCCGTGTTTTGCTGTGCTGATTAGGGATGTAACGATATGAAAATTTAATAAGACGGGTATTGTGACTGAAACGATCACGGTTATCCATTTTATCACTGTATTATAGAAATACCCCCAGGCCCTTAAAAATATCCAGAATGGATAAAATGTCTACTTTGCCCTTTTTAAAGGGGGGAAAAATCTCAAGAGAATTGTCCACCTTGGCGCCTTTGTTGCTTTCTGTCATGTTTTCATGAATTAAACATTGCAAAGTGCGACTACTACTGCTTTTCAAGCCAATGAGCAGCATCCCTGGGAGTTTTTCAAAGTGCAGTAATCAATCGCGGTTTTAACGATAATTAAAATTTTAAACGGTGTTACTAGTCGTTGGGAATTTTATCACAATTAACCATTTCACCGGTAATGGCTACATCCCTACTGCTTATAGAAATGTATTTATTTTAAATCAGAGTCGAGCAATCATAATTTAGCAAATGTAAATTAATACATTAAAAAAAAAAATACATTTACATTTTCTCCTCCCCAACAGACGTGCAATATACAATATACATATACAGTATGTATACATATGCTAGTTCTACAGTATAGAAGATTCAAAAAGATATATCAAACACAGTTGAAGTGCTGAACATATTTAGTTGGATACTAATGACATTTCATCAGTTACAGTATGGAGGTCTGTTTTATGAAAATGATTCGATGCAACAAAATACTCACTTGAAACTTGGTGGCCATGGTTTCTAGTCCTTCAATCTTAGAGTCCTGTAGTGCAGAGTAGGTGGAAATGGTGTTGAACATTTCCAGAATCTTACTTAGACGCTGCTGGAACGTGTCAAACTTCCCAAAAATGTACATCTCGCTGAAGTCAAACTGTCGCTCTGAGGGATTTTGTTCCAGCCTCTGCTTTGTTTCATGAAAACACCGTTGATACTCCTGGATAATGAAAAAAAAAAAAAAAAAAAAAGAAGTAATTTTTCATTCTGCTGAAACAACACCACAGGGCTAGCTGACATGCAACTTTGTTTCTGTTATACCAAGATCACTGCCATGATGTACTGTTGTTGCAATAACAATTCAACAATTAAATGACTTTCACATAATTAAACATTAATGCATTGTAACACATTCATTGTACAGATGAAAGACAAAGCATTTTGGTCTAAATCAAATGTACATATTTAAAAATAATTGAGTGCAGTTACACTTTACTGTACTTAGAAAAAAATCATAACTAGTGACATAAAAGAAAAAAAAAACCGGCAGATATAAACAATTACATTACTTCAGACAAATTCTTTAATAAAGCGTCCTGTACCTGATTTAGATGGATAGCAGCTTTGATTTTGTCAGCAACAACTTGTTGAGGCTGGTCCCATATTGAATTGGCGCCATTATCAGTGATATGGGTTTTGCAAGCTGTAATCATTTGGTTTGTCACCTGGAAAAACAAAGAGGTTTGGCGAATTAATAATGTGCCTTTATATTTATTGTGTATTCATACAATTTCAGGTGATTCCTGCAAGCAAAGTTAAATGATGACTATAGTACCTTGACAAAAAGTGATGTTATTTTTTCTGATGTGTTGTAGTACCGAGAAATACTATGAATCATCCTGATGGCATTGATCAAACCTGGGATTGCATTCACCATTGATACCTGAAACGAAGTATATTGTTTGCATACACTTACGGAACAGCTCTATGAGGATATGTTTGCTGTAAATGCAGCAGACTTATCTATAGAGACTCTTTTATTCTTTTTCCTTACAGGGTCACTGTTGTAGAGAGGATCACAAAACTTCTCCAGGCTGTAGAGGTACTTGACATTGTCTTTGGCCTCATTGGCAGCATCTGTAATCCTTGTGTCTAGTTCCCGCCAAGACTAAAACAAACAAAGTCTTATTGATTTTGATTCAAATATTTTACAGAAAAGACTTGTCAGAAAAAAAAAGAGTCAAACAATTTTTCACAAAGAGTCTCAACCTTGATGAGCTTAGATTTGGCCATCAAGAGAACACCGAGGACAGCCCTAACATCAGGACTTTTCAGCTGGTCCAGAAGATAGTTAAAGCGGGACATCCGTTTTTTCCAATGGTCTAGCTCAGCCCGAGGGCCAAGGTCATCGGCTTCCTTCCTAAGCTGATCACTCTCAGCTAGAACCTGAGGAGCAGAGTTGCTTACATTATTTTATTGCAACAGTCTGTTGTACAGCATATAATATGTATTAACACAGCATGACAGAAACATGGCTATCATTTCATTTGATATATAGCACACAGTTGTAGTACGCCACTACACAGATATAAAAATGAACTTGCAAAATGTGCTAAATCTGACAGTTGTGAAATTGCATGCCTGCCAGACAGCTTTACTTTCCTTTCAGGACAAGGATGCATTTCAGCTATTTGCTACTCCAGCTTTACGACTTTCTTTTATCACATATCAAGTCACATTTTTGTCTTACAGTACACTTGACCTGTTCAGCTTCAAAGACCAAATGTAGAGGTGAGAATAAATTCCCTTTCAAATTCTAGCCGTAAGCTACGCTGCACAACATAAAAGGCTCACAAGATTACAGCAAGCTTAAGCATAAATAAAAAGGCGATATGCCTGAGAATACTCTCTTACCTGTTCTATCTGTTTGATCCAGACTTTCATGCAGGCTTCTATCTTTTCTGTGGTTTCTGTGCTGTTGGCTGCTGTCATGTAGTCTGCTGGGCCTTTCAGCACCCGCAAGTCAAACGTGTTGCACTCTTTCAAAGTAACCTGGAAGAAAGCCAGGACAGTTTTTTTTTTTTTTTTTTCGTGGTGTCTGTGTTTATTTGTCTTTCGATGTAAATCCATGTTTACATAGCAATTTTTGCATAAAGTAAATGCTTCAAAACAAAAACAATATGAAGGCTGTTGTTTTTTTTTCTAAAATACAATACACAACTGTGTTTAAAAAATAACAGGTGTTCATACGGCTTTTATTAAGCTATATTTTATTTATCTCGAATCCACATCATCATGTTTCTTTCTATGTATTGCTAAGCTGCGCATAGGGCTCCCTAGTACTGGCATGGGTGTGATACGAGAATAAATATGTTACTCAGCTGTTGGTGTATGTTGTGAACTATTCATTCTGCAGTTTCCATTTCCTACCCTTTCTTGAAGGCTGTCCTGTGCTCCAGCCAGAACAGAAACAAAACTTTCCAGTGAAGATATGAAGTCCTGTTTGACAGTTTGGGCCTGGGGACTGGCCAATTCTCCCCAGCCATGGTTCATCTTCCTCAGCGTCGGGATAAAGATCTCAGAGAGCAACTGCTCCACACTTTTTAACAGACCCACTTCTGTTGTATCCAACATATTGAAATTCACATCCTAGAAAGTGAAAAAAAGGGTGCATATATGATATAAAAATGCTTTTTTTTTTTTTTACAGAACGGACAGCAACCATGTAACAGCCCAAGAAACCTGGCTGGCTTGCAGTGAAGGCAGAAAAGACCATGAAATGGTCAACTTCTCCAAATAGCAGAACCGCATGAGGAATTACATTGCTCACATCCAAATACAAGATAAAATGTATTTAAAACATAAAGATTCTTCTTCTTCTGGACATACATGTAGAACTGTATTTTAAACTACATTTGCTACAAACATGATTAGCTGTTGTTGTGTTTTTGGTGTTTTACACCCCTCTGGAACTAAATTTAATGGGTCAATCATTTCTTTGGTGAGTTCACCATTTATTTATTTATTTATCTATTTCTTGAATGAATATGCTAAAGTAATCTAATACCTGGATAACATCAGATGCTGTCATTAGCTAGCTTAATGTTGCTGTTATTGCTAGCTGACATAGCACTACAGTCTGCTTGTCTCTGTAGATTGTGCAGTGACATTAGTTGGACTAAGATCAGTCATGAATTTGAGAATATAATGAATTCCAAAAAAGAAAACAGATAGTGGAAAATTTCAAGGTTTAGCTAATTGTTCGAAGTATTGTATCTACTTGTTCACTAGCATCTATTTTGATTTGTTATCAGAGAAGCAGTTGTTCTACGACCAGATAATGGTCTTATCACAACATCTATAACAATAGCAAGACTGCAACAGTTTCAATAATAGATTTTGTCACCAAGGGTCTTCATATTTTTGTTGTAGACTTAATTGATACATTTCTTAATCTCTTTCTCCACTTCCGGAAACCCCCTTGGTCATTTTCTCCTGTCCTCTCTGGTTACTCACCTTCTGCTTTCTGTTCCTAATGAGAACACCTGTATCACTTCTTGATGGTTTCACTGCCAACTAACCACTGTTACCTTTTTCATTTGTGACATTTATGTTTTTTTCCATCAGCTACTGTAAGTAAGGCATCATTATATTTTGCACCTATTGTACACTGCTTCCTGAATTCAACTGGAATCTGTTCCAAATACAAATAAAACTATAGACGTGTAATAGTCACAGCTACAGTAAATGTGTCAGCTCACTGAAAATAGGTCATACATTCAGCAATGAGTAGCAAAAAATTAAAAACTTCTAGTTTAATCAAACTACAGTTGTTTTTATCTCAAATTCAATTCATATGAATCACAATTACAGAGAATTTAGAATTACCTAAGTATGAAGACGAACGCTCCCTGTCTTTCTCACCCATAAATACACAGACACACTTCTTCTTCTCTTGCTGTGTGTCTTGTAGCAAACACGGTCTGTTATCAGTCAGGGTGATTAACTTTCCCACAGACAGCAGGTGACCAGCCACAATCAATAGCCAAAATTGCCTGTGATATCACAGCGCTACTGACAAAGCCCCCCACCACCACCACCTCCACTGTCTCAGTTATCTCAGGATGAAAGACACTTTCATGGAGCATATTTATCATACAAATAGGAAATCACAGTAATACAGATTACAAAAATTTATACAAATGACAATTTTCTATTTTATGACCTGGAGCCCTGGCTGTATTTGTCATAGAGATTTGTTGATGTAATTACATACTTTAGGTAGTTATTTCTCATTTACAGGCTAAAGTACAAATGTCATTTTTTGCTTATTCACTAGCCAGAAAAGAAATAAAAATTTACTGTGTTCCAGAATTTCTATCTTATCCTTAAAGCATCAACACTTATAGTTGTGGACCTGTTTCAGAGTCTTAAATTAAAATTGCACAAAGTTGTCATAACCAAAACCTGCAGGTTTCCCTGCTTAAACACACTTGATTCATATCCACTGGGTCCAAAAGCTTGTTGTGAAGTACTGTACTGCACAATGACCCATTAATTTCAGTCAGGTGTGTTGAAGCAGGATATCAGCCCTTAAGGACTGGAGTTTGACATCTGTGCCTTAAGGGGTTTACTTAGTAACAACCATCAGTGGGCATTATTGATAGGCTTTGAGACAAAATGACAAGTAACCAAAAAGTAATCAAAGTTGAATTTGTCAATTTCACAGTTTTTGTTACAAAAAACAAAAGACAAACAAGCTTTGATTGGCTATTTATTTCAAATGAGTAGCCAATCAAAAAGAGTGACTTACTCTGTGTATGCTCTCAGAGGTTATTACTCTTGATGTGTTGGCTCTGGTGAAGAAGACACACACTCCAGTCAACGCCACATCCCTACCGTCTGTCACAAACACTTTAGCCTTATTTCTTTGACCAGACTGCTGAGAAGAAAGGGCGGTGGCAGCAGAGGGTGAAGCTGCTGCGGTTGCTGGAAAAAAGAATTGGATACAGTAGGAACAACGTAAGGAATCATGAAAACCAATTATGACTTCCATCTGTTAACTTGTCAATACTAAACCATCTTTGGACTCCTATTTAATTACAACCATGATCATTTCCAGGTACAAAACAGAATCGCTACTTGATTTAGCAACAGTTTGTCAAAATCTGCACATTTTGTTCAGTCCTCTCATAAAGTAAATGCTCATTTTCTGGTGTTACCTCCTTCAGTTGGCTCAGTGTCTTGATAGTACAACATGAGATGTGGAAGACCATTTGCTGCAAAGAATTGTTCCATTCGGTCAATCTGTAAAACATGGAAAACAAACGTCCTTTGTTGCCTTGTTTAAGTGTTTATGTGCAAAAAAAAAACATAAAAAACCTTTGCAACCATACCTTAAGAAGGAAAATAGATTGCAGTAATGTAGAATGGTTAGAAATAAACTTTGCACAGAAAGTAAAGACATTTGCTTTTGGTTGATTATTTCTCCCCTTCAATAATACCAGTTGGTATTGTATTATACATCTTGTACAGAAAAGCCTTATTAGACACCATTACAACATGATATAACTTGCAAGAATATTCTTTTGTTGATTAGATCACTGTATTCTCCCACAGTAAGAAGGAAAAAACAACACATATTGGCCATCTTTTACACTTTTTTCATTTTACACAGTCGGGGACCTTAGCAGCTTGTGGAAGAACCATATGCAGCCACAACAGCTTAGCACCTCCTCCTCATGCTTGGTCACCAGCTTGGTCACACACCGCTGTGGGATGGCATCCAAATCTTCAACCAGCATTTGTCACGAGTCAGTCAGTGTGGTTGATTATTACTGTTACTGTGTAAAGCACTTTGTGCTGCCCATTGGTATAAAAAATTCTACAGAAATAAAATTTGATTTGATGCATTGGTCACGCTGGCATCTACTGCACACCAAAGCTGATCCCACAGCTGTTTAACTGGGTTGAGGTCTGGACTCATGGCTGTCCTTTTCATCCTCTCTACTCCCAAATTCTGGAGGTACTCCCTGATAATCCTGGCTCTGTGGGGGAGAGTGTTTTCATCCTGGAGGATGGAAATAACTAAGTCCCAGATTCTGGAAATATGGGATCAAAACAGGTTTCAGAATTCTGTTCCTATCGTCTTTCTATATATATATATATATATATATATATTTTTTTTCCCCCCCAATTATGTATAACACTGTATTTACTTACATGTAAAAGTCCTGCACTGAGATTTTTTTTTTATCTTACTAGTCCATAAAATGCACTAAAAGTATTGAAAGTACTCAGTATGAAAAAGAAAAAAAAAGTTTTCTGTAACAGTCAGAATAAAACAAATCAATTGTTCAGCATTGCTCATGTATGAAATTGAAATAGGAAATTACTGTTGGGGGGGGGGGGGGGGGGGACTCATGTAATTACTTCCATTTTTATTTTTAAAGTTTTCAACTGCTTTTATTATCATCTCCATATGTGCTTGACATTATGTATGTGATATGTATTTTGTGTGTTTTAGGAACTGTAGATGGAAATTGAGACGATGCAACAATCCGGTACTAAGCATATTTTCCATTGTGATCAGTGCTGCTTTACATGGTCCCTTTCAAATTAACTAAATCTGATATCAATGGATTCAAAAGTATTTTCACTTCAAATCCTTATTATTCTGAACATCATTGATTGATCTGCTGATTATATTCAAGTAACAAGTAACTATGATTAGTGTATACTGTAGGTAATTCAAGTTTTTTGGCCTGACAATTTCACTTAGTTTCATAGCTGCTGCAGTTTTCTATTGATAAATGACACTGTGAATTTTGAGTGTGAAGTACCTGATTCCCTTCCAGTATGGCATCTTCCACATCAGCTTTCTCCAGTCCCAGACATGAGGCCACAATACTGAGAATGTAGTCATGTCTTCCATCCAGTTGAGCACGCTTAGCCTCACGCTCTTCTTTTAACTTTTGCTGTAGAAAAACAGCATTGGCAAAAATAAATGGAATTGGGTTGCCAAGTTCACTAAGCTGTGTAGAAATTTAAAACAATTTGATATAGTATTTACATACTAGCCTAGATGATTTTTGAAAAAAATCACTCTGCAGTGACTGAAGTAAAGCCATGACATGACCAGAGGAGACCACTATTTAACCGTATTTTGAAACCGAGGCTCTCTATACTTTGGCTTAGAAACCAAACAAACAGTATTCCATCTTTAATGGAGAAAAAACAAAAACAGACAAAAAACTACAATGAATTATCCTCATCTGATCTCTGTCAACGTACATCCACAAAATATCAAAAAGAAAGGAAACAATCTTTTCAGATGAATCACTAATTTCCCCCTTTTTACTCATGAGAAGTCCTTCGATGTTTCACCTGTGATTCTCATAATACCCGACCACACACAAAAGAAAATCAGGGGTGAAATGGATAAACCAACAGCATAAGAAAGTTTGCAACAAGCCAACGGTTGCCAAGGTTTTGCTACTTAGTAACACAACTACAATGTTGGCCAATAAATTCCATGAAACTGCATGACGTGGTAGCTGCAAGGTGCATTCACATTCTCCAATCAGCTCTTTCTTTGACTAAGTCTGAAGAACAACATGGGTTTGGTACTCTTTAGCTTTTAAATATTTGTAACACTGATGTCATCATGGTCAGACCTTCTTGTAATAGATCCTCTCAACAATGACACAAATTGGGTAAGCCACAAAACAACACTTGAGAGGCAGTTTGTTTATGCACCAGTTATGTTTGGATAATTATTAACAATTTGAATAACTTATGCAGTAGACACAACCTAATAAGTAATCAAGTAATGTCTCTTCCTTGTGTGGTGTGCAGTATAGACATTCAAACCATTATAAAAAATGATACCCTGCATTACGATTATATTTTGCAAATACAATAACAAGAATTGGAAGGAATGTGGCTGAGATTTAAGAATTAATTCACACCAAAATTCACAATCAAGAAAAGTGATAAAACAATAAGAAAAACAAAGAAAAAGAACAAAAGAAACAGGTACTATGAACTTGAACAAAAAAAAACGTAGCTAAACCCTATACTGTACACCATAAGGCTGTATGGTTAAGAGTCAGAGGACTGTGTCCTGTTGGCTAAACCCTGGGGAGCTGACCTTGTGAAGGCAGGATGAGGGAAGCACGCCAGCGATTCGCTTGCCATGGGTGTGAACATTTAGTGAGAACAGCAACACATTAGCCCATTAGCAGCTTTAAATAGAGATCAGGCAAAAACTGCACTTATGTGCTAATTTGTATTGTGCAACAAGGTTAAAAAACTCATTATTTATCAGTCCAAATAGATTTCACCTCCAGCATACCAACAGAATTATTAACTTTAAAGATGGTGGTAATATTTCCCAGACACCTTCATTTGCATCTAAGGAGCAGCGGTTGAATTTTTAGGCCCCATCGGCAGACTGTTGCAACACAAAACAAATAACACTGCAGAGAATACTTTTAATTCCACTTTACAGTATGAAAATAGACTTCCTGGGAACAGCTGTAGTTCACAGGGGGCAGTGGGTTATCTGCCAATTTCAAGGCCTGCAGTTGAACCTTCACCCCTTCAACATGCTGATGGTGTTACGGCAAAAAAATCCAAACACCCCAAGCTGCCCCTAATTGCTGGCAGTGACCTTTCATGGCACCTCTGTAGCCATTAATCTTTGCCAGTGCGAGACTAGGTTAAAATGCCATATTGTTAAGCAATTTGTGGAAAGTACCTGGAGGTAAGAAGGGCAACTGCATTTACAATATACTTTTTATAAATTGATGTTAACTGATTCAGCAGAAAAGCATGATTTATACAGTAGGATAATGTAGGAGGAAAGATGTTTGGCATCTATCTATTTACATGCAACACTTGCATGTCCATGCAAGGTAAGCTGTTCGGTTGACCTTCCCAGACCTGGTGCTCCAATTACCAGACAAGCAATATTCTCCAAATGATAAATATTCAACAGACTTGAACAGGTGAAACAAGTTTAAAAGTGTGATTTTCATTTGCTGTGTTTACATGGACCAATCTAACCAAGTGAATGTCCAATCAGAATTTAAAAAAATGTACCATGCAACACCTCAAGTTATTTAATTGACATCGATTTGAAGGAATTTTCTATCCAATTGAGAGAAGTGGTTTTAACCTTTTTTAAGATTTAATAAACAGGAAAAAATAGCCACATATCCACTCATTCTGATGGTTTCTGTGGTGTATTCTCTTTTTGTGCATGCCTGAACCATGCAGGGCTTCCAAATTAGCACATATTGTCAACATCAGATGCATTAAGATTATATTCATTCATAAAAAAAACCACAACTAATTGTATCACTTTTTCTAATGAAAACATGAAAAATGGAATCGCTGATAAAAATGGATTTTTCTTATTATTTTTGTTATTCTTATTATATTAATCCCTATTGGGAAATTCAGTCTCTGCATTTTACCCATCTCTAGATAAACCAGGGAACAGTGGGCTGCCATGTCTTGGCACCTGGGGAGAAGTTGGGCCCACAGTGGTTTAACCTTGGTGCCACGCTAGCGATTCAAACCAGGGTTGTCCAATCCAAAGCCCACTTCTGTAACCACTGAGTTGCTACCCCATATTTATGGATAGCAATCATTTTTTACATGTTAATTTGGCTATATTGTGTTACACTAACCTGACCTTCAATAAACATGTAGTGTGAATATTCTTGTCTCTAAAATAGTTATTTATATCATCAAAGAAGTTAGAAACAGTGAATCATCACAACCCTGTCTAAATCTCAGGCGACACACAAACATTTAACACACATGCACTCCAATCATACGTCGACTATAGAAATCATGCCAAACTAACAGTTGCTGGGAGACCATTTTGCACCTTCTCTCTCCCTTTATTCAAAAAGTGTACACAGCCACCTTAGTCCTCAGGGCAGACACAAACAATACAGAGGCAACGTGCAGATTATACAAATTAGCAGGCTAAGCCACCACCGAATGCACACACAAACACACTCACCAACAACGGCATCTGCCAACAATGACAAATACACATTCCTGTTTAGTTATTTGCATGCCATAGTCTCAAAAGCCAGCACATGCAGACCATGTACAGTAATAACAGCTACAACAGTAAAAGCTTTCAGAGACAAACAAAGCCCCATCCAGAGATAAGCTCCAGCGAAACGGACAATCCATGTAATAAACAATCTGTCACTTTTGGAAGGCATAAAAACACAGTTTGGCAACTTTGATAAATGCAGCAACACTAATCCAAAAACATCATAAAAGAAATAATACAAAGTCAAAATCACCACATTAGCATGAAGCTAGTGTTTTTATTTGTGGTTATTTCACACAACAGTGAAGGCGAGATGTCATCAGAGCCTGTGACTGGCATAAGACCTGAGAATTAGATAAATGAGGATGGTAGAGTATCTTTAAATGATGTCAAAACAAAAACAACAGCAGAGCTGCATGAGTTTTCTTACCCGAATGACCTTGGAAACTATTTGTCTCCAGACCTGCTTTCTAAACACCCGCGACATGACAGCTCCTTGCCTCTCTCAACTCACCTCTCCTATATCTTCTCTATATCCTGTGATCACTTTCTCATCCGCATGTGCACTCTCACCCTCAGACTGAGGCCTATCAAGTTTTCAGTGGTGACCACCCAGCCAGCTGAGCTGAAGATACACTGCTATATGTTTAATGGCCACATCAATCAGAAGTGCACACGAATGACATGATACCTGATAAAGGAAGAAAATAAACTGAAAAAATAAAAATAAAAATACCACTTAAGTTTTATACATTATGGTTGTTAACACACAAATAGACAAAGGCCAATACTGTACTCATTTTTAAATGTATGTATGCATATGTATTCAATTTGAGAGAAAAGTTATGTTTTGAGTTTCTGTTCTTTTCCCACAACACAATGACACAGTTTTTTTTTTAATCTAATCAGGGTTTTCTTACAGATTTTTTCAAAAACATAAACTACATCCATTATATGTTCCATAACAAGTTAGACTTTCACCAAACCCTTTCTTTAGCCACAAACAACCTTCTATCATAACTGCATTTGGATATATAACCGCTCTTTCTGGTAGAACAGATATCACTCATATCAGTTTTGTCTTGAATGGACCCAAGTTTTTTGGAATTGTTCACATATTTTTTCATTGGGTTAAAGTCAGGACTTTGAGATTGCCAGCCCAAATTTTCAATTTTAGCTTAGTTTATCCATTCCAAGACTAACCTGATCTGTCTTTTATGGTCACGTTTCTGTTGCAGCAAACTTAACCCAAGTTATAATTTATTTATCTAGCTGATGGTCTCAGCTTATGCTGAAGAATCCATCCATTTTGTTAGACTGCCACACTTCTCAGATCTCTTGTCACTGAAACCATATGGCTCAAAAACATGGTTGTAGTTACTGGAACAGATTTTCCTTCACTTAAAGGGGAACTTTTAGGTCTTTATCAAGCTGTTGGCAGAGTCACTGTACCTTTCGGTGATGTTCACCTTTGTACAAATGTTACAATAGATTATATCAGATTCATCGTTGCACTGAGCATTTCTAAATCCAGCATGTGCTTCATATGCTGGCTCACAAAAGATACCACTTGCAGTCGGTTATAGTCACAAGGAAGTTACGCTGCACAATCCTTGGCAAGTTCATACTTGAAATGTAAGAGCCTATAAATTAATTAGCAGATAATCTACAGTAAAGGAGATGTGGGTATTACATAGATCATTTTGAACATGAATATACACAGTTTCGGCCATGTGTTGATTTTAGAAAATTAAAACCAAATGAAAAGTTGTGTACAAAAGTCTTGTGTCTTTACTTTGTTATTTACAGTATTCTATTGAAGCTGTATCTTGCGCAATAATTTTGCCCCAGAAAATAAAATGGTTAAAAACAAAAGCTGACTCATGATACTCGTGCCCATGATGAGTGGAAATAAACTTACAACTGGTGTAATGAGAATGCACAGATGAATGAGTGGGACACAATTTAGGAATCTTTGTAAGAAGGTGTAATAAAGTTGCCGTTTTCCAACATAACAAAACTGCAAATTGAAACTCATGCTAAAAGAAGTGTTCAAAGTTGTGCAAAAGTTGCACTTTATTTGTCTCACTGAGTCCCATAGTGTCCTTCACAAATTTAGTTTTCTAGCACTACATTCTAGCAACTACTTTATTCTTAGGGATGCACAATATAATCAGCCCCCTATCAGTATCTGCCTATATCGGCCTTAAAACTGAGTATCAGACATCGCCATCCGATATTTAACTGATCAGGCTACTGTTTCTAAATACTACAAAAAAAAAAAAAAAAAACAGAAATCTTCTTGAATCTTCTTGAAATCTTCTTTTTTACAGATTTTAAAACTTCTAAAGATAGTTTCTTTCAGGATGTGCTGTGTGAACAAAGTTTATACACGGTCATTTGTGGAAATAACCAAATATCCCCTGTTTTTGGGTCTTGCTTTTTTGTTTGTTTGTTTGTTTTTCTTTTTCTTTTCTAAGGGAGAAGAAAATCCAGGTGATTTTAGGATATAATGCACATATCTATTAGTTTTATTTGAACAACTGTCATCAAGTTTGACTTGTTATACATAATACAAGTTGAGGTATTTTTCTAATTTTGCACAAGGAATGAATATTATGAAATTTATTTTTCAGCTTTAATATCGGTATCGATATCGGTTATCGGCCATGTGAGTTTTAAAATATTGGCACATTGGATATTGGCCAAAATTCCAATATCGTGCCTCCCTATTTATCCTTCAGGGGCATACACAACTTAAGCTTTTCTCATCCGACATTGTCATTCCTACTTGTGCGGTTTCATGTTATCTGTAACTGTGCAGCCACTGTTGTGTGTTAAAATTCTGATGATGGAATCTGGATGTATTCCTGCAATATCATCACTCACATCTTAATTAAAACACATGTTGAATGAAATTCACAGCTTGTGGATGTAAGCATCTTCAAAGCTTCAATAGTAGTAAAAGAAGATAGAAGTAAAAGAAAAATAGCTCTGATGTTCTTTTTCTAACAAATATGCAAAACTGAGGCTAATGGAAGATTAAATCTGTCAGTATATGAGAAGCTTCCATAACACACACTATACTTAAACATTTTAATACAAGGTTTTACACACGAATGGAGCCATCATTTGGTTGATTTAACTTTCTAACAGGCACACAAAGCAAACGGCACTGCTAATTAAAGATAGATAACATTTGACTGGAGTAGATAATCAAGTAGCCAAGTTGTCTGTAACATCAGAACTCTTGGGTCATCTTACCTTGTTTTGGTAGTCTGGTTTAAAATGCAGCATAGTTGTCGGTGGCCTTTCAGACTGACACTTCTTTTCAAGTCATTCCACCCTCTTAATTAGCTTCGCTTTTCACGACATTAGAGAATTACAGCTCCCAACAAAGAAGACAGGACTAGGGAACAAGCGGCTTTGCTACACTATGTGAACAATCAGCCTTCTTATTTGCCATGTGAGAAAGGTTACTGCCCTGAATTTAGGAGAGCGTTGCTCCAAAAGGGTACAGCTAACCAGATAATGTGGTGTTGGATGACGTCCTGTCGGCAGGTAATTATCAAGGTCCTGTTCTCACCTTACAAGTCTATTACAACAATGGGATGGAGAGACATGGAGGATGGAGGCTGGGGGTAGAAAAGTTGCTGATACTGTATGTGTATTGCAATGCAGCTTGGGAAAGCCATCTCAGACAGAACCTTTTAAAGAGTACAACAAATACAAGAAAATAAAACATGCAGTGAGTTAAAATGGGAGTTTACAAGAAAGGTGACACCTTCTCAAAGGACAATAGGTTTCACACACTTAACACCTTGGTTAATACTGGATGCATTACCATTGTATGCTCAATGAAACTCCCAAAATGAATAGATAACAGTAACAACTGCTCAAGGCAGCAATACTGTTGAGTAAATACAAAATGAGGACATTTACCAGGAAGTTGCTTTGTGCTTTAGTCATTCTATTACACAACATGTCCTAATTATTCTTCTTCTTTCATTTGGCTTTTAGGTCTTTTAAGTTTTAGCTTAAAAAAAAAGGCAGAAGCCAGAAAACAGCTTCATACAGGTGATGCAAGCCCGGACCAACAATACAATACTAGTGTTAACATGAGTACTGTGTAAAGCAGACCTGAAACAGTCGTTAGATAAATAATATAACAAGTCAATAAGGGTTACATGCTGCTGGTGGCACAGAAAAGGAAAAAAAAAAAAAAAAACATGCCTTTGTCAACTTAAATCTGTAAATTTTCCACTGCAAACCGAAGACAGTTTTGTTCTGGAAAATAACTAAGGCTTTGTAAAATATGCTGTTGGTGTTTTTATGATTAAACAAAGAATCCAAAATAAATGTAAATCAGTGTGTGTGTGTGTGTGTGTGTGTGTTTTTTTGTTTGTTTTAAGCATTAGTTGCATCTCTTTTAATTCAAAACACTGTACACTCAAAACAAGCAGGACACAATGTGATGCCCAAGCAAACTGACACATGACCTTAATCTTTTTATTCTCTCTCGGTTGTCGCTTGTAGTGGTCATTTGACAACAAAATAGCACAGTGCAAAGCATAAAACCACCAACAACTGGTTTGGTATCTACTGTACTGTATGTGGCTCATGCTGGATTTCAGTTGTTCACTAAGTGAAGGGTTAAAAGTTCAACCCACAGCCACAAATTTCTGTAAATTTCAATGAATATTAATGTTTCCTTCTTCAGCAATTTATGTATTTATTTTTTGCCAGCTAGAGTGCAAGGAAAATGGTTAAGAATATTAATCAACCAATTCTTGTTTAAAGGAGCACTTCTAAATTTTAGCAGATTTTCGCACTTTGGTGCCCCCTTGCAAAGGCTAATTCGGCATCTTCCTTGCATCCTGTTTCTTATTTGAGCATTCTCCAGCCTGTAAAAGTTAGTCAGATGTTGGCTTTTGTCTTGTCTCTTACTCTGTCTCTTTTCTTTTTTTTCCTGCGTTCTCCACGAATGTCCTCTTGGGTTTCTTTGATCAATCAGCCGTGATGCACGCTCAAAGCAGCCAGTGTGTTAACATCAAGCTGCTGCCGTGAAGCAAGACACAACTGTTACGTTATGCTCCGGGCTGGGACATAAAGTTGTGAGATGCAGTTTCTCAGCCTTGGAGCGCTGCAGGGCAACAGTGGCTCCAGGAATATACCTAACAAATGTTACTGTGCCAAATCATAAACTTCTGCAGTATTGCTAATAAAAGTAGGATAACGTTTAAATGTTGCCTACTGACTGATTTTCACATAACATAGTAAATTAAGTTAGAATCATGCTGATCCTCTAATACTGATCCTAAATTGATTAATTGAGACATCCTCCCCCCTGAATATACAAACTCAGGTTACAGACCTGTTAGTTTAAGAAAATTTGCTTGAGTTGCAGGTAAGTCATGGGATAAATTTTGAGGTCAAAGTCTCCTGATTAAGATTCAATGTGGAAAGTGCTCAGAGTGAGACTGTGTTTGGGTTTTTAATGTTGTGGATTATTAGTACAGACGCACGTACGCACAAGACCTTCGACAAAATTAATATTAAATTCCATTAGCCTTCATTCACTGAGGAGTCCAGTCGAGATGAGATGTACAGCTCCGTCCACCAGCGTCTGACCGGCAGTTTTATATTGAAGAAAAGCTTTGCATTAAAAAGTGGTTTGGTCATCAATTTTTCACAATACCATGACGGATTTTTCTGTGTTCAACTGGCTGCTTTTGAGCTGCTGTGAAACAGGAGAGTGACTGTAAATTATAGATGAGGAGGCGGTAAGATCTGAAAGAGAATACATAGACGGAGGCAGGGAAAGGTTCGTGTTTTTCAAGTTAATATTCACACTGACAAGTACAAAAATAGCTGAAAGAAAGCAGCTTAAAAGATATGTAGCTTAAAATACCTAACCAATTTCTGAAGACTTTGTATTTTAACCTGCATTATTTTGCTTTTTTTAAAGGGATCATTTAGTTCAGACAGTTTTGGAGGTCTGATTACAGAATTATGTCCAAATAAAATTACATTATTTTAATCATTCTTCTGTCTAAAGCAGGGCTGCTTTATAAGTAAAACAGATCAAAGATGCAAACAAACAGATACTTTATAAGTAGTCTATTTTTTCAGGCCACTCTGGGCAGAAATAGCTTTGCTAATCTCCTCTTTCATTTAGTTCCCCTGAGCACAAAAACTGGTAGAAAACTGAATTAATCTGTATAGTCGCTACAGCAGACTCCCAGGACATGGAGTGTTGTGGCTTTTATCAGCCATAGCATAGTGCAGTAACCTATAGAGCAATACTCAAGACTTTTCTTCAGCAAAAACAAAATGAACCGCGGGGGCGCGCGTTTGGGGGGGGGCGTTTGGCTTTGGGGTTGTTTTTTGTGGTCTGGGGTTTTGTTAGTCCTTTCCCCGGGGCTTCTTTTTTTTTCCCCCCCCCTTCTGTGCGTAATTTACCCTTTGTTTTTTTTTGGTGGGGGGTGTTTTGTATCTCTTGGTTTTTTTTTTCTTTTTTTTGCTCATACCGGAAATTACTTTTTTTTTTTTACCCCCCCCCTTACCAAAGATTGAAAACAATCTCCGTAGATTCAAAAATATTATTTTTTAAGGGGGGGAGAATTTG
The DNA here is from genome assembly GCA_023101725.1 of Atherinomorus stipes. Lineage (NCBI taxonomy): Eukaryota > Metazoa > Chordata > Actinopteri > Atheriniformes > Atherinidae > Atherinomorus > Atherinomorus stipes. The sequence goes on along the minus strand of JALJCO010010590.1, from coordinate 324,333 downwards.
TGTTTTTATCCCAAAATTTTTAAAAAAAAAAAAAAAAAAATAAATTATTAAATAGGCTTCACCTAAATCATGCAATGTAATTTAAGAAAGGTATATTTCACCTGCAGTCTTTGTGATGACTCTCGTACCTCAGGCAGAACAAATAATCACATAATAACATGATGAACAAAACCAAAAGCTTTAAACAAATAAGTCTGAGCTGATTTACATTAACTGACTGAACATCTAAGTAGATTTGAAATTTTATGGTTTTGAATGATTTAGCTGGTCACACACACAAAATGTGATCATTTGTTTTGATAACGTCAGAGTTTAATTTGATTGATGAGCACTTCTCATACTTAGTTGACTCATTAATCCCTGTGCAACATCCTGCCTTCTGAGACTGAGGACACATCAAGGCAACAATACAGGCAACACACCACCATCTACTGGACTGAAGTTCAAATTACAGCCATCATGGCACTACAGTGAATGTTGACTAGAGCTAAACCAGTATAATATACTGAAGGGGTTCTCAGAGCAATTATAGAAGAGCTCCGGTAGATTAAAGTTGAAAATGAAGTACAGATTAATTCCATCAGTATGATTTCCCGTTGAGAGACTGGGAATTCTGGTGTGAGGTTTCAATTTCCAAATGATCCTCCATAAGGCCACTTCTTTTTACTGACTCTGTACTGTTTAATTTTTATCAACTTATCTATTTAATTAATACTTATTCTTATTTTGCCTTTGGTGAATATTAAAGACCACACAGTCACATGAATACATAGCGCTCTGCATAAACTATTTACCATATTTATTTCTATGTCTGGTTGCATTTAGGGATGTTACAATGACTTCATTTCATCACTGATTATATGCTGTGATTTATCAGTCATAATAAAGTCCCAACAATATTTTCACTTTTCATAAAAAATTACATCTGAACCGTAACAGAAGCTCAGTGCAACTTCTGCAGGGAACAATAATAAAATTACACAACATTTGCATTTTGCTGATTGTGTCGCTTTGTTCTTATTCTGTGCAAGTTGCCGAAGAGTCGTGTCTCTGTGGGCAACCCTGTGGGACAGTTCAGCAAAAGAAGAGTTATTCCCTCCAAAGAAATGGATTAAGTAATCCTTGTCAGATTTCTTTCGGTTATAGGAGAGAGAAAAAAAAAGGTGACATCGTGGAGAATAGCTCATCGGCCTGTAGGGCAGCTATAAAAAGGTGCAGATAAAGGAGGAAATGAGTCAAACGTGTTTCGTGGTCTGTTTTCTTTATTTTCACTTTTTCAGTATTATTTGTGGTTCAAACAGCAGCTATTCTGCTCAAAGGAAGCTGGAAGATAAAAGCTAGCTGGATGTTTTATTTTTCTGTTTCAAACACCTTGACTCAGTTTTAAAGAGAAGTTTAAAAAAACTCTCTATAATGCAGTTCATATATATATATATATATATATATATATATATATATATATATATATATATATATATATATATATATATATATATATGTATATTGTATATATACTGTATATATATATATATATATATATATATATATATATATATATATATATATATATATATATATTGAATGAAATGAAAAATACTTTATTCATCCCAGAAGGGAAATTCAGTATTGTAAAAGCTCACTCTTTTATATATATATATATATATATATATATATATATATATATATATTGTTTTATGTTTTGTCTGTTTTATCTGAGCAAAACGGAATTGATACATAGTATAAAAACAAATTGATAATAAATAATATTTTTTTTTAAAAAAAGTGAGCTTTTACAATGCTGAATTTCCCTTCTGGGATGAATAAAGTATTTTTCATTCATTTCATTCATTAATTTATTCCTTGTTTACAGAGCAAGATGAGTTTTATTAGTATGAGACTTCTTGATTGCTTTACATTGTTTCTATATTATTTTGTGTTGTTTTGTATCATATAAATCAAGTTCAAAGACTTATCAGGAGTGCTTGTGTGATTTTACACATTTATTGTATTGTAAAATTAACACATAATAATCATGATAATCATAAAATCTTGTTCATTTCATTGATAATAATCGTACCAAGAAAATCCATACACATTTTGGATTAATACATTTAGAGATTACCTGATGGACCCACACATTAAGTCCAAAGTGGTGAAATGAAATTACATGAATTGTATTTAATCTTAAAAAAAAAGGAAGAAAAAAAAAACGACGATTGCACTAGGGCTGCAAAATATCATTTGACCATTGTCATCGTAATTTAGTATGTGTGCTCAAAAGTCACATCGCAGGTCCTGCAATATGAGGTAAAATAACTTAATGTGTTCTCATCTAATTTCAAAGGTACCTGTCTGACAGAGGTGTCAGCGAAGTAAAAATACTTCATTTCCTTACTTAAGTAGAGATTTGGGGTATTTATACTTCATTGGGGTAATTATTTTTTTAGCCTACTTTATACTTCTATTTTAAAAATAGCCTTGTCACTGCTGTTAAATTTCTGCTGTAATTGAACAAACAAACAAAACAAACAAAAGCATAATAACACAAACGAGTGGGGAAAAAAAAAAACTTTCAGATTGACACGCCATCCAGATGATGTGAGTTTCATCGTGGCTGGATAAGAATTATAAATATATACCATTAGGCTACTACACCCTGGTTTCTTCGCGATCCATCACCTGACAAATCATATCAGTGCTGCAAGGACTGTCATGGGAGACTCACAACAGCAGGAGTAAGACCAGTGGCGTGTGGCACGACTGTCCAATGGTTAAAAAAAAGAGAATGTCTGTATTTTTTCCTCTCTCTCTCTTTTTAATTAAAAATATCATGATGCCCTACCCAGGTGCAGCAGGTTGCCTGGCTGGCTGGCGCTGTCTCGCGCCCACAGACAAAGCAATTTGTACTGATCATGGCAACATTAATGAGGTTTGTTTTGTTTTAGTTTTTTTCCTTAAAATTAACAACATGAGTGAAGCACGCCAAGGTAGAACAGCTGAGAGGAGGAATAACGTGATGGCGCAGATGGACAATAGCAGAGAGACAGTGGAGCAGACATGGACTTTAAAAATCAGTATGTCAGGAAGAGGCCGCAGATGTTGAAAACTCACAGATATATTCAGACCCCCACCACAACCAGCAGCAGCCGCAGCCACAACTTCACATGAGTTCAACCTCTCAAAGTGATACCAGCTGCAGATTTTTATTCGAAAATAACATAAAAGACCAGCTGAGATCCTCCATGGTTCTGTTTACCCAGTGTTACAGTTCTGTTAAATCTCCCATCAGCCCAAACAGGACAGATAATGAATATTCCAACCTTAAATATAATTGGTCCTATATGGAAGTTCCAGGTATAATCCTAATAAATACTAGTTACAGTAAGTATAATGTGCTGTGTTAAACAGCTACTAGCCTGTCTACACATACTGTCCACATCTGTCCTGGTCCAACTGGTCAAACAGTCCAAAAAAACTGGACCAAATGAGGATGAGGAAGGTTTTATCAGGTTAAATGCTGATGAGGGAACTTTCTGACTGAATCAGGGGTCAGTGTGTTTATCTGGATGGGAATGATGGGATTGCAGCTTTTAAATGCTGGTTGGTTAAATGTGGATGTCTGAAGTTCACAGCGCCATATGGAGAGTTTGTCTTTCTGTTTCCATGGTAATGACTGATTATTTTACTACATGACATATCTGGTTTGGTCCTGCTGGGCCAAACATTGCCACAGATGGGTAGCTGTCGGAAAAAGTTTAGGAGCCCTTGTTAATACAGGAGTCCTGTTGTATTGAGGCTTGTGGTGAGGGTTTTCTCACCACAGTTTTCTGTAAATGTTGGTCTACATCAGGGGTGCCCAATTCGTCTTCGAGGACCACAATCCTGCAGGTTTTTGGACATCCCTGGGGCCTCATGTACAGACGGTTCGTGCGCACAAAAACGTGGTAAAGTTACGTTTTTACGGTAAAGTTGAGATGTATCAAGAATGAAATGACCGTGGAAATGCGCGGTGCTTCAAGTCAACTTCGTGGCTGGCGTGCGAACGTTTCTACAGCTGTGGAGACTTTGGCGACACTTCGAGGCGACACTTGAAACTGTTATAAGAAATACATGTGAAAACAATCAGTGCCCAGACTGAGTGATGTGATCAGACACATAAACAAACAGCCCTCATAAACAATTAACACCTGCGTCTTTATGTGTGGATATAAAAGCGCAAAGTAGTGCAAAATATAGGCTCCTGTCCAGCACGGCTGCTTTAGTTGGAAGAAGACGTTTGAAATGGTGCGATTCAGAGGCCGAGAAGGTTTACTTATAACTGGCTGGTCAGCCGCTTTAGGTTTCCAGAGACATCTCTGTGCGCAGTGCTGAAGCTAGACTTGGAGCGCATCACACCCAGCCGCGCCTCCATGCGCAAGCGAATAATTTCACTTATATGCCGATTTATTTATCAATGCACTTAATTTTGTGAGGTCATCTATAGGATGATCTGGGCAATCACTTATGCCAACACAGCAGGGTGAGGACTCGGCCGGTATGGCAATTTAATAGTAGCAGGTCGGTTGTCTGCTGGGATGAGGAAATCCCCGAGGCTGTGACGCATGGAATGCAGGAGGAACTCCCAAGGCTACACGTCCTCTTACGGTAATAGATTGTGTCAGCTAATAAATATAATATTTCCAGAGACATCGGAATATGAGGAGGCGAAACGCACGTTTCACAAATATGTATTTAATTACCTTGAGAAAAAACGGAGTCACCCGCGTGAACTCCCACCACTCTGAAAGAAGAAAAGCAGTCACAAACAACCGTCCTCTGATTCACATCCAACTTGAAGTCGGACCACTTATTATTTCGGCTTGTGTGCGCAACTCTGACCCCACACACTCCGCGTCACACACTCTCCCATTCACTTTTCTGTTGGGGTGTGATGCCGGACAACAGCGTGCTAAAGTGCACATTTTTGCGCATTTATACTTAAACGAGCTGCCTCAAGTTCGTTCTCCGTGAATCTTTTATATTTTCAATCACTGTCATGCTCATATTTTGTCTTTCTGATGTGCAGAGAGGAGAATCTCCAGTGCAGATCTCATTTAAATGTAATTTGCGTATTTATGTTGGGGGTGTTCACAGGGAGGCATCAGGTACTCCAACATGTGCGCTCAACTTGATTGGGATGTACAAAGGAAAAGTACTTGGATCCATGCGTGCGCACAGATTCGTACATCTGAAAACTTTTGTGCGTATGACGATTTCAGGATTTGATCGTACGATGGGTTTCAGTGGGAACTCCACACAACTCTGTACATGAGGCCCCTGGAGACGTACTGTATGTAGACTATTATAATATGTCCTAGACAGAGACACAAGAGAACTGGAGCAAAATGTCCCAATCAGCACCATTACTTTTACTTTAATACTTTAAGTAGTTTTATAAACCAGTAATTTTATACTTTTGAGTAAAAATCTTGAGTTGATACTTCAACTTCTGTAAAAGTCTTTCTAAATCTATCTATACTTCTACTTAAGCAAGGAATGTGAATACTTTTGACACCTCTGGAACAGTACCTGACAGACTGCGCACAGCAATCCACCAATTACCACCATTCAATAAGTTTGACAAAGAACAAACCTTTTGTGATTAAATGCAATTAACATTTGTACATAATAAAACAATACATATACTCAGGTCCTAGCATAATAAAAGCACAGGGTAAGAGATAACAGTGAGAATAACTCAAAGACGAAAACCGTACTTGCAACATTCATAGAGATGTAAGATTACTGACGGTTAAAACAGGTCAAACTTAAAGTTCTATTCAAGCTGAAAATTACTGTATTTTTTCCTACCGCAATATACAGGTACTACCCAAAAAATTTGAATATCCGGAAAAAGTTCATTTATTTCTGTAATTCAACTTAAAAGGTGCAATTTACATATTGTATAGACAAATAATATGCAAATCAATATATTTCAAGCTTTTATTTGTGTGGATGTTGCTGATTAGGACTTGCAACTTAAGAAAACCTCAAATTCAAAAAACAAAAAAAAATTAGAATATTGCATGAAATCAATTATAAAAGGTTTTTAAAAGCAAAAAAGTCAGGCCTCCTAAAATAAAATCTTGCATCTGTACTTAACACTTGGTTTGGGCCCTTTTGCATTAATGACTGCCTTAACCCGGCGTGGCATGGATGCTACCAGCTTGTGGCATATCTCAGGTGTTATGGAAGACAGACATGCTTCCATCACAGCCTTGAGCTCTTCTCTATTGTTTGGTCTCTTCCCGTTCAGCTTTCTTTTGACAATACCCCACAGATTTTCAATGGGGTTCAGGTCAGGTGAGTTTGTGGGCCAATCAAGCATGGTGATCCCATGGTTGTTGAACCAGGATTTTGTACTTTTGGCAGTGTGGGCAGACTTGCCAAGTCCTGCTGGAAGATGAAGTCTGCATCCCCATACAGCTGCGCCACTGGAGCAAGCATGGCGTGCTCCAAAATGTCCTGGTAGACGGCTGCATTTATGCTGGACTTGATGAAGCACAGAGGACCAACATCAGCAGCTGACATGGACCCCAGGTCATCACAGACTGGGAAACTTAACACTGACCATCTTCTCCAGGTTGTGGTCAGCCCTCCGGCTTGTACACGGTTTTCTTCCACACTTCTTCCTTCCACTTAACTGTCCATTAATGTGCTTTGAGACAGCACTCTGAGAACATCCAGCTTCTTTTGCTGTCACTTTTTGTGTCTTTCCCACCTTGTGCAGGGAGTCAGTGATGGTTTTCTGCACAACTGTCAGATCAGCAGTCTTCCCCATGATTATGAATTCTTCTTAGCCAAGACAGGGACTTTTTAAAGGCTCAGGGCACTTATGCAGATGTTTTGGATTACTTACCTGATTAGAATGTGACACTCTGAGCCTACAATACTGGAGATTTTCGCAGTATTCTAATTTTTTGAGTTTTTGAATTTGAGGTTTTCTTAAGCTGCAAGTCCTAATCAGCAACAGCCAAACAAATAAAAGCTTGAATTATATTGATTTTCATATTATTTATCTATACAATACGTAGATTGCATTCTAATTTTTTGGGTAGTACCTGTATATCGTAGATGTAGAACATATTCGCAATGTCAGTTTTTCCCAATATCGAACAGCCCTAGATTGCACATATATGCTGCACTTTTGTATTGAAAAAAATAATAATAACAATAAAGCCTCTGGTCTTGCCATACACCTTCAGAAGTTACATAATTATTTTGGTTACTTCCACCTGTGTACAATGTAAATGTCATTTAATCTTAGCATATACTGTAAATATGATGAAAGGTCTCAGAGGCTGCAACATGCAAGCAGCATTGTGGAGACCAAAAAGCTCCCAAAACAGGTCGAGCAACAAGTTATGGAAAAGTAGGCTACAGCACATATTAGGGAATGGTTATGAAAAAATAAATGAATAAAAATAAAAACTCATATTATACCTTGTAGCATGACTAAATCCAAAGACTGGAGTGTCTGGGGAACACTTAAAGCTGCGAAAACCATCCAACCCAGCTTCTGTCAGGATACACCCCAGGCAGGTTGCCAGTACATCACAGACAATAAAACTAGTCACACTCATGGTCACTTTGGGAGAAATTAGAAGCACCAGATAAGGTTTTGGACTGTGGGAAGAAGTCACAGTACCACACATACACAGGGAGAACATGCAAACTCCACAGAAAACTGCCCTTGCCAAGGCTAAACCCAGGAACCTCCTTGCTGTGAGGCAACAGTGCTAACTACCTCACTGGCCATATCACAAATTACACTGAAAATATTAATTCTGTTCATAAGCATACACATTTGAGCAAATCCATAAACAACACTGGACACCCATGATCCATTGTCCCTAAGGCAGCACTGCATTAGATACAGGCATGACTGTGTCATGGAAATCACTGCATGGACTTAGGAACACTTGCAGAAATTATTGCCTGTGAACAATTCACTGGGGCCATCCGAAAATACAGCCTAATTCTCTACCGTGCAAAGAAAAAAAAACATGTCCACGTCCAGAAACGCTCCCTTGCTTTCAGGGCCAAATCGAGAAGCTGTTCTGTGGGCAGCTGAAAAAACATTTTAAAATATTTTTGGAAACCATAGACACAACATGCTCCACAATAAAGAGAACGGGAATCATCAGCTTGTTAACGTTCAATTCAAAGGTCTGTATCTGTAATGGTATGTTACTCCATTAGTACAGACAGCTTGCACATCGGAGATAACACCCTCGTTCAGAGCAACATGTCCTAACCAGAAGATTCTTTTTCACAGAAGGCTTTTGCTATTTCAGCAAGCCAGTGTTAGACCGCATATACTGCATCTTTAAAACCTTAACTTTGTAGTTGAAGAGTCTGGGTGCTGGACAGGCCTGCCTTTCTTTCTTTCTTGAGCTATCACAAGTTAAAAACATTTAACACATCATGCTTTGCAAAATAAGAGAAAATGCAGAAAAGAAAACGCTAGAATCATATCTCAGACAGAAAAGGATTCTTCAACCAAAGGTCTAGCAGCTGGTCTCAGGCATATCTATGCGTAAGTTTTGGGATCAAACCTGCATCTCTTTGAGCGTCTCCACAGTCACAGAAGGCTGGGTGGGTCTGCTTCTGTAGCCGACTTTAGCGATTCGAGAGCTGAGTGACATGGCTTCACGGGAAGGCCTCCTCGATGATAGATAGTTCTACATTTACATCTTCGTCCACAGGAGGAGGAGGAGTAAAAGTATTCTTCTCAATAAAACAAGCGTGTCATTTTTTTTGCGATTTGGCACAAGACCTGACTCTCCATGCAAATGCCCTGTTGTTACTAGTTTCCGTGGTAACGAAGAATGAAAACAGGGGGGCGAAGAAGGGGGCACAAAGGTTTTGTCCTGGTTGTTTTCCAGTTTTAAGACCCAGTAGTTTCTTCTTCTTCTTCTTCTTCTTCTTCTTCTTCTTTTGTTTATTATTATTATTATTATTATTATTATTATTATTATTATTATTATTATTATTATTATTATTATTATTATTATTATAGTTTAGTTAAGTTTATTTTCACAATTATTCATTGTGAAAGCCATAATTGATTTTCCCCAACAGTCATGTTATTGTGGAAAAAATGGGACACCAAGAAGTCACAACAACTTATCAAACTGGGGTCCTTCACACCACCCCAGGTGAACTTAGATTTAGTATAAAATAGACCCAAAACAGTCGGATCTAGGCTAGCAGATTAGTGACGGGCAAAGTCCAACAGAAGCTGATTTTTTCCACTGGTATTTATTTTGTTTTTTTCGTCCTTTTGTTATAGCCAATACTTCTTAATCATGAGTTTAAAGGTATAGGCCTAGCTTCTGACTTAATTTCAGCAAACACTATAAAGATTAAATAAAGTTTGCTCCCTTTTTAAAGTTAAAGGCAAGATTATTTTTACAGCAAATTTCATGTAAAGGACAACTTAAAGTGCCTAACATAAAACATTATAAGCATTACAGTGGGGTGCAAAAGGGGAAAAAAAATTAAGAAGCATGATTTACGCTACCATGCGCTTTCTCCCGATAACCACACCAGCGCAATTCTTCATAATAACCACTAGATGGCAGCAGCGCATCACCCTGACTGGAAGCTACAGCTGTCAGGGAGAACTGGGTTAGGTTTGTGGGGCAAATGACCTCATACTGTAGCATCATCTTCATCACTAGGAGATGAAGAGAGCATGAACTCATCCTTTTCTTTCACCTTTATTTTGTCCTTCTTATAACCCAAAACGCGATTAAGCATTACAAGTTTGAGCTGTTTTGGGATTACTCGTATCATCTCTCTTAGGAATTTGCTTTCCTTTAAGAATTTTATAGTTAAATACAAACAAGATTTTTAAGCACTGTAGACGGAAAGAGATGCAGGGTTATCCATGTTTGGCGTTATAACATCTGCCTTAACATCTGTGCTCGGCCAATTAAGATACAAGATCTTGACACCCACGTTTCCCGCATCAGCACCGCAGCGAGCGACGCTTGGGTCGGTTGATGTGGCTTAAAAATTGGGTGGCGCACATTGCACCAAACCCCCCCGAAACGGAATCCCAGGATATCCCACCCTTACCCACCCCCCTTGAATCGGAATAGCCCTCCTCCCTCAGTTGTTCTCCTCGTCTACCTCCGCCTTCTCTCATTATCACCCCCTTCCTCCTTCTCCTCCTCCTCCTCTCCCTCACGTCCCAACTCGGGAGCGCCGCCGATCGGTCGCCAGGATTTTCCCTTCTCGGCCAAAATGGAGGAGAAGGTCTGTCGCTTAATGAGGGGGGCAGAGATTATATGACCGGATTTGCTTCAATGAAAGGCGTCAGGACCCGCTTTTGTTGATAGATAGCCACAAGAACAATAAAGATCCTTTGAGGATATCTATCGCTATTTCCGCCAAAGCGACCGCAGCCATGAGCGCAGGAGAGGGACTAGATGAGGCTGCGAAGGACGCGGCAGACATAGCGGCGTTTTTCAAATCCGGTAAGTCGAAAAAGGGGCGAGTCTGCCTGAGGGAGAGCTGAAGCAAAGCTGTCGGTGTGATCCCCGGTTGCTCTCTACATTGCTGTCAAATCTATATAATAATTTAAAAAAAAACAATGATGGGTTTCATGTGCAAGATGCAGAGGCTATTCTGCGTCGGACGTGCTGGAAGGATGCTCACAGTTTGTAGATATTTACCACATTTCAGCCTGACCAGTCACGCTGCAGCCCTTTATGACAACAGCACGATTAACACCCACTAAATTTTGTGTCACGATTATTAGCAAGTGACCCTATCTTGGACTAAGCAGGCTGCTAGGTGTGGATGGTTACAGCTTGACAATAGTCTCCTCAGGCTGGAGGAGTGTTGTGATGTTACACACGGCATCCATCACAAACCCTTTGGACGTTGGTCTTTAATGCCTGCAAACTAATCAGGTTTGTAGACGAACTTGGAATTATGCATGACTCTTAACCAAAGTCATATCTGATGCAGGGACAGGCCGTGTGGACGCGAGTGTGGGTAAGAGGTTGCACACCATGCTTTGGGCCTCTCTGATATAATGGCATCATCAAAACAAATAAGGACGGGCCTGCTTCCCTTATCACTGCTTCCAAAACCTTATCAAGTTTAAAGGTCCTAGTGGCTGCACTGATGTCTGATATGAGCCCTGTATCATCTGAAGGGGACTTTTGTTAGAATGTGCACTTTGTTATTGGTAGTGACTGACATATTTTCTATCTTCAGTCCTTGATGCAGTGTGTAACAGAAAATAACTTTAGCATTCTGGTATTTTCTATCAGGGATACACAGATACTGAGCATGTCATGCAAAATACATTCTTTTGAGAAGGTATGTTTTGCTGTGGTCTGTTTAAAAAAAATGTTTTATAGGCATTTCTATCATGAAAGCATTAAAACAAGTAATAGATTTGTATTGTTTACATGCTTTTGCAAGTCAACATGTTTAACCCACATCAAAGTGTCAGGGCAGGGAGTTTGGATGGTACTTTTAAAGTCTGGTGCAGTGTCAGGATTTCCACTCACCAGATGAAGCAGCTGTCTCTTGCTCTTTCAGCTGCTTCTCTCTCTGTGACACCTGGTGCCTTGAGGTCTGCTGCTCACCATTCCCACAAATTGAGCACATGCAGAAACACACGCACACAACCTTTCTGCACGCGCACCTATAAGTGATTAGGAACCCTTACACTGAATATGAATACACCTTTTTTTTTCTTTCTGTGCACACTTAGTGCATACATTTTAGCAGTTTATAAATCACATACTTTCTCCCAGGAATTGCTTCTGCCAGTCAGACGGTTAGGAATGTTGTCAAAATGGATTGTTTTCAAATGCTTTCTTACGGTTGGCTGGATGCTTGCCAATGTATTTTCCTATAGCTGTGTTGTATCAGGCTGGAAAGTTGGCTCGGAGTGAAGTTGGACTGCTTGGATGTTTATATAGCAGCAAATGCAGTTCATACAGTATTCATGATGGAGACAGAAATAGGTTATGGCCTCAGGAAACTTTTATAAGAGACTATTATGAAGAAAAAGAAGTTGGAGAATAGCACAAAATGCTACTATAGTGTTACTGCTGAGCATTTGTGTCTAGCTCAGACTGAAACTGGTAGATCTGAAATTTCTCTCCAATTTTTGTTCAAACTTGGAACACATTTTGGAGAAAATTGATTCACTGAAAACATTTCATTAGGCTATTGGTATTTAACAAGAGTTCCTTAAATCTGAGCTTCTTTGAGCGTATTATATTTCTCTCCATCATTATTGCTAATGAGAGGAAGTCCAAGCTGATATTATTTTGTCTTTTTGCTAATCAGTTTTGTATTCCATCATTTAATGTCATTATTTTTTGATTCTTCATATCAACTATTCAATTTACCAAAAAATATCAGTTCAATTGTTTTCACAATCATGTCTGGCATTCCCCCTCTAATAGGTGCCTGCTTGTTTCATGTCGAAATCTTGGCACACAGCTACTCACTCCAGTTAATCCCAAGCACTTTTATTTCTAGGGCTCTGAATGCACTTTGCTGTCATATTTAGTCAGTGAAGGCTAAAATGTGACAGATTTTACAGCCATCGACTTGCTGCCAGTGTGGTCTTATCACCGGCTAAGAGCCTGACTTAGTCAAAGACCAACTTATTTGCCGTCTTGTGTACACAGAAAGAAGTTTGTGTATTACTGTATAACTTCAAAAATTGGTTGTTTGGATGGTGAAATTGCTCCTCCTGAATGGATGATACCATCACTAGCCCTTGAAAATGCTTGATGCTCCCCTCTGCTTGATTATTTTCGGAGAGCAGATGGTGCTCCATCTCCGAGTCCCACACTGTTGCTGTGGCTCACAGCTCAGCCGCTGAGTCAGTCTCCCAGGTTGCTCATGCCATGACTTAAAGTCCAATCTTGAATTTGTCTTAAATAAAGATAAAGCAATGATTACTGAGAGATATCATGTGAATTTAAAAATTTGCTCATTCATAATCGAGGAAAATTGTTTCTAACTTAACATTTTCTTTAAGAAGGAGTGAGGATGGGCATACCTTAGTTTGTTTTTATTATATGTAAAGGAGCTATGCCATGAAATGTAAACTTTTCAGAGCTTTCAACCATGTTATAATGTTAGTTCCTCGTCAAAAACATCCTCAAAGTACTATTTTGCATCATTCAGGCATGTCTAAGTATTCATTCTGAATAAATCTCAAAGCTGAGGCCCCTCCTAACCTTGTAAAATGCCTGGCCTTTTTGAAGATTAGCCACCTTCTCCAAAAATGTCTAACGTGCCCACTATTTCTGAGCAGGAAGCGAACAGCTTCAGCAAATGCCAAGTTGGAAAGAAATGTGTGTTTGGTTGCAGTCGGCATGGGAGTTTGTTGTACCAAACGATGGGTCTACTCACCTTAAGTGGCTAGGTTTGGAGCACAGAAAAAACCCTCAAAAATGTCTCTGTGTGTGAACTTCACTTTTGACAGCTCCACGAACCTTGACTAATACCAAAGTGGGGCGTTACTTCTGAAACCTGACACAATTCCCACGATAAAAACGCCTCATGGACAGGCAACATCACTGGTATGAAAACCACACTGATAGCTCAATGCTAACCGTTTTGACTAGCCAATTGTAAGGTTGTATTGTATTACCGACTTCTCAGGGGTCTCTGTGGTGTACTTCAAAGTCCATATTGGACTCTGCACATTGCTCCATAACAGGGTGGTTCATTGCATTTTGTTGATCGGAGTCTGATCATCCATTTCACAACAGTGTTTACAAATATCTACGGCATCATGTGAGACAAAGATGCGATGCCAGGGCGACATCATAAAATGGGCATACCCATACGTCGAGGGCTTTGATGGTTCAGTGCAGTCAGACGTTTTACTTCCATGTTGAAAATTAGTCACACAAAAAAACCTAATATTTAACACCAAATTAATTATCTATAGTGGTGAAGGGAACATATTTAACGTGCATATGCCTGTAGCTGGCTAGAGTTAAAATATTTAATAGATGTACTTCGAAGCTATTTCATCCTCTAGTACTGTATGTCTGATCTTAATGTGCAGCAATGAGGTTCAACACTGCAATAACTACAATAATGCAAATCCTTACTGGCTCGTCTCACACCAATTTCATGCGTGACTTAACATATGATTATCTGTTGATTTCTGTTCTGTGTCGTAACTTTTTACACAAAGCAGTCATGTCCTGTCTGACCTGTTTCAATGCTGGGAAAGAGATGTAAATCCCCACATCACATCAAAACCACAATCCTGTGTTTATAAGGCCAGGTATTTGTCACTTGCATCAGTAAACAATCAGTAGTCACAGAATTAGTAAACAATCAAACTTTTACATGAAATGGCCAAAGATTTGATAATGGTCAAGAATATTGCATCTCTAGAGTAATCCTTGTCAAATATATTGGGGCACTATGAAGAGACCTTCCTGGCAAAACCAAAAAAAGACATGCTCAAGACTACATTTTAAAAGGTACTATCTCATGCGTAGTCTCTTGAGTGACACTTAATGAAGTTATTGCCCCTGTAATCACATTACTGTACAGAACTGCGCTGTGAAACTCAATTGTCATAAAAGCAACCAGATCTGTGTTGTACAAAGATTAAATAACTGTCAAAGCAACTTTCATGAGAGCCACATTTCAAATCCTAACTACACTGGACATAAAATCACATCACCCATGTCTGTCTGGGTCTCAGGGTTGCTGCATAGATCTGTTGTTTCCTGCATGAATTTGCCATCTTTTAATTTCCAATGCAGGCATGCTTTCAGCTACACTGTGCATGCGTGAGCTTCTCCTGTCATGTCTGAAACTGTTAAATAATAGATTGTCTTTTATACCAGGAGAATGCTTAAAAGGCAGGCACATCGGGTATGACCTGTGTTGTTTCTGTAGTTGCAATATGAATGAAAAAACCCCTGATAACCTTTTACCCTCAATTGCGTACAATTAAATAAACACTTATTATGCTAGTTGCGACTCATTAGTATGCATTCTGTGGCTCTTGCACTGAGAATAGAATCAAGATGTCAGCATCAATAATAGTAGTGCCAGCATTGACATTGCAGTGAGCCATTTCCCTCTGTGCCCACTGCGAACCCAGTGACCTGTGCCAGTTCAAGCTGTAATGAGAGCCAAAATCACTGCACAGTGATTCCTCATTTTCTTCTAGCACAGTCATGATTGATAGCGGCATAATGACCTAATATCCATTTGCATAGTCAAGCATAAATGTTATATAATTCTGTAGATGAGAGAGGATTTCAACAGGCTGCGTAACGCGCATCTTAAAACGTGCGGAAAGCTCAGCTGATACAACAAGGCAGTGAATGGAAATGCTGAGACAAATGTGCCATGAAAGGAGACGCAGAGTACAAGCACATGAAATAGTCAACAAGTCACTGAAAATATAGGATGGAAAGTTAGCAAGGAGTGCGATCTAGAAAGTGATGTGACATACTTAGAGGGACAAACAAGCCTTCACTCAACAAATTATAGATCTGAGGCTTGGGTGGAGTACACCCTGAAAAATATAGGCTACTGTGCTCTTCAAGAGGCTGAATCCTTACGGTTAGATCCAGGAGCAGCTTAATTGGCAGTTGGTCAGATTTAAAGAGCATAAGCTCAGACTGAGACTGGCATTGCCTGAACTGAACTGCATGGGTTCACTTGACTAACTTATCCAAGACAAGGAGAAAAAGAGCACCAGGCTGAGTTGTTCTGCTCTGAGCAGAATCTTTTTGCTGGTGAATGTTTCAATACTCAACTTGGTTCACCGTTAGCATGATGGTGCTTTTTCAGTATTTGCAGTTTTCATATTTACACTAGGTAACATGATTTCAAATTGTAATTGTTTGGAAAGTTGGTCCAAAATTACTTGAACACAAACCAAAAAAATATATAGCAGGTCATTACTTTGTTGGTGGCCAGAAGCTGAGAGTCGGAGACTTGGTTCAGAGCACTTTATTCAAAATATAATTAAAAAATAATCATGAAAAACTTTAGCCTTCTGGAGGTTTTTTTTTTTTTTTTTGTAGTTGGCACCTACAGTAATTTGCCCAATTCCTCATCACTGTCAAAGCTACTCAGGATCACAGCAGATGTGAAATGTTTTTTTTTTTTTTTCCAAGTTAAGCCTTTATATATATACATATATATATATATATATATATATATATATATATATATATATATATATATATATATATATATATATATATATATATATATATATATATATATATATATACTTTTTTTCGGGGGGGGGGGGCATTGTTATATGTATCTGTGTACTCATGTAATTGCCTTCCTTTATATTCATAAAAAAAATTGTATAATAGTCATAGTGGTGGCATGAATTAATTACAGCACCCACATAAAACTTTCTTTTGGGTCCTGTTGTGTTTTATGTAAATTTTTTTATAACCAGTTTTTCTTAGTTTTCTTAGCACGACGTATAATAATATGATACATTATGGGATTAAGAGCCACCCATGGCACTGCAATATCCTCACTCATTGTGCATTTGTGGGTTTTTTACAGTCGCTTCAGATTTTGCAGACAGCCCATGCACACATGTTCAGATAATTTATGGTTCTAAATTTGCTGTGGCTACAGTATGAGTATGAGCATGTGTGGTTGTCTGTACCTCTTTGTTCACCCTGGCTGTGACCCTTCCAGAGTGCACACTGCTTTGTGTGTAATGACAGCTTGTACAGATTCCAGCCCCCCTGCTGGAATCCTGAACAGGATAAAAGTAGTGTAGATGATGCATGGATATACAGCGGGGGGAAAAAGTATTGAACACGTCAACATTTTTCTCAGAAAATATATTTCAAGTAGAGCTATTGACATAAAATTTTCACCAGATATTGGCAACAACCCAAGTAATGCACACATACAAATAAATCGGAATATTTATGTCCACAAATTAAGTTATGTGTAATATAGTGAAATGACACAGAGAATAAGGATTGAACACATGAAGAAGTGGAGGGGCAAAAAGATATAGAAAGCCAAGAAAGTCTGTTTGAGTCAAAGTTAAGTCTGTCAGTATTTAGAAAGTAATCCTCTCCCCTATTAGTGCAAAGTAATATCAGCTGGTTTAGTCCTGATTGATGACTTTAAAAAGGTTTCTCTTCACAAAGGTGTCAGACAAGAAGCATTCCATGATGTGTAAAAGCAAAGAGCTATCCAAAGACCTACAGTACGCAGCCTTATTATTGCAAAACACACTGAAGGCATTTGTTCCAGGTGCATTTCTAAACTTCTGAAATTTCCAGTGAGAACCATTGGGGCCATCATCTGAAAGCGGAAAGAACACGGCCACGGCCAGGTGCTCCTCGGAAGTTTTCAGACAGCGGAGTCAGAATCAGAGCAATAATCAGAAAGGTTCTCCGACAGCCCAGGACCACTCATGGAGAGATTCAGAAAGACCTGGAATCAGCAGGTACAGTTGTTTCAGAGAAAACTTGAAGTAAAGCACTCAACCGCCATGGCCGTCATGCACACACAGTACGCAAGACTCCACTTCTGAAGAAAAAGCATGTTGATGCTCGTTTAAAGTTTGCAACACAACATCTGGACAAACCCATGATATTCTGGGAAAACATAGTCTGGTCAGATGAGACCAGAACTGAACTCTTCAGATTTCATAAGACACATGTTTGGAGTAGAAATGGCACCGCACTTGAGCCCAAAAACACCATAGCACAAGTGAAGTTTGGAGGTGGGAACATCATGGTGGGGGCTGTTTTCAGCACGTGGCACTGGCAGACTTCATATCATTGAAGGAAGAATGGATGGAGAAAAGTAGAGGCAAATTCTTGACGAGAATCTGCTGCAATCCGCAGCTGCTGAAGATGAAAAGAGGCTGGATCTTTCAGCAAGACAACTATCCCAAGCACACGGCCAAGAAACACTCAGCTGGTTTAAGAAAAAGAAAATAAAGCTGCTAGAATGGCCCAGTCAATCACCTGACTTGAAAATCTTTGGAAAGAACTGAAAATTTGAGTTCACAGAAGAGACCCCGGAACCTTGAAGATTCAAAGGCATTATGTGTGGAAGAATGGACCAAAATCACATCTGAGCAATCGATTCAATTAGTTTCTCCGTACAGGAGGCGTCTGGCGTCTGGAATCACCAACAAAGGTTTTTGCACTAAGTATTAAATAGATTTCAGTAAGCGTATTCAATACTTATTCCCTGTGTCATTTCACTATATTACACATAACTTATGGACATAAATGTTTGGATTACTTTGTATGTGTATATTACTTCGGTTGTTGCCGACATCTGGTAAAAATTTCATGTCAATAACTGTCAATATATTTTCTGAGAAAAATGTTGGCATGTTCAAATTTTTTTTAACCACGCTATACTATATGTATATATATATATATATATATATATATATGTGTGTGTGTGTGTGTGTGTGTGTGTGTGTGGCCTTATTTAAAGTTTGTTTTCATTGTATATAGTTATTAAGAGCTGAACTTGAAAATGGCTGCAAAATAGCTCAATTCAGTCCAACATGAACATGCAATATTTACAACTACTTACGATTTAATTGCAAACTTTGCAAGGCTTCTCAAACAGTGTGAGCAATAGAATCTCTATAAATATTTACAGGGCTGTGCTAACAGTTCACGTGAAAGTGAACCGATTTTTAATTTATTTTTGGTAAAACAGCTAATAAACAGTGGAACAACTTCTGATGAAGGCGACAGCTGATCGCCGAAACTGTCAAGGTAAAAAATCAAACCTTACTTTTCTTTTCACTGATGATGTCTGAATAGAGAACATGGAGCTACTTGAAAGTAGACATGATGAACCTTTTCGAGCTAATAAACAATATTGTTTATCAGAGTGCTTGTTGGCATAGACTGTCAGGAAGTTGGTAAAGGTAGTTCCCTGTTTTACAGGCAGTCCATGCTGATCAATCTCATCAAAAATTGACCTTTTTGGAGTAGATGTAATACTCTTTATGGACATGTAACTACCCCTCCATATTACCAAGATATTAATTGTTTTAAAATGGCATTTGCATCAAGACACACACACACATGCATGCTTTTTTCCTGGAGTAAAACCTCAGTGAGATTATGTCACTACCTGAATTGTACATATGCTGTGTGGAATAGTTTTTAATGTTAACTGATGACCATAAAACTATTCTGTCCTCCTACATACACTTGCCTGATTTTGGTTAATAGCTTTGAGTTGACAATAAGAAATTCAAATAAGTTGGTAACATGTTTGTCGGGTGCTAAGTGTAGCCGGTGGGGCAACTTGATTATCTCACACACATGATACGGGCACAACCACAGAGGTATAAATCACTACATCCCTCCCATGTCGCCTGAGGCCTGGGAAACAAAGAAGAGATGGGGGTGTGGAATTGATGAAGGAGTGATCAGTGATGGAGCCATAGGAGGATTGTGGATCATAAAAATAGGCTGTGGGCTGGTCTGGGTGTCTCCTGCAAATCCCCCATCTGATAAGAGAGAGACCTCTATCAGTCAACGGCAGACACCCACCCGGACTATCCCTTTCATTGCCCTCCTCTACCCACCTCCCATCATTACTTCATGCCTTGATTCTGCTCATGGCTGTCATATCTCAACATGATACTGTTTTGTTATATCTGCTCTCCTGTTTGTCCCACCGGGTTGCATCTTCCTTTCCGTACATGTAATGGATGTGACATCTCAGCATCTGTTATTCAATAAAACTGACTCACAGACAGATCGGTGTCACAGGATTGGCCACCACAGCACACAAAGCTTTTCTCAGGTTTTGTAGACACAAGAGATTTTGCAATTTCAACAAATGAAGAAAGGCGCACAAAGACTGATGACTAAGTAGCACTTGAGACCATCATATAAATATATTCATTCACAAAATGTGACTCTTTCCTCAGTCTTTCCACTCTGCATTTAAGCCCCTACAACTGATGTCCCACTGCCATCTCCTTTCTGTTTCCCTTCAGCTTAAACCTAGGAAACATCTGGATGTAGTATCTGAAGTTCCAAGTCTCCCACAATGCTTTGTGCCTCATTTTTTCAAGACTGCATCTTTGATAAAACAGGACTCAGGAGGCCATCGTCCCCTGTAGTTTTCAGACACCAACTTTAAGAGCTTCCTCTTATAAGAAAGGTGCTGCGCTACCAAGGAAAGTGGTGGCTGTCATTTTCTTTTATTTCATAAAATTAGTCTTGCTAGCTTGTGCACTGGTTTTATAATAAAAAGCCATATGGTATAATGTTTGATTAATTTTCTACAAGGCTGATAGTGTCTAGAAATATTTCATTTCCCGCCACAGAAAGTAGGACATTTGCACACCTGTTTGGTGCCTGCACCTTCACATACCGGCCCTATGCACTCTAAGGCCTCCCATGCAGTAATCTCATGCTTTAGCACACAGGCCAAGGTCCTCCTTCCCTCAGTATGAGAATAAAAGACTAAACAAAATAAAGCAGAACACGGACTTAGGTTTGGTTAAATCAAAGCACAGCTTGCGGTGTGTGTTTGCACACATGTGTGAGCAGCCTGAGACTGCTTGTCTTCTGTCAACAGCTGTGCTCAGTCTGTCCAACAGGAACTGTGTAGTCTACTCACAAACACACTCACACTGCATCATTCCCACTTGCTTTGAAGACAGAGGCGGACTCTGATCTGGGTCGCACGAGCAGCCTTCCTTCGCTTTAGTCTTGGCCTCTCTGGCTTAGGATGAAATGGAGCAAAGATCAAACTTAGCATCCCGTTCAGCCAAAGGGGCTTTCAGAAGTACTTGCTGTTGGTAAATTGCTGTTGCATCTCACTGCACATTTGCCAGGCTAAAGCTGGTTGCCATAAAAATGCTGAGGTGACTTCAAAAACAAGGGAATTTGATGTCACTCCTAATTAATGAAAGACATAGATATTGAATGAAGTCCACACTTTTAGTTTGAAAAATCATTCGTATTTTTTACTGTTTTGAAGCTAGCTGAATATTCTTAAAGTGAGGACATATCATATGCTTAATAGCAATTATCTCTTCAGAATTCCCAGCAACCACAAATGTACATTTCCTCATATTTCTTCTTAAGCACAGCGGTTTAATTTTTCATTGGAAGCCTTTGCCCTCTGTCTTTTCACTGATAACGCTTTGAAAATTTGTGTAGGACTCTACTGGACCAAACACTTCATCCACACTGTGCTGTATAAAATGAAGCATACAGTGTGTGAGCAGGTGCTTACTGTAATCCTCGCTAGGCGACAGCATATGCTGGGCTGTTCTTTCAGAAAGGCAGCCAGGAGAAGTCAGAGTAGAGAACTAAGCTGCCCCTGTCCCTCATTCCCCTCCTCTCTGTTATCTTGTGCCACGATGATGTCCTACTGCTGAGTGACCCAAAAAGAGTTCCTCCTGTTGGATGCACAACACATGTCAGTCCAAGTAAGAATTTGGTAACATGCTTACAATATTTAGACTGACATTTGTAACATTTAAGGATGAGCTCATTTTCCTTTTTTTTTTTTTATTCTGTATGAAATAAAATTGATGGACAAAATGTGCTGATAATTAATCCACTGTTACTGATAAATCTACTTTGAAACAGTTATGGTTTGAAAACTGGTTACTGACCCCAGCTCTGCAGTTCAGGGAGGCCGTATTTGTCTCCACTAGAATATTCCAAGCATGTTTAAGCCAACAATGGTTCCTTAGGCATTATAGAAACTGATACCAAATGTATTTGACATTTTAAAATGAATCATTTGCTTAGCAATGCTTTGCTGAGAGGCACAAATAAGTCTGCATATATGTCTAAGGGTGAGTGTTTGTGACTGTTAAAAGCATACGGCAAAGAAAGGGGATAAAGAGCAAAGGATTTGTTTTCTTGATCTGAAGTATATAGATATAATGACAGCTTATGCTGCAGCTTATACCGTTTTATTGCCGCATTCATATGCATGTGAGTACACATGCACAGGCTGAGTGCTTGTGCATTTGCATGCAACATGTCTAATGGTGTTTAATCTCAGGGAGGGACTGTCCAGATATTCAGATCAAAGGGCTGCTCCACAATGGCTCACACACACTCATTTGTGCTCTGTAATTCCACCGTCTTAGTTTTTGACACTGAAATATTTTGAAGGTTATGCTGCTGTTCCAGTTGGTCACATGATCCTTTTAATCTGTATTTCCATCATTAAACCTTCAGTTTCTCATTTCAGATCTCTGTTTCTTTTTAGATTGCTCTCTTCCAAAATGTGAATCCAAACTGGACGGCCCTGGTCAAACCTCAGGTAGGTTTGAATGTTTTGATACAGTCAAGGGAACTAATCAGGAATTTCTTAACAGAGCAGGATATATGCACACGACCTACTTTTTTCCTATGAACCCCTCTGCTATACCTGTATAACTTCCCAATGTTTTTAGTTATATTTTAATAGGTTCTCATGTTCAGGAAAGCCTCGGTTTTCTGAAATGCATCTTTGTGTTAAGCAAAAAGCTAAACTAGCACTCAAGGACAGTGTTTCGTATATGTGCATTAAATGTATTCATATAAGACTGGGAAGTTGTTAAACATATAGACGATGAAGCACTATGCCCACTTTAAGTTAAATGCTGTGCTCCATTAAAGCTCTACTGCGTCGAATCCCATTAGACTCAAGCTCTTCTGTGGCATCAGCTAGCAACCATGACCTTGTGGGTTCTCATCCCCTAATACCCCCAGGACATATATACTAAAAATATACCAAGTCACTCTCTCCTGGGTGACTTGTTTGTGAGTATAAACAGGACAAGTTAAGTGGTCCATATTAGGGTACACAGATAGCTTATTCCAAACAAATGAGGTCTGATTTCCTGCCTATATATATATATATATATATATATATATTTATTTATTTTTGACAGTTTAATCTCTTTTAGACTAAAATGTATAATAAGTGTTTGAAGCTTTTCTATTTAGATTAAAAAGCATGGTCTTAGCCATGCTAGGGTAGCTGACCTGCAGTGGTAGAAATGCAATTGAGTTGTTATGCCGAGCGTAAACATGAAAACATTTCTGTCAGGATAGCATGTCATATGGGATTCACTGTAGTGGACTACAGCAAAAGGAAAGTGTCATCATCAGTGGATGGTGCTCCATTGAGCTCTGAGCCTGACGTGTTACAGACGATTTTGACCTGACATCTTCCAAATGGGTCACCCAGGGCTGAAAAGAAGACTGTGTCCTATTGACAGCTTGACCAACAGTATTATTCCCAGTTGCCAGAATATGAATAGGGAATAACGTAAAATGATTGGGACATGCCAGCCAAATCCGCTGCAAAAACCATTGAACTTCATCCCTGAGGCTGGATCACGCAAATTAGGTCTGTGTTAGTGTTTTTGTGGGTTTTAGTGGAAATGAGGCAGAAATTTCTGAGCTGTTCACATATATCAGAGGTAATCAGGTTGTGCAGGCCATTTCTGGCTGATTGTTAATTGTTCCTTTTCAATTACAGTGAACACAGTTAACCTGCTGTCAAATGAAGTGCCAATTCAGTAAATTGTCGCATCTGTTGACTTGAAATTGCAGGTGTTGGCTTGGAAAACTGTGTCTAAGTTATAAATGATGCTCATACAGTATGCTCTCACCCTGTCTCTCACTCACTCTATCATACAGTCTACTGTAGGTCTCTATTTGTCAGTGACTGAAGGACATGGCACTTTGCCTTTGTGAGTTAACCTTTCAAAGTCTCTCCCTGCCAAAAATTGCATTTTAAACTTTATTAAAGCAGCACTACTAAACTTTGGCAAATTTTCACATTTGAGTGCTCCCTAATGGATGTTAATTTGGCAATCATCTTGCATTCTCTCTCTCCTCTGAGTTCTATCCAATGAGTAAAAGCTAGTCTGATGTTGACTTTTGTCTTCTCTCTTTTCTTTGCTTCACTTGAGAACCTCCTCTTGGGTTTCTTTGCTGTATCAGCCGTGATGTGCATCCAGAATGGCCAGTGTGTTGATATCCAGTTGCTGATGTGTGACGCAGCACTATACAGCAAAACCTAGCTGTCACATGATACTCCGAGCTGGAACTCAGTGATATGAGGTGCAGTTTCTCATCCCTGGGATGCTGCAGGTCAATGACGGTTCTAGAAATGTAATGAATGTCAGTGTGCCATTGAAATGAGTCATGATCATATTTTTGAGGGTAAAAACTTATTGCTTTTACAGATTTTCTTTAAAAGGTTAACTTTATGGTTTCATACAGTCAGTAAAAAATCTGCCATCAATAATTATCGCATTATTGTTTGCGATTATACCCGTAGAGAATGTGATATTGTAATAACACATGATCACACATTTCCAGAGCGATGATGTCATTCAGCTGCACCTCAACCCGTGCAGCATGCAGGGAAAAAACGTATGTTCACATCCAAACATCATGACTTTTAGTCTTGACGAGATGTGCTACTTTTAGAGGTTTTGTTTTTTTCTCTTGTTTTGTTTCTTCCTTTCAAAGGACTAGACATAACCTCAGCTGGGTATTTCCTGTTGTCTAAAGTTGGTTTGTTTGGCCAACATAGTTTGAGAAACATTTCCCCTTCACAGAACTGTCTTCTCAAAGCTACCTGTAAAATGATGATGGCCACTGTTTAAACTCTAAGAATCAATTCTACAGTTGAAAAGCGAACCTCTGTTGTCAGTAATATATAACACAAAATAAAGACTGTAGACAAAGTCATTTCTAGTTCATGTTCAGCCTTTACATCGGGAGTTTTGCTGTTTTGACAAACAGAAAATGGATAATAACAGCCCCAAACTTTGCACGGTTTATGATTGAATTCAGTCTTATTTAGGTGCTGAGAGATTTCTGTGTATTTCTAGACTTGTGCCAACTTCAGCTGTTTTACCAATACTAATTTTCTTTTGTGTTCATCTGGACATGCACTTCACTAATAGTACAACACTGAGGTTCTCGAAGGTCTTAAATTGTCACTTTCTACTGTTTGGATTTCATTGTTGTCTTAATTTTGCATAGCTTTATTTACAGTATAAATGTGCTATTTTATGTTCATTTGCAATAGTCGGAGTTATGATAACTAGAAGAATGGAAAAATTCTTTTCATGGTGAATATTGTGACATAGAAGATATTCATGAGGGAAGGAGTGTACACATACACTGTGCATGTGTTTTGTAAAAGACGCTTAACCACAAAATCACAAGTGTCCCCAAAACACTCTTGGCCTGCATATGGACTTACAGACTAAGCATGCTCAGAGTAAATAGTTGGACTGTTCCCCTGTTATGCTCAAGCTCAGGCCAAGATAATTTGCAACAGTAGCCAACTGGCTGTTTAGTCAGGATAATTCTGATCTCTTGCTTCACTAATAAGATGTAGCACGCATAGTATGGTGAATTAGATGAGAACGATTTGCTTTGCAGGCTAAAAAGAAAGAAGATAAATGTTTGAACATTTAGAGAGAGGTTGTGGAGCTCCTCTCCTCTCCTCTCCTCTCCTCTCCTCTCCTCTCCTCTCCTCTCCTCTCCTCTCCTCTCCTCTCCTCTCCTCTCCTCTCCTCTCCTCTCCTCTCCTCTCCTCTCCTCTCCTCTCCTCTCCTCTCCTCCATATGTTTCTGTTAACTTTAATTCAGCTGTGAACTCAGTCTCTCATCACTGCCCATACTGAGCTCACTGTGTGGTTCCTATTGAACTGGGCTTTGAATGCTAACCATGTGCACTGTGGGTAGACGAACAGCCAGACATGCTCCCTCAGTCATGAACACACACACATACACTTCTAACCATTGGAGGAAGTGGTTTTCTCTGGAGTTCATTGGTTTTTGTTTTTTTTTTAATACTCCCCTGCAGAGGCCATGATGGGGAAGACTAAGCTATACAGTGTGTGTCCGCATGCATGTAGATGCAGTTGAGTGTGTTTGGATCTTGTGTTCTTTTTTTTGTTTTTGTTTTTGTTTTCTAGCAAACATTTCACTTTGGGTATATATTGCAAAAAATGGTACAGAGATGGGCTTTTTCTTTTGTTACAGCTTAATTTGTCGCGTAACATGTCTGCAGAAAAGTAAGAAACTCACCAGAATTTTGCAAATAAAAGTGATTATTTCCATAAAGTACAGGCAAGGGGTGAAAAAATAACAAAACTGACATGCAGCTTGCAGATTTATGTCTGTACTGCTACTTACAAGACTATGGCTTAGCAAGGAGTTAGGCTAAATCTTTACTCCGAACTTCGTATGAACTCAGCTTGCGGAAATGCACACAATCAGAGGTGCTGTCATCTAACTTTTAAGAGTAGTGTGCATGAAACAGCGTTCGTTCTGTTGTCCATGAAGTAGTGTGTTATCCATATTTACAAATGCTCACTCTCAGTGTAGCTGTGGTTAAAGAGAGAGCCAAGTTTGGGTTGGCTGTGTTGTATGTCAGATGTTATGAAAGGGCAGGTTACAGCACAGGTAAAGTTTAGCTCTGATTTCATTATGTATTTACTGGGGATGCACCGAAAAGTTGGCCACCGAATGTTTTCAGACGAAAATGACACAAAAGTGCATTTTCGGTTTTCGGCTGAAAGACATAAATCGCCAAAACAACACGGCCAAAAATTATGATGACGCGGCATTCAGCACGCGACTTCTGCACTTTGTGTTTGAGAACATATCACAGCCTTTCAGCAGGCCAGTCAGATGTACGCATGTATATTATTATTTGTTGCAGTAGTCCTAGAGAGAAAAATTTAAAAGGCAGTATGTAATGTACACATGGGTGGGGTCACAATAAATATTTTATTTTGAATTTTAATTTATATTGTGCATTGCTGTAATATCAGTGGTAAATAAATATTTTGATACTTTTATAAGTGATTAATTGCAATGCCTTGATTTGTGAGGTTGGTACACATCGTAGCCAAAAATGCTATTGTTCTAATAATTGACATCATAATTTCTTTTGATGTTTCAGTTTTCGGCCTTGGTTTGCTCTTTTTTTTTGCTTTCGATTTCAGTCAAGAATTTTCATTTTAGTGCATCACTAGTATTTACTACAGTCTCCACTGGAATTTGTGATTAAATAGGCTCTTAGCAGTATAATCATTAGAAATATGTATTTTGTAATTGACCCCTGCTAGTTTGGAAGGTTGTTGTTAAAAAGAGCTAATTCTCCACGATTACTTAGATTTTAGATTTATAGATAGGTACCAGTGTACAGTTGCTGAGACACTTTTTTCAACCCTTTCTCCGTCACACACACTCGCACATTCTGAGGAGTGAAAGAGAGGAAAGCCTGTCAAATTCCCTGCGGTGTCTTAAACAGGGACATCTGGACTCAGCACTGTGTGTTTATGTCATGCCTTTGTGCACCTTTGTTTGCTTCCCTGACTGCATTTAGTTCCAAAGTGCACGTGGACATGTGCATCCTGACTTATGTGTGTGTCTCTTTGCCCTGCACATTTGTGTGGATGACTAATTGGATCATGCTGCAGAGGAGCACTGGCTGTGTTGGTTTTTAAAAGAGCACAGCTTGCATCCTCCTGTCCCAGGACATCAACATAATGATATCTGTTTGGCCATGAGATATTTCCTGTGGCTGCAAATAATAAGACAATCAACTCTGAGATAGGTTGGTGAGAGGAAAAACACATCTCCTAACTTTGCCTTCTTCTAAACAAAATGACTGGTGCTTATAGATAGCATTCATTCAATAATTCATTCAGAATATACATTTTTAAATTAATCTTTTGCTGCCCAAATAACTTACTCATAGCATTAGCACTGTTGCAGAACTGGCCAACCGTTAACATATTATTGGATGAAAAATACAGTATGTTTAAGATGCATTTAAAAATGTGTTATAACATCCTTTTTTCTATGGAATGAAATTACATTTTTTAAAAGATTTAATTTGATGTTTTATTTTTTTCACAGTTGCAGGTTTTTCACATTATATTGTGTGAGACTTGCAAATTCATAGTTTATTTCCATTATGTTATCAATATTATTCTATATATTAAAAAAAGAAAAAAAACTGCCAAATAACAGAAAGAAATCTGTAATTTTACAGTGTTGTTTTTAAAAAAAACTGTGTAGTGCAGCTCATCTGCTCAGGGCTGAATGATATTAAGAAAACCTGCAACATGCAATAACACTTTTGAGACTTGTGATGACAATATTATTCATGATAAATAAAATACTTGGATATCCAGTGTCTGCCAGACAGCAGGTAGTCAGTAGCCTATTGAGATAACAGGAAAAAAACTGATAATTTCTATTACAACATTGCTCTATTAGAAAAGTCTGTTTGATTGGCCATTGATACAAACAGCACAGGAACATACAGCTGCAGGCTAATAATGTGCTGAAAATAAATTTATACATATTGTGCAGCCCTCATTTGCTCAGTGTGAGAAAAAAAACAGTGCACAGAAATGTTTGTGATGCATGATTTAGACCTCATGCACAACTTATATGCAAATATCAGCACCTACAAACTACCCATATAAAGTTATAGATCAGTTACTTCACAAATGACTTGCCGTAGCTGTTCTGTGTGCCTTCCACATACAAACAAACACAACAGATTTATAAATACACCACCATCTGCTAATATACTCCATCTGTTGTTAACTCCTTTTCCCCCTGAAGTTAGTGCAGTGAGTCGTTCTTTTCTGTCAACATCAGATTTCCTCCGTGTATCCAAATCTGTTCCCTTTTCAAGATCTGATATAAACAATATGATCAATTATCGCTCCTTGATGTCATACAAACGTTCTTTTGATAAAAGCAAAGGTGAGCAGAGCAGTGTAATTTATTGTCATCCACCCCACCCCCACCTCCACAACCCTCGTATCATTCCTATTTCCCACATCATCATCATCATCTTTGTCCTCTGTGTCTCAGACCTTGGTCTTTTCCTGGAGAGCACTGAGGCATAGAAAGCAAGGTTCCGCTCTAACACCCGTCCAATCGCCATCAGCCTCTCCCACGTGCATCAGCCAATGGCTCTTTGGAGATGGCAGATGGGGGAGGGGCTGAACATCAAGGGTGGGGCGGGGGATGTTGTGTGTACGTGTGCTCGCTGGTTGCTCCTTGACTCGAGGAATATAAAGGATGCTTGGCTGCTTCAGGAACAGGGTGAATATCGCCTTAATGCCAGCTCCATCCTAATCCGGATGCATTTTCAGGTTTTTGATGTCTGTGCTGCAGGATGAAACACTGATTTATACCAGAAGAATCTGAGTGCTTTTCATTCATTCACGTGAGCAGTGGGGCATTATGCTTGATTGTTTGATAAGAGTGTTATCTGTGCAAATACAGATTCAGTAGTGGTGACTCAGATCATTTTCATGCTACGAGTGCTACAGATACAAGTTTGATATCCAGCAGCAATATGGATGTTGGATTGCTGTAGAGAAACAACAGCTCAGTTCAGCAATGCGTGCGCATGGGAGAAACCAAATGCTGACAGCTTCTGCTTCTTGAGAATTTGACAGATTTATGCTGTTTAGCTTTGTGTTGTACTTGAAATGGCACAAGAGAATGATTGACAGAGCTGATGGGGCCGAAATGTTGGAGGTAAAGGCCGCTATTCATAAAATACCCCAGCATTTTTCTTCAAAGGAGAGGTTCTATATTCCATATTGTGGAAGCTCATTTCTTGTGGATGGCGTCCCTCCTGTGCTGTCATGCTGCTTGCTTTACTAGCTGTTTGAGTGCAGAGGCAGCAGAGACAAGCTGAAGACATGTCCATCCAGATCCTGTCTGCATTCTCTTGTAAGTATGACATGATTCTTTAAGGCTGGGTTGAATAATTTAGGAAAAGTGAGAGCAGAAACTGCGACAGTTAACAAAAATTGAATGGTGCTGCTTTCTTTGATTTTGTTGCTTCTGTGGCTGCTAAACACTTGCTGCATTTTGCTTCTCTTAGACTGCTTTATGTGAAGCTACTTCTCGACAGCATAACAGACACCTAGTTTTGGTCCGGGCTGCATAATTAATCGTTATAAAATCGCAATCTTGATTCACACTAACATGTGATCTCATTTCTATCCACAATGACTCTGAAGCATTTTTAATCATGAGTTAATCATGAGCTGCATCACAAATAAAAGTTTCCATTCATCTCAGATTTTTTCAAGTGCCCTCAAATGCAGCACTGCCGTTGCCTCCCCACCCCCTAACCAATGGTAAAGAACTACAACTGCTATATGCATCTGCCAAAGAAGTGTTCCAACAAAGCTCTGGTGCAAACACATGCTTTGTTTTGAACTACCTTTAATAGTTTTTTTTGTTAAAGTTTATTTGTGCAATAAATATTTTGTGGGAAAAAAACAATGGCGCCAGAGAATCGTGATCTCAATTTTAAGCAAAAAAATCGTGATTCACATTTTTCCCAGAATCGTGCAGCCCTAGTCTGTGGTTTACTGATAAATCATGCAATTCATCTGGTTTCACCTCTCGAACGACGAAAGTTCATGTTTACATGAAATAAAGGAACTATACTTTACCACCGTCAAATGGTTTTCTTAGAAAGGTTGTGGTCAACATAAAAACAAAGATAATTCATAGATTTTGTCATGTTTGGAGCTAAAGCTCTGTTAAAAACACACTTCTATTTCAAACTGATAGCATTGCATTTAACTTTTTGAACAGCAGCTACTGCGGCTACAAGAAAAGCTGCAGCACTTTGTGAATGTTCAAACATCAACCGCCATCCAAGCACAAGAAAATCCTCAAATCAAATAATAGTTTTACTCAAGTCTCATTATCACTTGAGTGTGCTGAAAAAGTAAAGCTATAGCAGCTAAATAGAAGAGAAAATGTGATTCTTTTCCTTGACACCACCTGACGCTAAATGGACAGTGAGAAGCTTCTTGACCGTGAAGTAAAGTTTGGTGACCCGTAAGCTGTTAATATTAAAGCAGCTTGTCAATATGGATTTCTCTGAAACTGGATTGTGGGAATATAATAGTGAAGGAGGATGGGAATGTTTCCTTTAATGGATTCATATTACAGGCAAAACTATTTGATGAAGATGTTTAAAATCACATTGTGGTAACTCCATTAAAATGCTTGATTCTGAAAGCAGAGAGCCACATAATCCAATGCTTTTCCCCCATATTATTTTCCTTCTCAAGCATTTGACATTCATTCCTAGATGAAAGTAACCAGTGTGTTTTTTGAGTGATGTCCAGAAAGAAACCACTGAAGCCCTAGTTTAAGAATACAGAAATGTCAGAAACTCCTGCTTTTTATGGGTTTTCCCACCAGACATGTTGCTTTAAATGGTTTACCTTAATGTGGGTTAAGATGGTAATTTTAAAAGATGTGTATTTTTTGTGAATTGGCAGTACAGGATCTGTCTGAGAACAAAAGAGAAAAGATTTAAGGAAGCAGAAGGGAGAATTAAAGGGCTATAATATTCCTGGATGCTACCAAACTTATTTCCACGATGTGTGCAGTAGCCTGTTGATGACTTCATGGATACCTCTGCAGAGTGTTATCTCCGTCTCTGCTTAACTGTTTTGCTGATAAATGTTTGCAGTGACCCTGAGACAAAGAGTGCATAGAGTATGGGAGCCTCACTTACTCTTTTTTAAAGTTTTAAGGACAATTATCTCATTCTAGTATTTGCATTTTATTGTATTGGTTTATGTTTTTTAAAACCACTGAGAAAATCATGCAAATAAAACACATATACAGTATGTACAGTCTCCTATCTCTGAGCAGTCAGGATGAAGTTCAGATGTAGTTTTGTGTTGTTTGGATGGGTTTGAGTCCTAAAACTCCTAAAAGACCCAGAGTGAAATGACTTGTGCAAATCAGCCCGTGTTGTAATGTTTTTTGTTGTTTTTTTTAATGTCTGTACCCGTTTTCTTTTTCACCTCTGACTCTTTTCCCGTCTCCCTCTCAGCTTTCCCTTTTCTCCTGGTGGATGGTTAGAAACTGAGACATCCAGGAGCCTGAACAAAATATGAAAATAACCAGATGAGATTAGATTTGGAACTGCTCAGCTGTCTAAATTGGTGTGAAATATTTCCCTCTGTAGAAATGCGGTTATAAATCAACTGGCAAGTTGTAAACACGCTTCCATCAGTGCAGCGTGTGCACTTTTCTATTTTGTTGTTTTGGCACTGTAAATTGTAATTTTTGAGCTCATGCAAATAACTTTTTTTCTGTTTTTGTTTTCTCTTACTCGCTGCTTCTCTTATTGACCACTACTACTCAGTTGAAGTATTTGTGCATGCATGCGTTTGATTATTCATGCATATAAGTCAGATGTTCCACCAGTCTTGTGGCTGCTTATTTTTACAGGGCTGTAATAACAGTGGACAGCCATGTGATCCACTGGCCGCTGCCTGGTATAGAGAAAGGGGTATAGAGCCACAGCCTGTTAGTTCCCTGTCTGCTGTGTGTGTACTCAACGGGACATTGGTCTTTGTCGAGGATAAGTCTAGTGAAAATCTATTCACAGAAGAATTGAGTGACAGTGAGAAAAGCTTAGAGTATAAATGAGGAGAGGGAGGGCAAGACTGAAATTAACCAGAGTAGAGTGTTAAGGAGTAGGAGAGAGAAAGGAGGGCTGAGAAACAAAAACATGAGGCAGATGAGTGGAAGACATGCTTGAGGAGACTGTGATGTAAGGAGGAGGGTAACAGGGAAGGGTAGATGCATAAGTCCAACTTTTCCTGGATTCAGCACATATATATTGTAGAACAATAACAGAGCTGCAAAAACTCTGTACACTGTGTCTTCCTCTGGGACCAGTGCGTGATTGCAGGGCTTCTAAACAGGAACACACACAGTCACACTAAAAGAACTGGATTTAATTTAGAATGACTTCTTTATTTTATTTATATGGTTATCTTTTGTTTTCTTTTATTCCAACAACTGCCACAAAAGAGAAATTCCAAGTCCCTGCTTTTTTTCTCTGTTTACCTATTTTCCAGGTTTCACAAAATCTCCTGTTTCTTACTTTACTTAGATAAAAAAGTAGACAAATGAAGTTCAAATTCCATCACAATTTTTGTCACTGACTACTTTTTAAGGCATGTTCTAATTGCTGGTTCTGTCCCTTAGGTTTGTTGGAGTAATTAATCCTATTATCAGAGCTCAGCTGTCACTCCATTAGCATCTGTCAGCTGAGGTCACGCTGTGGCTGATCTGATTGTTCTTCTGCAAAATAGGATGGTTTTTCTTCAGGTCTTGTCCAGGGGTGCGCCATACTGGAATGATTCTTGGAGCAAAGGTGCTTTTCCTACTACCTTTTACCTGATGCAAAAACACACACTTATTTTAGCATGTATTTGAGAATGATGTTGAGCCTACTCTCATGCTGATTGGATGGCTGGGTGGGAGAGTGTACTTATTGGATTCTCTGTGTGTGCATAAGCATTTATTTAACTTTTTGTTACCCTCTATTTACCTTGATTATGCAGTTAATTGAGGTTCTGTCGTGAGTTTGTATAAATTCTTTCCTCAAAATTTTGAGAGATGGGACTGAAAATCCATGCTGCAAAGTGTGTCATTATACTGTTTATTTGTTATGTTTTCTTGTTAGCATGGCCAAAATTGAAAAGGCTCGTAAACCAAGTGGATGGGACCACATCTTTACTGTCGTCACCTCTCTCCCTCACTGTCTGACATCATCTGTTAGTCCCATCTGCTTTTGGCCACAACTGTCTAATGACTGACAGACAGCTGACACGGAGCCATCTCCAGAGCCTCTCCTTCCTCTTGCCTTTTCTGTCCCCTTTTCTCCCAGAGCAGTTATTGGACTGCAGAAGTTCAGCCCCCCTTTTCCCTGCCTGTGAACTGCTGTTTGGTCTGCTGTGGTTTATTGGCTTGGTTTTGTTGTGCAGCAGGACAATCGGGTGGTTTGGTCAGAGTGGGCTGATGAATAGCGTTCCTGGAGCCGTACAAAGCGTCCTCCTCTCTGCTTCATTGATGTGAACTGGCTGCCCATTGAGTTTGTGCTGCACACTGTTGTGGGTAGACAGATGCCCATGGATGCTCAGAGCTGAAAAGAACTTTTATTCTTCTTCAGAGCTGCAGTTCTTCACACATTCACAGTCTCTTTGCTGTAAAGGACAGTGTAACATATAACATAGTTGCAGAAAGCACCAGTGTTTGGGTGAAAAAAGATCACAGTCCTGTTAATGAAGTTCTCTCTTTGTCATAAGTTAGACATGAAGTATAGTCGAAAGTAGAGTACTTTCTGTCAGTGTTTGTATGTGCACTTGCACATTTTTTTTTAAAAAAAAAGAGCAATTATTTTTCAGTTTTTTAACATATTTTTGAACATATTGATGCCTTGCATGTGTAGAGGCCACTATGAACATGTTTTATCTAAAGCTCCACAGACCTGACCTATTACACACTCAGACATCTGTTAGTATGCTTGTTACATCGGACACCATCACCGCCCCCATCTCACTTTCTGAGAGGTGACAATCCCTCTCAGTTATTTATTCCAACAGGATCAGTCAGATATGCGTGACCCGGCTTGCTTGCACACTCCTATGGTACTTTGTACTCACAGAGACCAGAGACAATCAGCTTTCATGCACCAAGTTATACATGAAGGCCATCACAGAAAAAACGGTTGGTGCGTGTGCAGATGTGCAGCTGTTTATCTATTACAACATTAGAAATAATCGCTTTTAGGAAGCTCCTCTGAGTCTTCGGATTGTTATCAGTGTTGCTGAACATGGCTGCTTTGACCATGCTGTTCCGTTTACACTACATGGGATTCCTAAGGGACAGGAAAGGTCGGCTTACAGCAGAACCAGCTAACAAAACTGGTAGGTAAAACCACAAAGTACTGTAGTGGAAGTGCTAAAGATTTCAATTTTAACACTTGTATTCATTTTTGGGTGAATGCTCATGCATGTTAACAGTTTTACAAGCTGGCTCTTGACCTTCTTTGCCCTTTCTTTTCAAAAAGGTATCAAATTAATTTTAGGGCTCATCTTCAGAACTTGCCATAAAAGTGAACCACTTTTTTTTTTTTTCTTCATAGAATCAACAAAGAAGCTTGATTTCTTTTTGCTGTGTGTACTGTGAATAAGCTCTTTGTTGGCTCCCAAATGAGTGACTGTTTGAAAGGATGTGCAGTGGATATACACAAGCATTTGAGGGGATAATTTGCTCTCAATGTATTTGGAAATGTTTCAGTGTTTTTGAGGTTTATTGACGTCAGAACAAGATACAAAGGGTCAAATATAAAAGCTTTTCACATGATTATAAATGAATGAACTGATTATTAGTTTCAATAAATGAGTTGTTTGATATTAAATTTGCACCCAGACTCTCCCGTTTGGAAAAAAAAAAAAGAAAAAAACATCTAAAAATACTTCTCCAGATGAGGAAAATTTAGCACTCAGGACACATTTAGTACTTCAAATGTGCTGTAGTAGATTTGAAAAGTTGGGAAGTACATTATTTACATAAAGATTACTTTGATAGCTGAGTGCAAAAGCTCACAGTTACCAGCAGAGTATTAGTCAGAGAGAAGATTACAACCAATCATTATTAAAGCCTATTTTACCCACAAATCCACCAGCAACAACTGTTTGGCAGGCTTAACTTTTTTTTCCATGTGAGTAGATGGGTGCACAGGGAGGGTCTGAGAAACTGTTAAATGTGAAGCAACACTTGTTACTAAATCTTGTTTTGGGGGCGGGGTTTGTGACATGGGGGGACACAGCAAAGAAAAGCCGTTTGGTGAAGGCAAAAAAAGGAGCTGGCAGAGCTTTTGGCCTTCTGCAGCTCGGTGGGTGGTGGGGCGTTGACCAATATATGACACGGCTGTTGTTCACTTGCCTTATAGCCAAACAACAATCATACAGTTAGAAAGCTTAGAACTGGTTGAGCGAAAAAGTGCCATAAAGCTGGACAGGCTGTCGCTGTTTGGACCGGTTTGTTGCTGGTTTTAGTTCACAATGGCAGTGCTGGATAACCACAGCTGGCAGTACGCCCAGGCTGGGAAAACCCTGATCAGACTATCAGGTAGGATGTTTTGTCCTTGTCATCCAGAATCCTGGATTATTTTTTAACAAAAGAAGCGAGAAGGCAGGGTCACCTCAGTGCCATGAGGTCAGGAACATGATTGTGCTGATAACTTGAGGAGGAAAAATTGAAGGAAATTCCTTTAAACCTGTTGTGTTTTTTATGTGAATTTCTCATTCGTCTCTCAGAGTTGTTTGATTTAATAGTCGTTTTCATGGTTCCTTGCCTGTGATATTTCTTGCAAAAAAAAAAAAAAGAGTGAGCTTTTACAATGCTGAATTTCCCTTCTGGGATGAATAAAGTATTTTTCATTTCATTTTATTTCAAACAGATGATTTGAAGAGTCATTACAACACCTGGAATATTAGACTATTGTAAATGCTAAAGTTTCATCACGTGTATTGCTCAATATTGAATTGGAGGCCATTTGTTTTTGTTTCACCTTTTTTTTTTCAAATATGCATTAACTCTTAGAACAACATTGTATGAGTGGCCATTAATGTATCATGGGTGACATGATACATTAAATAGATAGGTGTCATAATTGCATGTTTGAGAAAGAAAGAGCAATGAAGATTAAAATGAGCTGCAGTTTCTCAGTTATGTCAGGAAGTGATCCGTTTTTGTTAATACGGTTCAACTCTTTGTACAATAGCATGGCTTCCTGCTTTCTTTGTAGTAAATATTGAACTGTCCCTATTTCCATTTTGGGGGCCACTGGTAGTTTTATTGATAGTCTGTAATCGGAAAACAAACTTTACTTTTATTCAATTAGACCCACAGTCTCTGTCAGAAAAGAGATGGGGAAGTAAATCGTTAGATGGCTGAATAGTAAACTATACTTTTACCTATGGATATACATTTTATTTCTATAACACCATAAATTATTTAGAACTTGTTACACTTTTTTTTCTAAAAAGAAAAAAAAAGGGCTTCGCCTATGATGACTGAGAAGTGCAAGTGCAGCTAAAAGAATGATGAATAAAGAAATAAAGCATAACAGCTGTGAAGTTCATCATTGTTTAATGAGGATTTATCAGTGAGACTACATTTTTTTTAATTTCAAAATTTAGGGACATTGTGCAAAATCTTGGTTTGTTTTTGTCAGACATTGTTCACAAGCAGTATGTTAAGTTCCTTTAGGCTAATAAAGTTTGTCTGAATAATACTGCTGTTCAGTGGCAAACTGTGAGCTCCACAGTTGGGCCTTCACCTCAGCCACCAGCATAAAAAAACCACATAGATAAAATTCCCAGCAACAAGACACCTATTCAACATTACCACCAGAAAACTGAATATTATTAAGGTTACATAGATGATTCAATAAACGTGCTCTGCAAAGCCAAAATCTGTAAATATAAAATGAGTTCACCCAGAAAAACATGTCTGATAACATTATCATCCATTGACAGCTGACGCTGCTGACAGCATCATCACCATGGACAGTGCTTTGAAACATTGATGCGTAGTTTTTCTAATTACACATAAAGCAGCAAATTAAAGTCTTATTTTACATTTACACGTTCCACAACACCTCCTAAATTCTCTACACAGTAAGGGGTGGACAGAGGGAGAATAAAAACCTTTGGAAAAAATCCAAACTGTGCAGAGATTGGCTTGCACATTTAACAAGGGGCAGTTTGTGCTGGATGTTTTACAACCGACCTCTACAATGAAGATGAATAAGCAAAAAGTTTCCTTGGGCCATAATATTAATCCATGTGAATAACAGCTGGTTTATAACACAGGCCTACTTTGCTAGATGAAAACCAAATCCATCCGCCGGTCTTATTGTGCAGTGGGCAATGTCAGCGTCTTGATTACAGTTTATCCTTTGACTTGAAATCCATAATAAGTCTTTTATTTATGGACATCAGTGCCAAAGTGATCCTGTCCAGTTCTGTTCCTTGTGCGTCTTGATGCATATATACAGTACATATATACAGTGTATATACATATATATATATATATATATATATATATATATATATATATACAGTGTATATACATATATATATATATATATATATATATATATATATATATATATATATATATATATAAGTATATACACTGTATATATGTACTGTATATATGCATCAAGACGCACAAGGAACAGAACTGGACATACGGACGGACACCACCGTGGGCTGCACGGTGGTGTGGTGGTTAGCACCGCAGCCTCACAGTAAGAAGGTCGCTGGTTCGATTCCCGGCTGGGGAGGGGGTTCGAACAATTCCAACTGTGGCCTTCCTGTGTGGAGTTTGCATGTTCTCCCCGTGTATGCGTGGGTTCTCTCCGGGTACTCCGGCTTCCTCCCACAATCCAAAGACATGCATGTTAGGTTAATTGATCACTCTAAATTGCCCCTAGGTGTGAATGTGAGTGTGAATGGTTGTCTGTCTCTCTGTGTTGGCCCTGCGACAGACTGGCGACCTGTCCAGGGTGTACCCCGCCTCTCGCCTGATAATAGCTGGGATAGGCTCCAGCAACCCCCGCGACCCTGAACTGGATAAGCGGTACAGAAAATGACTGACTATATATATATATATATACAACTGTTCTAAATTAGATGTTTTTTTTTTTCTCTTAATTTTATAAGGCCTTCACTGCAGGTGTAGAAGGCCCTGACCGTTCCCCACTGCTGCAGTTCCCTCCCTTTTTACCTCAACCACGGAGGTAATGTTTTTGGTAGCGTTGGTTTGTCTGTCTGTCAGTCTGTCAGCAACTTTACGGAAAAAGTACCTGACGGATTGACCTGAAATTTTCACCAGCCGTGTGTCTCAGCCCAAGGATGAACCCATTAAATTTTGGTGGTGATCCAGATCACCCTCTGGATCCAGGAATGTTTTGAAGGATTCTTTATCATTGCGAGAGCTGCTTGGCTGAGGTCTGCGCTCTCCGAGTGCTTTTCTAGTTCATATCTATGTTTTGGTTTGACCCAGAAAGTAACTATTTGTTCCTCCTATTGCGTGTTTGTGTAAGTTATGCAGTGCTGGGCTAAATGATACATACAATTAGGAGTGTGCCAAATTATATCGTTTATATCGTATTGCGATAATACTAATACATTTTTTGAGATTGGTAGAAAATGGAATATAGTGAAATCATGTGACCCGTGCATCACAGTGGGGCTCCACTGAACGAGTGAACATGGCAGATCAAAGCAGATCAGCAGGTACTGGCTTCAATGTTTATTAAAATAACAAACCGAACTAGAAAAGCAATTAAAATTTAAACAGAATTTGCAAGTTTTATTTTGCTGGCCTTATTTCAGGTCCGGCAAACAGAGGAAGGATTTTACTGTGGTTGTGACCTCACATGTAACTATCAATGTCATCTGTGATATCATTATTGTAATTTTTTTTCTTTTTGGTAAAGTCATCGTCCCCCCCCCCCCCCCCAACTAATTCCATAGTTAACAGTACAGAATATCTGTACAGTTTTCAATACAGATGCTTTAAAACTGGGGGTTAAAAAAAAGAGGAAAAAAAGACATTGTCCA
This sequence comes from Atherinomorus stipes, assembly GCA_023101725.1. Taxonomy (NCBI): domain Eukaryota; kingdom Metazoa; phylum Chordata; class Actinopteri; order Atheriniformes; family Atherinidae; genus Atherinomorus; species Atherinomorus stipes. Next base: position 284,772 of record JALJCO010010590.1, on the reverse strand, counting down.
AGAAATCAAGACAGCATCTGGACTATAGAAATAAAAAACATATGTCACTAACTTTCATTTCTCCTTAGTCAAGCCCAGCATTATGGTATGGAATGCTGTTATAAACAAATGTTTAATTAAAGAAATAAAATGAATTGCTATGATGCTGGACAGGACAAGTAAAAAAAGAAAGAAAAAATATATATATCACAATAATTTCTTTTTCCATATCGTCCAGCCCTACAATGATCAGATTCCAGTAAAAGCTGCTCCCCCACCAATGGTAGTGGTGGAGTGGAACGAGCTCCATGGTGGAGGTCTGTGCTCCCTGAGAACTTTTCTAGCTTCTATATACTTTGCAGATCCCTTTATGCTGAGGATGCCTTTACTTCATTGCTTATATGGGTCATTCTGAGCAGTTTGTATTGTGCTGTATAGACACAAAACCCATTTAGATAACTCAGCCTATAAATAAATCAAAATTAGTAGGATACTGTACAGTTTTTGTTTAGTGAACACTGAGAGTGCACTCTAAAAAAGCAACGGTCCGTTAGCCAAAGATGCTGCTGAGACAGAGTTACCAGGACAGCTGGCCTCGGTCTTAAGTGCAGGTGGGAACTTGTGCATGTTGGGAAAGGTAAGCAAGTATTGTGTGTAGCATTTAGCTCAATTTTAATAACAATATAAATCCTTTTTTATGTCCCTGCTTGCTTAAATGTAAAACTTGTTCCCTGCAGCTGTAATAAATGCAGGTGTCTGAGGAGATGTTCTGCTCTGAGGCGATTAGGGGAAACTGTGCTGTTTGTCATAAGGAAAGCGCTGCAGAATGAAATTACAAATCGGCCTCCAAAGGGAGAATTTATGAAGCCCCCAACATGTACAAGTTTACAATATATGTTGTGCTCTGGGACAAAACCTGAAGTCATAGGTCCAAGACGCACTAATAACTGCAAACATTTGATCAATCCAGTAAGTTTACCTGGTATAGCTAAACCTTTTGGCCTAATATACTTAGATCACCTTTTCACTTTTATGGGGAAATCAATAGAAAAATTTTTTTCTAGACCACGTAACAGACCAACAGTGTACAGTGCTGTCATTGTCTCCAGATAGACGCTGTCCAGAGCAATGAAAAAACTGGCTGGCCCATCAAATTTTACTGCAGAGGTTCAAAACTTTAAGACTCCATTTATGTAGTGGCCTTGTAGTTGTTTCAGTTTAATTTCACCCACATGGGAATTTGATTTGGCACTCCTGTTGTATAAAAGTTGGAAGAGACAACACAGAGCTGATAATAATGTTTATTTAAATATCACCTTATAAAAGCAGTTTACAATACGATTTGGCTGAAAGCAATAAGAGGATACTTGGAGAGCAATCAAAGAACAGACAGCTCAATATTTGAACAGCCTTAAAACCAAAATTAAGTTTGAGTTATGGTCAAATTAAAACAAGGAGGCAAGACCCAAAGTGCCAAATGTCAGTTTCATCAGCATATGTTAAAGAAAAAAAATACATTTAAAAGGACTCAAAAAACTAAAAAAAACAAACAAACAAACAAACAAACAAAAAAACTTAATTTGCTCTGTCAAAAAATGAGGCCACAATAAGCTGGGCTTTAAAAGTGATCAGTAAAACCATATCTGATCTTCCCGATGAGCCATGTTAGAGAAGTATGGCATGTTTGAGAGTGATGGAGGAAATATTTTAAAAATGATTTATTTGTTTTTTTCTGATTGCTGGACTGTGTGAAGTTAATTCCTGTCTTCACATTAATATGATGGAGGGAACAGTATTTTTGTCATTTATTTTTCATTTTATCCTCAAAAAAAAAAAAAGTTTTGGGCAAATAATGCACTGGGTTGCTGTTAGTGAGGCCTAGGGGAACTCAAGAACTTCAGTAGTCAATAGAGTCATCAGAGGGAGGGTGGAATGCAGGAACAAAAGAACAAAAGAAAAGAAGGGATTTGTAAGTTGTACATGAAGGTGAAGTTGTTATCTAGGCTGAATGAGGTGTAAAGGGAATATTGAAACAGCGCATCATGATAAAAACTTGTAAAATACTTACTAGATCTCAAGGTGCTACTGTAAGCCTAACCTGAGTACAAATCTAATAACACACCATTTATTTTCTCTGAGCACAGATGCTCGTCATACATTATTTCATCGTTTGACTACAACCCTCTCTGGTTTCACAGACAGCTCAGTGGAGTAACCTTCTCATTCACCAGTTTGAACAAGAACTCTGATCGCTGTTTATGTTTGCATCACCCCTTTTGCTGCACCACTCCCACTCTGTTTCACTCTACGGTTTGGATATGACGGACAGAGCTGTTCTCATCTTCTCTGGATAAAGAGTTATTCTTTCAGAGGGCAGTTAATCTTCAGGATATATTTAGATGGAAACATGTTTATTTTATTATGTCATGCACTCAATACAGAATTATAAGTCTGTATCAGATTGTAGTCAGGGCATTTTATCTTGAATATTGCTCTGTTTGTATTGAAGTTGGGAATTGTTTGGGTTTTTGTTGTGATTATGGCTGGTGCTTAAGTTGATAACAAGACTGGCTGATAACCAGAAAAAATAGTTTCTTAACCCAAGAAAAAAATTTTGAATATTCACTTGTTTTAGGTTTGTTGCTCTTCTGTTTTAAGCAAGTACATCTTGTTTGGACATTTATATACAACTTAATAAGAAAAAGGAAAAAAAAAAAAAAAAAACTGGGCCGAGGAATTGAGTACATTGTTTGATCTTAAAGTGCTGCACTACAGATTACCTATTTAACATCTAAGCACAGTGTGGGAGCCACACAGTGATGTTGGTTTATGTTTCCACCCTTCTCATTTGTTATGACTTATTCATGGCCTTTTTTGCTGTGCAGAGGGGTTAAGTCCAGGTCGAGGGGTTGCGGTGGGAGCAAAGTGTTATTTTTGCTGTAAGCCACACTGTAACAACAACAATATGAGAAATGTGATGAAAGTTGAGCTCACCACAGTCCCCAGGCCCCCTGCCAGCCCCGGATGAAGGTCACAGAGCTGAGGTGGAGTGGAGCAAAGGCAGCTAGGAGTGGCTTTGTCTGTGAGAAAGGAAGAGAAAGACAGTTAGATGTGTGTGTGAGAAAGAGCGTAAAAGAGAGGGAAACAAATAAATGAGAAGGCTCTAATATAGTCAGACAGAAGGAAACTGGACAGAAAGAGAAAAATAGAGCTCTCCTTTGTCTTTTCACCCTCTTGCACGGGTGGAAAACACACTTGTTGCTGCTCTTTTCTTTCACTGTGTCGCCCTGCTTATAAGCCTGTTGAAGAATTCTGGGGAATGGCAGCTCAATATCCCCACACATAAGAGAGGATAAACAATACAAGTGTCTTTATGTGGTGGAAAAATCTTGAATCTGGACTATGTGTTTGTAATTGTGGCAAACAGAGAGGTTATGTATTTTACACTGCATGGTAGGGATGCGCGATATTGGAATTTTGGCCGATATCCGATATGCCAATATTTTAAAACTCATGTGGCTGATAACCGATGTCAATACAGATATTAAAGCTGAAAAAAATAAACAGTCATTCTAAATAGCAGTTTTGTTATCCGTTTCCAACACTTTGAAAAATAGGGGTGGGACACAGTATCGATACACTGAAATATTGCGATATTTTCATATGCTGATATCAAATCAATATTTAAAAGCGTGATGTCAATCTATTTACTTACAAAATCTTGCAAGATTTCATTGTTCTGTTACAAAATCCCATGATATTTCATGAATTCTCACGAGATTTCATAACAGAATGATGAAATATTGCAAGATTTGGTTAGTTATATAGATCGATACCACGTTTTTAAATGTCAATATGATATCGGCATATGAAAATAGCGCGATTTTTCAGTGTATCGATATTTTTTCCCACCCCTAGTCTTTAGAAGTTTTAAAGTCTGTAAAAAAGACTTTTTTGAAGAAAAAGAAGAAGTTGGTTTTTTTTTTTAGACTTTAGAAATAGTGGGCTGATCGGTTAAATATCGGTTAAATATCGGTGGGATGGCCAATGTCCTATACTCAGTTTTAAGGCTGATATAGGCCGATTATATCGTGCATCCCTACTCCATGGGTAAAATTTTTCAAGAATCAAATTGTAAAATCTATGTTCAGTTGTTTGTATAAGCAATACAGTTTTTTTTTTCTAAAATGTATTCCTTGTTTCATAACCTCTATTGGCTCAGAAACACACGAAGATTCAAATATAAACTCTCACAAAATGCCACAAACAGAATGTTAGTTGGTATCACGCTGTGAACACTGGCTATAGAAACCATTGCTGTCTCAGTATTACATTTGCTATTCTGAGTGTATAAATGAGTTCACACAGGCAAGTATAGCTAAATGAAGTGTACTGGGCCCAATACTAATCTGCTTGACTGATTTAACTCATGGTACAGCTGCAGTGCTTAAGTGCCTTTGTTAATGTCACCTTGAAATGGTGAGAAAGGAAGGAACAGGACATTCCGTTGTCGTCGTACACATCACCTTGAAGTTATGCGTCACCATTGTAAAAAAAGAAACCATACATTCATACGTTAATTTTGCTAAACTGCTGGAAGCTGGGAAAACCATGAATAATAGAGAAACATACACATTCTCAAGCTGGCATTCTTAGTAGCAAACAAACTCAGTGGAAAGTCATTCATGCAGGTTTTAGATTTACTGTAAAAGCCTGATTATTGGTTAACAGGCAGGCTTTCTTTCAGACTGCCACCAGTCCAGTACTGAGAAAGTCTGGTGGGGAGGGGGTTTTTAAAGTTGGCAGACCATCCCTCTGACAGTATAATGGCCTTATGAAAGTATCCGCTTCAACATTTCCTCTGTTTGTGCCCTCTTCTCCAAAGGCTCTCCATATTCACAGACCTTCCAAGTCGGGACACACTGAGCCAAACCATGCTGAGCAGTGTGACAAATGAGTCCCAGTTCTACCCTTTCACACATTCTCAAAAGTGGGTTTTCATACTGAGCCTTGATCCATTGGTGAAGTATGAAAGAACTATCAGAAATCCATCCCAGCCACAGATACCAAACCTACAGTCTTACATTTAGCTGTGATTGACAATATTTTCTACATTTAAACTTAGAAATAGTTGAATGATCAATTGGTGTGTGTGTGTGCTCACATGATTGATATGAAATGCATTTTTTTTAAAGACCAAAGCTCATAATCTCTGCATCCCACCACAATTTTCCTTCATAAGCAGCTGGAATGTGTGTTTTCATGTTCATGTTTGTACTAAGACGTGGGACATCAGCCAAGGGAATTGTACTGTAGTATTTCTGCTGTATTATGTAGCAGACCTGATCTCCTCCACTACACACGCAGCCAGCTTGTAATTGGTCTGAGTCTGAGGTTACGAGGTTAGGAGCCAGAGGATTGACATCCTGGCACGGCTCATGATGTCAGGATGCACAGATGCACCATGTATGGTCTAGTCTGTGGTCTAAATGATTGGAATCAAAAGGGATTGGCCCTGTTGAGCTGAGCCCATGTGCTCCAGCTCTGAGCAGATGATGCAGATATGCAGTTGTAGTTCAGCCTGGATTATTAATTAACCAGGTTTACAATGTTTGTAGGTGAAGAAATTGTTTGGATTTGTCCAAGCATGTGTTACATTCTTGGTCAAATATGATGTGTGCTGTGTCTATTTAGATCCATGACTGTGAGAATTGTGGAGTCAGGAGGGCAGAGGGAAATGGATTGGCATGCCTCTGCTACACAGCTATGTGAATTGGCAGATTTAGGGCAAAGTCCTTGTGGAGTTATAAAGACAAGAACGGCTAAGCAGAGGGAATCTGTGCCACTATGTCTTGCTCTGGCTCTGTGCTTTCTAATCATGTACAGTAGCAACAGGAGTGAAAACATAGCTCAAGTTGCATTAGAGAAACTCTCAGAATGGCTATGTGCACATGCTGAGCAATATTCTGTTGACCTCAATCTGAAAAACTCGACCATTTTTTTTAGTTATTGTGTTTATATGAGATGCTAATCAGATAATCCTTTCACATTCCCATTTACCTCTTAAACGGTATCATCTTATCCATGGCAACACCACATTAAGAACACTAGCTTATTCAAGTTCCTCCCTTGCCACACACAGAAATGTTTACTTTTTTGCAGCCATCAGCTGTTTCCAGACCTTGTGACATACAGTAAACAGGCAACACAGTGTAGAAAAACTGTCCAAAACAAGTAATATTCTTGTAGAACAAGCCTAAAATTGTGCATGATAATTGAACCTGGCAACGCTAAAACTTTGGACATGCAACATCATCAATGCATCTTTCAAGATGCCATTATTACTCTTGTAGAAGAGTGTGGCTGAAGTAAATTCAGCACGTGTAGGAATGAAATACTCCACATAACTTAATTTGAATATTGTTTACTCCAAATATGGCATTATTTGGGTTAAAGTAATCCGACAAAACATCCATTGGAGTCTCTCACACTTGCTTGTTTGGTCTGCTTTTAAAGGACCTTGCTCTGCTGCCACGGATAGTCCACTTTGTTTGGTGCAGTGTGAACACCAACCGCCTCCTGGTTGGTGTTCACACTGCACTGCTTCAGGTGTGCCAAAGAAGAAGACTCTGGTCTGCCTGAAAGTTGGGGGTCTCGGTTCTCTTACAAACGGACTATCAGACTATCCAACAGATCTAATGGAAGTGACGTTTGCCGACCACAATAAAGCATCCAGAAGAAGAAATAAGAGGACATGGGGTACGCTGTCGTTTGGGTAGGAGGAAAGACAAAGCAAACAGTGAGTGTTCGAAGAAGCCGAGGTCAAAACAACAACGAAAAAAATTGTCCTGTTTTCTTCTTCTTCCTGTTTTTTTGTTTTTTTTAATCATTGATCAGTGGTTGTATTGGGGAGCGTCACGCCCTACCAAGCAGTTCTTTGAACTACGGTGGTTTAACCAGGTGGTTTGGTCAATTAGTTTATCACATGTTTATCTGTTGTTCCTCCGATAAATTGCACTTATTTTAAAGAAAAATGTTGATATTAAGTTTGTGCAAAATGGAGCAAACTTAAACCTGTGATTGAACAGGACTTTACAATGTCCTAATAATGAAAATTATTTTTATTTTCTATGGGTTCTCCTTTTTTTGCTTTTTTCATCAACCTAACTCCAGAGACTATGTAAATTAAAATAAGCAAATAGTACCATATAAGTAAGATGAGTGCATACCTCTCAGGCGGTTGTGTATCATGCAATGTGTGCTCTGTAGAAACAGCGATGCTGAATTTGCATTGAACGTCCATGTTTGTGTCCTTTCTCTGCATGCATGTGTTTGCCATTTAGGACAGAAATGCACATATGGCTTATGTTTGCATGATCTCTGTCCTGACATATGTGCTGTTTTTTCTTTGTCATGCACTCATCTTGTATTTCTTGATACTGTGTGGCCTTAGGGCCAGAGGTTTCATAAGTGGCACTGCCTTTTATCCTCATTTCCGGCTTTTAATTGTAAAAATGTGTTTAAAAGTTTTTTGGGAAAAAACGCTCACGGTAAAAATATTATTTCCTGGATGAACACTATGCATTTCACCTCATTTGACAGGGCACTGAGTGCACACTGACAGCTAAATGGATTGCTCTCATTATGAGTGTGTTATGAACAAGCAGTCTGTGATTGAAAAGCTTTATTTCATGCTCAGCAGGCTTGTAGATGAAGGCCTGTGTGTAGTGAAGAGATGAGGTTGTGTGTCTGTGTGTAAGTGTGTAAAGTGAGAGGCGATGATGGGATTTTATGAATCACTGTGTGGAGGGTGATACTTTTTTTCTGTGTGATATTCTGTGTTTTATTGCTGCACATAAAATTGGGAAAAGCTCTGTGGTTGTATGTGTAATTGTGGCATTGTGTCTATTTTACAGTGTTGACATCACAGGTATTGGGCCATCATGCTTGGGAAGCAACATAACCAGCTGTTTGTAATTTGCAGCTCTTCATCTTTATGGTCATTCAACACTTTTATGGAATTCTCCAGGCCGTCTGTGTTCCAGCATTAAGACACAAAACTCGTATGACAGCCACATGTGTTTCTCAAGTACCTCTGTGCTTTGCATGAAGCAACAGGGCATGCATGTCCAGCTTTCTGCCAGTCTTGCTCCGATGTGGTACTTTAAAATGTGCAGAGCAACAGTTTAAGCTGATCTACATCAGTTTAACATAGGTCAGCACTGGCTGTGTGCCAGGTTCGGTGTCTTATATAATGTGTCTGGACATACTTCTCAGGAAAAACACACACATTTGTGCTGACATAGAAAGTTCAAGAGACAAGTTTCTTTTTCTTTTTTTTTTTGTCTTGTTTTTTCAGCTTCTGCTCTGCTGTGCTTATTGTTGATGCATACACATGCATCTTTTAAACTTTCTCTGTTTTCTTTCAGTCTTTTGGGGTGTTTGAGTTGAGGGACATTGAATGAGACACGTGCAGCAGGTTTTAAAGTCTGATAAAGTAGCAGAGGATGTCATTTAAAAAAATGCTGAAAGATCTCAGCTACTCGGTTTTTGCATATAGAGACAATGACACCATCTTTGCTTCATGATTGCTCTGGTTTTCCTGCTTGTTGTGACATTATTCTTGTAGGTTACAGCCAGTACAGCTCTTCTAAACCAGGAGGAATTATTTAAATGCTGCTGCTGTCTCCTCTGTGTACATGATCATATTCCCTGTATGCAGTTTGCTCTATCATTGTGTTCTTCTCTATGCCCTCCAAGTTGTATCATTAGCAGTCTTTGCCTGTGAATTTCAGTTTAGTTTCTCCTTCTTCACTGTGCCATTTATCTATTTTTTTATTCTTCCATCTCTTTCTTTATATTCTGTCTTATTTTCAAAACTTTTTGTCCTCTGATAGATCTAATTTTAACTTGGAAAAATCTTAATTTTACATACAACATGTATCAAGCTGATGATCTCTGAAGTAAATAATCAATTTTGAGTGAAATGGTTATTATGAGTGACTCCTACTGGAGGACACTGCATGTGTATATGTGTGTAAATTATTCAGCACTCAGCAATCTCTGCACCATCTTATAAGTTTCTTTTTCCTCTTTCTGCATGGTTAAATGTTAAGAACTGTGAAACTAGCTCTTTCTGTAAAGTGATTGCTTTATCCTATAAAGAATTTATTTCCCTCTCTTAGCCCTGATCCTAGTTTATGTAAACATTTAAGCATCCTGTTTCTCTGAGAGGTGATAGCAGTGATAGATTGTACTTATTTTTTGCTGGTGAAACAGGGGGAAGTAATAAGCTCTTTATCTTACATGTGAGATGACATCAGTGTCTAACCCTATCACACACATGCACACATGCATACACACGAGACTTCTCACTTATATGACCATGTAAAAAATTCTCTCCCTTTACGATTTCCCTGTTTTGTTGCCTCACAACCTATTATTAAAAAGGATTTTAAAATGCTCCCCACTATGAGATACAAAATATTTTTAACCAAAATTGCATTATATTGAAGACTTGAACAAACATGAATTAGGGATGCACGATATTGGAATTTTGGCCGATATCTATTTTAAAACTTTTTGGCTGGTAACCAATATCAAAACCTATATTAAAGCTGAAAAAATATGCAGTCATTTCTAATGTGAAAAATAGGGGTGGGGAAAAAATATTGATCCACTGAAATATCGGCATATTTCCATATGCCGATATCAAATCGGTATTTAAAACCGCGGTATTGATCTATTTTACTTACAAAATCTCCCGAGATACCATCATTCTGTTACATAATCACAATATTTCATGAATTCTCATGAGATTTCGTAACAGAACGATGAAATATCGAGAGATTTTGTTCGCAAAATAGACCAATGCTGCATTTTTAAATGTCAATATGATATCAGCATATAAAAATATCGCGACATTTTAGTGTATGGATATTTTTCCCACCCCTATTGTCTTTAGAAGTTTTAAAGTCTGTGAAAAGACTTTTTTGAAGAAGAAGAAGAAGAAGTTTTTTTTTTTTTTTTTTTTCTTGTAGACTTTAGAAACAGTTAAATATCGGTGGGGTGGCCGATTATATCGTGCATCCCTAACACGAATACTCACTTCTTTAAACTCAGTATTTTTTAAAACCCAGCTAGAATACAGCTACAAGTTTCTTTGGGAATGCTGTGATTAGTTTGGCACATGCAGCTACTGAGATTTTAGTCTTTTCCTTAAGGCAGAGGCTTTCTAGCCCCTTCATGCTGGAAAAGTTCAGCAGTTATTAGATCATACCACAGATTCTTAATCAGATTGAGGTTTGGGTTTTGACAAGGCCAACCCAAGTAATTTAAATGTGTCTCCTTAAAACACTCATGGATTGATTAAACAGAATACTTTGTCAATGTCTTGCAGAGAGGTGAACCTTTGCCCCAGAATTAAATGATGATAAATATTTAGCTCCATCCATTGTAATCTCAGGGTGATGAGAGGTGTAGTGCTTTGCAACACACATGGTATTTTTCTTGACTGAGATGCTCCTGAAGTCTCCTTGATGTGTTTTAGTGAGTTTCATGGGTCTTTTCACTCTGTTGACTTTAATCAGTGGCCACTTTCTGGCCATTCTTCCATAAAGCCTTTTATAGTGTAGGACATAAAAGTGGTTACATGGGCAGGCACCCCATTACAGAGCTTTGCAGCTCCATCAGTTACCACCGACCTACTTGTTACCTCTAACTAGAGAGACATCGTAACTGGTCAGGGATTTGGATGGTCATTTCTTTGATGGCCGCTCATATTCTTCCCATTCCTTCTCAGAACAGATTTAATGGTGCTCCTCAGGATATATTTGTGCATACTTATATCCTGAGGAGTAACTGTAAGATGGTTTTAGGCTAGTTTGAAAATGCTTAACTAATAATGCTGTAATGAATGAAATCTGATTTTTTAAAAAATAAGTTTACAAAATGCAGAGCAAGCAAACAGATGAAAAATCTAAATTAAATCAGTATTTAATTTGGCCTCTTTTAGCTTTATAGCAGCATCAAATCTTCTAGGTACACTTGCACACAGTCAGGATTTTTTTATTTATTTATTTACTGTATTATTGTATGGTATCTGATTAACAAATCATGCTTGCTCAGATGTCCCTCACTGTGTAGTAGTGTTGCAGATGAGTACATATACCTATGTTGCACACAGGTGTAGATCATTAGAACAAAATAACAGGTAGCACCAGATCCTAATTAAAGGCTTTAGAGCAGGAATCACCAACTCATAAGCTCTTTTTGGTCAATATCCGGCAGGTTTTTAGATGTTTTCTTGCTGCAACACATCTGGCTCAGATGGGTCATCAAGAGGCTTGTGCAGAACTTATTTGAACTATTTTGTATTGGTCCATGTCATGGTGTAGCCCATGCCCTCTAATATGTAGGTTGCACACAGTTTGCACACACCACTTAAGTGTATACATTCTATTTATCATTTTACATCTGGCCGGCTTATGGAACTGTGTAGCTTGGGTTGTGATGTGTTACTGATTCTGTGCACCATTTTAGATGCTACCTTTAGAGCATGTGTGGAATGTACCATGGGGATATGTTGAAGGGGATGTTCCCTAGGGAGGTAACTAGTTGTTTGGGAAGACATATTATTGGAATTATTGTGAATAATGTATTGTCTTGACTACTTTTATTAGTCAATTTAGGTGCACATTCATGTTTTGGGCTGGGAATGGTATGAGTATGAATTGATTGATAAAGTGACTGTCAATTAACAATGGTTTGTCTTGTAGGAGGGGCCTCCGGTATAAAGCTGGAGTGGAAGCTCCAGACGCGAGGGTTTTTGTATTGCAGCTTGGGGCCTGGACGGGCAACGAGAACTAGAGCCCTATAGCTAAGGGCCTAGTGTGTAGCATTTTGTAGTTCTTCTTTGTTTTAACCTTTTTCTACAATTTTTGGCACTTATGCACTTTTGCACGCTGCACTTTACTGGTGGAGAATAAAGAAATACCAGGATGAAAAGCTGAGCTTCCATCTGTTCTTTCCTCAACCCAGCTCCAACCTTACACGTGGTGTCAGAAGCAAACCAAGGATGCCTCCTAAAAAGGTTCGGCAGGAGAAAGTGGATGACGGTGTGGAGGAAATTGCAACAGAGGAAATTGAGGAAACTGACCCCCAACCAGGAGTCAGTGCCAGTGCTTCTGCTGATGCCAATTTGGCCACTTTGGCTAAAATGTTTGAGAGTTTCATGCATGTGCAAATGGAAAGAGACAAAAGACAAGAGAAGGAAGCTGCCAAGCAAGAACAGAAACTTGGTGTATTGACTCATCAGGTCACACAGCTCCAACTGGATTTGGAGGCTGCCAGGGCTGGTCGGTCAGCACAGGAGCGTTCTGGAGTACCAGGAGGAGAACCCAAGTTACAAAAGTTGGAAGATTCAGATGATATTGAACATTATCTTACCACCTTTGAAAGGCTTGCAGAGGTTTATGATTGGCCAGAGCGGCAGTGGGCGGTCCGCCTTGTTCCACTGTTAACGGGGAAGGCCAGGTGTGCTTTTGTAGCCATGGACCCTGCAGATACTAAAGACTATACCTTACTAAAGGCTGCAATACTGAAAAAATATGAAATTAATAGAGACACTTACCGCCAAAGGTTTCGCTCCAATGAAATTCCACCAGATGAATCTCCACATGAGTTGTACACTCGCCTCAAGGATTTATTTTGTAAGTGGGTCCAGTTTGATTCATGCACCAAGGAGGAATTGATGGATAAAATGGTCCTGGAGCAATATCTTAAAGTGCTGTTGCCAGAGGTGAAGGCTTGGGTGAAGGAGCATAACCCAGAGACAGCCGAGGATGCTGCTGACTTTGTTGATGCCTATGTTACTGCTCACAAGGGACCAGGACTCTATCGCTTTGCTGGACAACTCAAGCCATCTGGTGGTAAGTCTGAGGGGCTTGGTAAAGGTGGTGGTTCATTTACTTACACCTCAGGTCAGACTAGCTCTAGGAAGCCATTAGCAACAGACTCATTCAATCGTAAGGCTCAAATGAGCAGTAAAGCTGAGGTTGTATGTCATAACTGTGGTGAGGTTGGACACATCCGTCCCTTTTGCCCTATTAAGAAATCTAAGACTACAAACCTGTGCTATGTTCCAAGACCTGAGCTGCTTGCTTCTCAAGATGCACTATCTGTTGCACCAGTGAGTAGTATTCTGATAAATGGCACATCATTATCAGCACTACTAGACACAGGCTGTACACAGTCCCTTGTGCAGGCTAAATACATTCCAAGGGAGATGTGGGATGTGCAGAACACAGTTCCATTGGTGTGTGTACATGGACATAGTTCAGAAGTGCCAACTGCTGAGGTTTATGTTGAAACGCATAGTCAACCTTATCTTATGAAAGTTGGTGTGGTTCCAGAGTTGCCATATCCTGTCTTGTTGGGAACAGATTTTCCAGTTTTGTTAGACCTCATACTAGAAAGTAAGAAGAAGTTGTGTGGAGTTATCACCAGGGCCAGTGTAAAGAAATCTGGGGCCCAAGAAAAGTTTGATGAGCCGCTGTCTGTTCAGTCAGAGGTTGTAGTCCCACATCCTGCTGAGCCTAATAAAGTCCTGCCAGCTCCAAATGGCTCTGGTTTTGAAGCTAATACCAGTGGCATGTTGGAGTTAATGCCATTCCACAATGAGGAGGTGGAATATGGTTCAGGACGCAGTCAGGAGGACAGACTAGAGAGGCGTAGGGAGCAGGTTGAGGAGCTGTTACTTCAATCTGGAGAGCAGTCAGAACAAGAAGTTGAAGCTCCAGAGCTGCCTGATGAGCTTTCATTCTCTGGTGATATGTCACTGTTACAAAAGCAGGATCCCACACTCGCAGACTGTTTTAAGAAAGCAGATGTTAATTCCAGTTTGCTTTCAGAGTATTTTGTGGTGGAAAACGGTCTCTTATACAAAGTTTCTGATGGATGTAAACAGCTGGTTCTCCCAGAGGGGCCAAGAGCAGAAATAATGAAGTTGGGCCATACTATTCCATGGGCAGGTCATTTGGGTTTCATGAAAACCTTCCACAGAATAAGCAAGAGATTTTATTGGCCAGGGATGTATACACAAGTTAAAGAATACTGTAAAACATGCCCAGAATGTCAGCTTACTGCAGGAAAATACACAGCACCTGCACCTCTCATTCCTCTGCCTGTCATTTCTACACCTTTTGAGCGTATAGGTGTAGACATTGTTGGACCAGTTGAACGCAGCCAGTTAGGAAATAAGTTTATCCTGGTGATCTGTGATTATGCCTCTAGATACCCAGAGGCCTACCCCTTGAGAGAAGTTACAGCTAAGCAAGTAGCTACAGCTATGCTTAAATTTTTTAGTCAAGTGGGTTTTCCTAAAGAAGTGCTGACAGATCAGGGACCCAACTTTATGAGCCGAATCCTCTCACAAGTCTATCAGCTTTTAGGGATTAAGAGAATAAGAACCACCCCTTATCACCCTCAGACTGATGGCCTTGTGGAACGATTTAATAAAACCCTGATCTCCATGTTAAGAAAGTTTGTCTCAGACACAGGAAAAGACTGGGATAAGTGGTTGCCATTTTTGCTTTTTGCATATCGAGAAGTTCCCCAGAGCTCCACGGGGTTCTTACCTTTTGAGTTGATCTACGGTCATCAGGTCAGAGGTCCTCTAGATGTCCTTCGGGAGATGTGGGAAAACTCTGATTCATCTACAAACATGAGTACCATCTCCTTTGTGTTGAAGATGCGTGATCACCTGATGACAACTACAGCTCTGGCCCGGGACAACCTTCTGAAGTCCCAAGCACAGCAGAAGGCCTGGTATGACCATGCTGCCAGGGGGCGCAGTTTGGAGCCTGGTGACCAAGTCTTGTTGCTGTTGCCAACATCTGAGAACAAGCTATTGGCTAAATGGCAGGGCCCTTACCAGGTGAAAAGGAGAGTTGGTGAAGTGACATACCAGATTGTCATACCAGAACGTAAACAACCCCTCCAGATTTTTCATATCAATATGTTAAAGAAATGGCATCCACGTTCAACTCCAGATATGCCTGTTTCTCACACCCTTTTTGTGAAAGCTGTGGAAGAAGATGAGCCAGCAGCAGAGCAGTTCCTTCCTGTGGAGGAGAAGGAGGGGACTCAGCTGGATTTGTCTCACTTGAATGATGAGAGGAGGCGAGAGCTTCTGGAGATGTTGCCTCTTCATTTGTTTGTGCATACACCAGGAAGAACAGAGGTGGTGCAACATCACATTACCTTAAAGGATCCCACCCCAATAAAACAGCCTGTTTACAGGGTCCCAGAGCGCCTGCTGCCCTGTTTTAAAGAGAGAGTTGGAAATCATGAGAGAAATGGGAGTGATTGAGCCATCCTCCAGCGAATGGAGCAGCCCTGTCATCCTGGTGCCCAAGAAAGATGAAACGCTGAGATTCTGTTTGGATTTCAGAAAGGTTAATGGGGTCAGCAGGTTGGACTTGTACCCGATGCCCAGGATTGATGACCTGGTGGAGAGATTGGGCAGTGCCAATTACATTAGTACTTTGGACTTGTGTAAGGGCTATTGGCAGGTTCCCCTGACGGAGGAGAGCAGGGAAATTACAGCCTTCCGGACTCCATTTGGACATTTTCAGTTCACTGTTCTGCCCTTTGGCCTTCATGGGGCGCCAGCGACGTTCCAGAGGATGATGGATAAGCTGCTGGTGGGTGCAGAGTCTTATGCAGCAGCCTACCTTGATGATGTAGTGGTCTACAGTGCCAGTTGGGAGGATCATCTGATACATCTGAATGATGTGCTGCAGCGGATAAGCAATGCCGGGCTTACCATTCGTCCGGATAAGTGTTCCCTGGCAAAGCAGGAGTCTCACTATTTGGGGTTTGCTGTGGGAAAAGGAGTGATCCGGCCTCAGGTGGGAAAAGTAACTGCTATAATGTCTGCTGAAAGGCCAAAGACAAAGTCCCAACTCAAGTCATTCTTGGGCCTGGCTGGCTGGTACAGACGATTTATTCCAGGTTTTTCTACGCTTTCAGCTCCTCTAACTGACTTGGTCAGAAAAAACCAGCCCAATAAAGTTCAGTGGACCAGGGAGTGTGAGAAGTCCTTTCAGGCCCTGAAGGGGGCGTTGTCGAGAACCGGTGCTAAGAAGCCCTGACTTTCAACTGCCTTTCATTTTGCAGACTGATGCCTCTGATTTGGGTATTGGAGCAGCCCTGTTGCAGGGCCAACCAGATGATCTCCAGCCTGTTTTGTATATCAGCAGGAAACTCAACAAGCATGAAGTCAAGTATTCAGTGGTGGAAAAGGAATGCCTGGCCATCAAGTGGGCCCTCGATTCTCTTCGCTATTACCTGCTGGGGAGGAAGTTTTTCCTTGAGACTGATCATCGGGCCCTTTCATGGTTGCAGACTATGAGAGACACTAACTCAAGGATTACAAGATGGTTTCTTGCCATGCAGCCCTTTGATTTTAAGGTGCTGTACAGGCAAGGAAAGGACAACTGCATAGCAGATTACCTCTCCAGGACGCCACAGGTGTCGTCTCCGGAAGGGGGGGGAAATGTCATGGTGTAGCCCATGCCCTCTAATATGTAGGTTGCACACAGTTTGCACACACCACTTAAGTGTATACATTCTATTTATCATTTTACATCTGGCCGGCTTATGGAACTGTGTAGCTTGGGTTGTGATGTGTTACTGATTCTGTGCACCATTTTAGATGCTACCTTTAGAGCATGTGTGGAATGTACCATGGGGATATGTTGAAGGGGATGTTCCCTAGGGAGGTAACTAGTTGTTTGGGAAGACATATTATTGGAATTATTGTGAATAATGTATTGTCTTGACTACTTTTATTAGTCAATTTAGGTGCACATTCATGTTTTGGGCTGGGAATGGTATGAGTATGAATTGATTGATAAAGTGACTGTCAATTAACAATGGTTTGTCTTGTAGGAGGGGCCTCCGGTATAAAGCTGGAGTGGAAGCTCCAGACGCGAGGGTTTTTGTATTGCAGCTTGGGGCCTGGACGGGCAACGAGAACTAGAGCCCTATAGCTAAGGGCCTAGTGTGTAGCATTTTGTAGTTCTTCTTTGTTTTAACCTTTTTCTACAATTTTTGGCACTTATGCACTTTTGCACGCTGCACTTTACTGGTGGAGAATAAAGAAATACCAGGATGAAAAGCTGAGCTTCCATCTGTTCTTTCCTCAACCCAGCTCCAACCTTACAGTCCATTTCATTTATTGCAAAGAGGGGCTTTTTCTTTTGTTTGTTTGTTTGTTTTTCCTATTGCATGTCATATCCAAACGGCATGGCATAATTATGGTCAGTTGTGGCTGTCAGCCTTAAGTTATTTTGCCTTATAGTCCTCCATAAATATATTGTCCAAGATAATGCATTTAATTATCATTAGCAAAAACAAAAAAGTTGAAAAAAGAAAATAAAATATTTACCTGTACTGATAAATGTCCAATTCAGAGTTAATATACTTTCAGTAGCACCTGATAATTGATTCAACTGACTTCAGAGCGATCAGGCATGAATGTCTGTGTGTGTGTAGCTGCTGCATGTTGCTCCCTGGTATTAACCGACATGCCATCTGTTGAGGAGGCGAAGCAAAGGGGTTGACATTTGAAGAACATACCAACAAACCAGGCAAGAGTGGAAAATCCTAAGTAAACCAGTCAAAGATAAATGAGTAATGCTACAAAGCACCAAGAGAAGAATGCAATTTTCTGAAATGTTGGATCTTTTCAGAAGACATGAAAGGCAGATATTAAAATAACTTGATCTGCAGATGGTGTACTTGCTCCTAAACTCATGGTAATGGCAGCACCATTGCTTAATCTGCCATAATTCATCATGATTTTCTCTATTTCTCTCAGCAATAACCTTTTTAGTGTCTTACAATTTTTGTCAACTGATCTCAACTTAGTAATTTCCATTGCCTTCTGCAAGAACCAAACCATATATATGCAATTGAATTTAGTGGTTGATGTACAATGCTGATATTGTCTGTTTTTTTGGCAAAGGAGGAAGTCTTTATATTTTGAAATTAACATGGTGAAATACAGCATGGCCTCGGCTGAAGATGAAGGCTCTTGATTTATTCTGTGCATCTTAAAAACCCTGTAGCAGTTTCATTGCAAGCGCAAATGACACAAAATTCCTTGACTTCAATCAAACATGAATGCCTTGTTTCTTGCATAAATAGACCTGCTCTGAAAGCAAAAGATATTTAAGAAGTGTATGAATTAAATACGTGTTAACTGTTGATCAGCAGCAGTTAGTTCCAATGACTTATCACAGTTGTATTTCTTTGTGTTTCAGGGTTTCATCGCAATGAGGATATGAAGGCTATTGATGTGCTTCCCATCCTCAAGGAGAAGGTTGCCTTTCTTTCAGGTCAGTCATAGTTACAGCAGATGTTAATATGATATTGACACTGTGTTCATCAAAACTGTCAGTCAAGGTAGTGACTTCAAAGTCACAGTCAAGTTTCTCCTTGTCCAGTTATTTCAAACTTTACACTTTTTTATGCTTATTCAAACAAGGTGTTACGTAATTATAGTAAAAGGGAATAGGATCTCTCTTTGCGCAATTAAGTTTTTTGTTTGTTTGGTTTTTTTTTTTTTGGAGAATGGTAGTAAGTGAGGTAATGTTAGCAGGACTGTTTTACTAACTTTTCAATTCAAAAGCATAAATAAATCTCAAAACATATTTTACTTTGCATGTGTCCATGATAGTTTCATAATACTATATTGCCTACAAGCTTGTCAGCAGATTTAGCAGGGCTAGTGCTCTACAGGATCAGCTAGGGACAGTATGCAGTAATTATAATTTGTACCTCAAACTGATCCCGTTTTCCACAGAATTCTCACGGTGACTAGTTTAAAGCCAGTTAAAACATGTACCAAGAGCATAGTGTCAAACCCATTCTGCTGTAAACAAAGGCAGTGCAAAGCCAGTAACATCTCATTATATATACCTAGCTCAACAAAAGCTGCACATGCCACTTATTTTGCAGACTATCTTGCCAGCTGTAACTAGCTTGATTGTTTAAGCAGCTTCAAAGTGATGGTACAGGGTTACCAGCACCAGCTAATTACACCTGATTACTCAGTTGGTTGACCTAGTTCACTTGTTGATTGTAATTCTTCAGAGAAATACAAGAAATACAAAGCAAAAAGATTAACCATCCCTGGTACTTGAATCTAGCAGAACAACACGCTAACTAAATGTAATGTTACGCCACCTCAGCTATTAACTTAAGTAGCTAGAATGTGTAGTGCTGTTAAGTTGAGGCCATAAAAGAGTTGCAGTAGTTATACAGTATGTTTATCTTCAGGAGTACCCTATCTTGTTGTTCTTATGAACAGTTGCTAAATGGCAAATATTGCAGCTGTTGGAAAACGTGTTAGTTATTAAGGTGGAGGGATGTGTAAATGAAATCTTCTATTGTAAAAAAAAAATCATTATGGTCACTCTTTACAATAATACTATGAGCATTAGGAAAACAAGAGTATATTTCTCTGTTCATTTGTCACTCATTTGTTGTTCAACTGCAGTGTTACTGCTTGTCATAATGTGCCTTGTCATCATGAGATGAACTACTGAGATTACTTTTCAGTTTGACTCAGTTTGGCCATGACTAACTGCAGGCATATCCACAGATGGCACCCATGTTAATTGAAGGTCATCTTACAACATCACTGCACACTGTTCAGACTCTAACTAGAGGTTATTAACCTCTATTTGGACACCACAGCAACAAAAACTACTCAGTTTTAAATTTTAGCTGATCTGTTGCACTCAGCTTGCTGGTGGAAAGGTTTTGTGTAAAGTTCCCCCTGGTCTTATCTAGCTGGTTCCAACTCCTCCATTTTTTTTTTCCAAACAAAATTTGCTAGGAGTTTCGGACAGGTTAATGCACATGACATTACTGATGGTTATATTTGAACCTCTCCTTATATCATCTTGTTGTTATGTCCAAAGGTGGCAGGGACAGACGTGGAGGTCCGGTTCTCACTTTTCCAGCACGGAGCAACCATGACAGAATACGACCCGAGGACCTGCGCAGGCTTATAGCGTACCTGGCCACTATTCCAAGGTCAGGAAATATCCCCATGATAAGTTCAAATACAGAGGCTTTCACTGTGGTGTAATGTAGATTTTTTTTTAAATAATCATGCATCTTCATGTGAAATGCACTACAATTCAATGTGAACACCAGAGAAATCTGGTTGGAATTAAAGAGGTGGCTTCCGTTATTTGTTTGGAGGGACTATCTGCTAGCAAGGTGAAGCAGTTGAAATATTCAGATTATAGGTGGGTTTTTTTTTTTCCTTTTCTGTCGTTGTTTTTGTTTTATTTTTTTCAAATTGTAGGTTCTGTTGCTGACCCCATAGGCAAGACGTTGCTTAGCTTCCATGTACATATTCCTGACTGCTTCTCCGAAATGATGCTGGGATGACTTCCATCTTTCGGCTATAGTTTTTTGAAGGCTAAGTACCTCAGATGACCCTACTTCAAAGAAGTGAACTATATGCCTTAGATTTCAGCCAGACTGTTTCCTCCTATACAAACTGCACATATGTCATTGCTTTGTTAGTGTCAGACTTTCCCACCTTGCTTAGATTTTAAACAGTGAAACAACACCTGAGGCTACGAAGAGCTGGGATGGATTTAGTTTAGATTGTATAAGCAGATTCACCCCCTTCCTTTCTTTCCCCCTCCTTCATTTCCTCTTACCTCTTGAAAAAAACAGCTTTCCCTTTATGTAGGTTTAACCCCATCCAGCCCCCCTCTCCCTGTTGGTTAATGTCTGATGAGAGGGAGTTGGTTGTAATCAATCGTGCCACGTCTGTTGCCACTTCGTTTATATCTTTCAGCCTGTTAAATCTGTAGATTTTTCTTTTCTGCTCCATTTGCAATCCTGTCACACAGACTTGAGTCTGAAAACTCAAAACATGTATTCACAGGAAGTAGTTGCCAAGTTTTAGTTTGTGTTCTGAGCCCACTGATCTTTGGCTCTAAAATCACCTTTAAGATGTAGCTCTGGGCTGTTTTAGTTGGAGTCTATTCTGATTAGCTTGGAAGTTGACTTGCAATGCTCTAATATGCAGAAATCGCTCTGCTGCACTCTGTATCACTGTAGAACAGGGCTATTCAGCTCGGTCTCAGGAGTGCCGCAGCCCTGCTGGTTCTCCATGTTTCCCTGCTCCAACACATCTGATTCAAATTAAGTAGTCATTGTGCAGAACTTCATAGGCTGTTGGATGCATTTATTTGATTCAGGAGTCAGGAGCAAGGATGGACTGGAAACGTCCAGGGCTGCAGCCCTTATAGGACCGAGTTGAATAGTCCTGCTGTAGAAGTCAGAGAATTCAAAATCTTGTTGCATGACCCCAGTGTCGGCAAAGTATGAGCTGTTGGACAGATGACCTTAAATTTGAATAGTTTCCTGTGATATACAGAATGAGGTGCTCACATCCTGTTGGTACAGAACAACCCCAAATCATCAGTCTTCCACCACCATGCTTTATGAGATGCATGTGTCGAGATTATGTTTTTAGTTTTCACCAAACATCACACTTTCATCTCACAACAAATGGACTTATATCTTCTTTCTGATCTCATTTACCCAAAAACATTTTCCTGAAGCCTTGTGGTTTCATAAGATGTAACGTTGCATCCTTAAAATCAGTACTGCTGTAGTCAGGAACTCTATAGGTACAACAGGTAGCCTATGCATTGCAGTATCACAGTCGGAGGTCAGTTACAATCATGGGAGCAATTAATACACTCAGATATTACATTAAAATAAATAAATTACACTCCACATTCATCTTGTGGTTGTCCACCACAGTATTAGTTGTTTTTTCAGCCTGAAGGTTTGTTGCTATTTAGAACAACTTCACTTTTCTTCTATGGTGTCAGCGGTGTAAGCTTCAAACTACTCACGAGTGACATCACGCAGCCCAGTTTACTCACTTCAAAACAAAATGATCTCTTCAATAGGTAATGACCCCTACCCCTGTTGTTCATGTTTTTCCTCTGGCATCGTTTTAACACATACCTGAATGCTTCAGGCCAGCAAACTGCCAAAAACGCTGCTTTTATAGGTGCTCACAGTTGCTCATGATTAGTATTCAAGTAGAAGTAGTATTTGATCAGTAGAACCTGGCTGTTACTGGCCTGGCTTGTTTACTCTAACAGAAGCATTAAGGGCGTCATTTGTTTTTCACACACTGCTTCTTAATTTTAACAAAGTTTTTTAAAGCATTGCTGTTGTTCTGATGTTGCATTTACTTAAAACTTGAGCTGAAAGAGGGTATACTTTTTCACATTACTGTTTGTGAACATTGTTTTTGAAATACTGTTATAAAAAAAAAAAAAAAAAACGTTTTTATAGGACCAACTAGTTAAATAGAGGGCTTACTCTTACAGATAAGGACAGAAAGGATAAGATTCATCAGAGGTGACAGATCACTTATCCCTACTGGACTTAAGTCAGAGGGAGGTTGACTTCTACTCCTTTGCTTTATTTCTTTTCTTCCTCTTTGAATATTTCTACCCTTTTTTTTCTGGTACCCCCTCCTCTCTCTGAGCTCCGCTTCTCTCTCTCTCGCTCGCTCGCTCACTCTCCTCTCCCTCCTCTCTGCGCTCTGTTCTTCTCTACCCATTTGGCCACCGATCTGTTTTCAGAGAGTGAGGTCAGAGTGAGATAGAGCAGGAGGGCCTGCGTCTGTTTCTGTTTCCTAGCTAGACACATTCAGATTAAAGCCTTTAATACTGCGAAACATCCATTTATGGACTTGTACAGCAGCATGACGCCTGGTAAGTAGCAGTGGAAATTTCAACGCTTGAATGTTTCAACTCTCTTTTTCCTCTCCAGACGTGACAAGGACAGGACCTCTTAACTTAAATCCGTACAGTTTCAACAGACCTTTTACAAAGCAGTTTTTTTGTGCATTGTCATGTTACAAGTATAAAATCTTTAAATAGTATGATGTTTTCTTCGCTGATTTGCAATATATCGTGGAATCTGACCTATTTCAAATGAATTTTGCAGCGAGGAGGTGGCTAGACATGGCTTCACAGTCATTGTGGACATGCGTGGCTCTAAGTGGGACAGCATCAAACCTCTGCTGAAGATACTGCAGGAATCTTTCCCCTCTTGTATCCACGTCGCCCTCATCATAAAACCAGATAACTTCTGGCAGAAGCAGAGGACCAACTTTGGCAGCTCCAAGTTTGAATTTGAAGTGAGTGATGCTCTATTTTTGATCCAAAAATGCTCATTCTTTTGATAAGGGTTGTTAATATTGATGTAACATTGTACTTTAACTGTAATGATTTTTTCCCCCTCCGGTGTGTGTTGTTAATCCATTCCATTCCTCGCCACAGAGACTGCTCGTTTTATCACTATGCTGAATTTTCAAACAATTTGTTGTCTGCAATTAGAGTTCTTCCTTGTGGAGCATAGTCATCAGCTGTACTCTATCGGCTCTAATTGGACTGCTGCTCTGTGACAGTGGCACTATTCTGTCCCATGTGGGCAAGTGTAGCTGGTATATTTAGTCCTGACCCAGTTACTATGGAAACTGGATATATAGGACATGGCGAATAATTTCATCTCGACTGTAGTTTGTTGGGTTGAGAGAAGCTATTTGTTGTTTTATGATTCCTCGATGCAGAGACAACAGAATACAGTGAGTTTCATTCACACGAATGGCAGCAAAGTTCAGAACAGAGGGAATGACGGAGATCTGCTCTCCTCTTTCACATCAAATCCTGTTAAGTACAGAGTAATAAGTAAATGTTTTCAGAGCACACAGCTCCTTTCTGCAAATGCAAACATTAAGAAGTTCCTCAGCTTACAGGAAGCTGATACTGAAGCATCCATATAGACTGATTGTAATTTATGTTATCACTTCATAAAAAAAAGTCAGGAGTCTGTTAAATCTTTTTTTTTTCCAATTTTGTGTTCACATATCCATTGCTATTTACTCTCATAATAAGATTGAGTATCCGTTCCAGCCCCAAATCAGCCCATTTATTGTTATTATTATATCCACCTTACCTCATTTACTCCTCACCTTTGTGTTTTTACTTCCTAAGAGTTTATATATCTGCAAAACCATCTTATTAATGATAACATAAATGTTTGGGTTTTTTGTCACCACACCTATCTAAACATATCAACATGCTGATTCTGCACATTCTTTCAAAATCTTGGTTTAATGATGGGAAATGCTTTGAAAGTTAACATTTGA
Source organism: Atherinomorus stipes (assembly GCA_023101725.1). Taxonomy (NCBI): domain Eukaryota; kingdom Metazoa; phylum Chordata; class Actinopteri; order Atheriniformes; family Atherinidae; genus Atherinomorus; species Atherinomorus stipes. The sequence goes on along the minus strand of JALJCO010010590.1, from coordinate 260,516 downwards.
ATCGACAGAGTATGATGATGATGATGATGATGATGATAACTGTGTAATGTTTTTTTTCTCCCTCTTTCCTTTTCTCTTAACCTCCTTTTGTGCATTCTCAACCTTTTTTTTTTTTATTTCTTTTCTCTTTATTTCCTTTTTTTAATTTTTCTTTGTTCACCCAACCTTTACCTTTGCCATTCCTTTTTTATATCTTTCACCCACCTTCCTGCCCCAGACGGTGATGGTCTCCTTAGAGGGCTTGACCAAGATTGTTGACCCATCCCAGCTGACAGCTGACTTTGAGGGCAGCTTAGAGTACAACCACGATGACTGGATTGAGGTTGTAAAACTTTCTCTTTTTGCCTCCTATTTTTATTTCCTGCACTTCTACAATCCTGGGCAAACACAGTTTTTCCTGGAGAAAATGTTGAATCTGATCTGTGGCAGGATGCTCTATCAGCCTGAAAAATTACCTCAGCATCACCAAGCCTACTATCAAGTGATGGAATGAGAAAAATGAAAGAAAATTTATGTACACCTGGGTAGTTACCTGACATAAATCCCATATCAAAGACTGGGGAAATATGCTTGTTTTCTTCAGGCAGTCATCTGTATGTATTCAACCTGCAGCAAGAAATATTTTGATCATAATCTCCTTGCCAAATGCAGATTTATGATTCAGCATTGAAAATTACTTTCATCCAATCATTCACTGTTCATGATTCCTTCTCTTTAGCCCACTCTAACCTTGTTTATTTCTGTTTCAGTGTGAGTGATGGTTTATGTTTGGCTTTTATGTATGTAAATCTAATTTCCTTCAGCTTATTTTTTACAATTAAGTCACAAATATAACTCTTGTCCGTTTGCCTTTTCCTAATATCTATTTTCTTTTCATACTTTTATTTTGTCTTGAAAATTAGACATCTTCCTTAGTCGGCTTGTGTGTCCTTTTCAGTACCCAGCTTTTGTGTTTGAACTTGTTCAAAATTTAGGCCCACATATGAATGAAAACTACCTGAATTTTTTGCTATAATCACAGCTGAATTTATTTTTTAAGGTGTTTTAATCCTTTCTGTTGTTTCTACTGACCAGTCCTTTGCTGTCAATCATTAATTTGCAACAGTTGGCTTTTAGCCCGGAAAACATTCACTTTTAACTACAGACTCATTTGAATATTCAGACTTGTGCAGGCATTTTTTAAAATTGAGAATCACAGGGTAATTCCACTCCTTTTTCTCTTAGTTGATCTGGGGAAAAATAAAAATAAAATAAAAAAAAGTTGGCATGTTTTGCAAAGCCAGAATGATTGGCTTGTATATAAAATTGATTGCTTTATCAAATTTCAAATGAAAATCCTCCAATTGTGGTTAGCCCATCATTTTTACTGTGGGTTGTAGACCACAAACCTGTGTTTGCTTAACTAAGAAAACCTCAGACTGAGACTTGATAAGCAGCTTTTGTCTTTATTACTTCTTGATTCAGTTACATAAACTTTCTCATTTCTCAAACTTAAATCAATTTTGTATCTTCTTTTCAGGTGCGACTGTCGTTTGAGACCTTTGCCAGTGATGCAGCACGGGCTTTGGCACGCCTCGAGGAACTCCAGGAAACTTTGTCCCAGCGTGATCTCCCGCGGGACTTGGAAGGCGCTCGGCGGCTCATGGAAGAGCATGCTGCTTTGAAGAAAAGGGCCACAAAGGCATCCATAGAAGAGCTTGACACACAGGGACGAAGGTTGCTCCAAAGGCTACAGTCACAGACGGCAGGAGGCGGGAGTGGTGTTGAAAGCGGCTATGGTAACCGTGGTATTGGAGCCAGCGGAGACTCAAACGACCATCATCACGGGCTCCATGCTCATGCTGATGCACACAATCTAGTGACGAAAGTGACGGCTTTGTTGGATAAACTGCATGGGACGAGGCAGAATCTGCAGCAGCTGTGGCACATGAGGAAGCTGAAGCTGGATCAGTGTTTCCAGCTGCGGCTGTTTGAACAGGATGCTGAGAAGGTTTGAGCGCTTTATTAGTCCTTGCTCTTTTGAACATGTATTATATGTGCTCTTACTACTTGTTATATGATTTTAAAAAAAATAATTCAAGCTCATTGGATTCTGACTGATCTTGACGTGTCAGTGCTGCAATTTATAGACGTTTCAGGTTGGAGTCCTGCTAATCAGTTGCAAGCACATAAGTAGCTGTTTTAGCTGGGAATATGGAAATATTACATTTAAAGTCCTCTGATTAAGTTTACTCTCTGAGGTTATTAGCATTGTGTATGTATGTAGTAATAAATTCATAACAAATACGAACGATTGTTGGTCAGTGTTGAATTACAAGTATTTACATGATTTAAACTAATATCAGTGCAGCCCTGAGGATTTAAACCATTCTGAATTGTTATATTTGACCTTCAAATGTTAGCAAAACTGGCAGTTGCCAGTTAACAAGGTATATTTGAAAAAGGAGATGGCAATCCTTTGTTCACCAGATTGTTTATGGTGATTTGCAGATTTTCTTTTCTAAGTTTAGAGTTGCAGCCAGAAGGCACAAATCTTGTTTGCTTAAAAAGATTTTAGATGAGTCATTTAAACAATTATTTTGCAGTCTAGCAGATAATCAGAGCTGCACCGCTTTGATAAAAGGCAATGAACTTTATCAAATAAGTTGACAGTTTATCATCATTTCAAAGTTTTATGAAAACTATCACTTCCATTATTGTTCTGCTAGCAGTTTTATTTCAGCTTTATTTTTTGTATTATTATTTTTAATATTATTATTTTATTATTACTTCCACTCTTGAAAAAATTGTCTGACTTTTTTTTTAATCATTATTTCTGAAATGAAACAATAATTGGAAGATTTGGAGTGTTGAGATGATTTTAACACTGGGAAAGTAAACATGGATTTGTATTTTAACTGAATCATCTTCGAGCTAATCAAGTTCGATAATGAAATACTTCTCCTCTATATTGTCTCCATTTTTATTACTCCATTTTTTAACATTCTGTTTTACCATTGAACTTTTTACTACCTTTTTTGGACACAAACACAAACATGCACTCTATGGCTAAAAAGGAGTGTTAAGATGACTTGCCTCCAGAAATCAGTGCTGTGATGATGAGATGAAATATTTTGGGTAATTACCAACCTCAAACAACAGGCTCTCTTATTCTTGTTGCTGTTTGCCATCTTAAGAAGGGGCTTTTCATTTAAAACACTTTGCACAAAAATAACATTTTCTCCTCCTCTCTGTTGCCTAGATGTTTGATTGGATCATGCACAACAAGGGCCTTTTTCTCACCAGCTACACGGAGATTGGGGGGAACCACCAGCATGCTGTTGAGCTGCAGACACAGCACAACCACTTTGCCATGAACTGCATGGTAAGGCTCAGTCTTTGCCTCTGAACTGCTCACACACATTAAATATGAACACACCCACACAGAGGAGATCCAGTCACGAGCCATCATTGTTACCATCATTCACAACATTAGAAAGCCTCTCATCTTTGTACAACCAGCACACAAGCCCTTAACTTCTCTTCATCTCAATCCATCCTCTCTATTAACTGTGACTTTGCTAAAGATCGGTGTTTTCTGTCCTTCTACCATCTTTCTCACATTCTGTGTTTTTTCACACAGCTGCAACTCTATCATGTCTTGTCAAGGAGCAGTTCCCATAATTGACCCATTATGCCTCTGAGCCCCTGTTGACCTAAAGTGTAGCTGTGAACATTATGTTTTCTCTGTAGCTTTTACACTGTTGTGTAATCAAAACTTTAACCCTTATGACACCTTTACAAAGACATTGCATCTGTTCCTGACCCTTCTCTTCATCTTTGTTATAGATGTGCCCCTAATTACCCTCTGCCTCCACTGTAACTGTATTTATTTTGTACATTTATTACAGAATCTGATAGCTCTCAGTCCTCTTGGCAACCTCAATAGTCCCTTTCTTTACACCCTTCTATAATTTATAAAGGCGTATTATGTAACTAGGCAATTAAACCAAGCCTGAATGAATCTGTACAAGATGCATTTTTCTCACCAAATTTGCTTTGGACCACAAACTGCCTTTAAAATGATCTAAAGTGGAAAACTAAACAACACATTTACTCTGATTTAAACTATATCAACCAATCCATAACAGGCAGGACCCCCATGGCCTAGTGGCCTAAATTTCCTTATGGATTCACTGATGGAACAAAGTGTTGGTAGTGAGGGCATGAATGTCCAGCAGCAGCTTCACTTACAGCCGTTGTGTTGATATAAACTCCTGAGAGAACAGTGCCAAAAAAACACTGATGGATCGACTGTTTACTTGCACGGATTTCCACAGTGTGTACATACGCACATACACAGGCACAGTCAGGTTAAGCCTGAATGGCCACCACCCCCTCCACCCATTCTTCCACAGGAAGCTGCGTTTCCCCTTCCTGTTGCCTCCACCACAGAATGGAAATTCGTGGTGTCACTTTGTGAATTTGTGTTCATGTACAGAGACTACCTGTTTCCTCTTATTTATGCATGAACTCCACACCCTGTTCAACAATTTTAATGAGACTAGAAACAAAGTAAACCAGTTTAAATACATATTCCTTCCGATTTTTTTTTTTTTTTGTGACCAAACATTCTCATGACTGATTTAGAAAAAAAAAATTATTGGTGCACAAGTATTTCTACAGTATTATCAAATTAACTATGATTGATCCAAACAGTCATCATGTCAGTTAAATTGTATATTTTGTAATAACTGAAGTGTTAATGTACTCTGTGTAGTGTAAATGCAGCCCATGGAGCCGCGTTACTGTTATGCCCCCTATGGGAGGTGCTTTACAAATACAGGTTGTGAACTTTGTCACCCAACGTAATTACCCATATTATAGCTCTTTTTTTTGCTGTGTCCGACAATTGGTCACCATGAATTATAGCTTCAGGTTGTCTGAGCTGCTCTATATTTTGTTTTTTCTTTCAGGCAGTTTTAATTATAAAACCATAACAAATGTTCTGACTAAATAGTAAAGGAACTTTGTCTTGCACTATACTTTTAGTTTGAATTTATTGAATTGTAGCTGATTTAGCTGGTAATGTAAGTGCAAGTGTGATTATTACAAAAAATGTTGAAATGTAACTTACTCCAAAGTTATTGCTTTGCTAACTTGAGCAAAGTTGAAGTATCCATTCACTGTTTTGTGCTTTATCTGCGTTTCATCCTCTTTGGTTAACAAAAAGACAAAAATTCACTAGTCAATTATCTTCATTGACTTTACAGAAACAGCAAAAAAATGTTGTACACTCAAGTAAGTTTGTTAACTTTTATTAGTAAAATCTTTATAACTGCTCGGGATGGCAGTTTTGACTTACTGAATTGTTAAAAAGCAGAGCAAAATAGCAGAAGATTAGAAAAATGTTTTGCATCTTTAAAACAAATCATTCAAAATAACCATTAAAATATACTCCAGAGTTAACATAGACAACATCATGCATGATAAAGACATTGTTTATACATCATAGTGCTCTTCTCTGGTCATTCCTGGTCTTATGCAGACTAACATGTGCAATTCCAAGAAAACTGATTGTGGCATGATCCACCATAGAACATGCTGCGATACAGAAAGAAGGATCCATTCTTCACATGCTCCTGTTCAGAGAAACATGTTTTAATTCAGATTATTCCAACTCATAAGCAGAACATTTTTATTTCTTAAAGGTGTAAGTACAGGTGCAGGAATATAACTAGGGAAATATCATCCTCACCTCAAGCACACCATAATTAAGAATGACCAGGTCATTCCCAGAGAGACAGTCTGGGTATTCAGCAGTGGATACGCGGTAGACCAACCTAGAACGGTTTTCTATGATCTCTTCCAAGATGAAGATGAAGATGTACATGTAATTTTAAAACAATGTAAGCAAGGATTAGTTCAGTCCCATTGGTTATTTAAAACATGTTTGGTGACCACTTACCCTTGTCCCTCCTCAGTTTTTCATTGTCTTTCACCAGTTGCTTTATCTCCTCAGACTTAGTTACATAAGCCCCAGTTAAGTTGGTGTCTGTTTATCAGAGAGAGTAAATAAGTATTCTCAGTTTTTGACAGGAATACACAGGTAATTTATGCTTACACATTGTTTAACGTTTCCACCTACTGCTGCTCCTGGTGGAGCTCAAAAATGATCACAGACTGGGAGCATTTTCGAAAGTTATAAGAATATGATGCTGTAACAAATGTATAATGTATATGCTGCACGTTGATGGTCAAGCTATTCAAATTTTATTCTGGAAGCTATATAATATAGAGATGTTTCATGAAATTTTGCTTGCTGACAAAGTAATCTGTCAAAAAAACTGCAAGATTTTACTGTAATCAGTTTTGATTTTCAAAAGAAAGGGGAAAAAAGGTTAAGACTCACAAGTGGTGCCCAGAGCAATCAGCAGTCCAATTAGCACCGTGCACAGCACCACCAGCCACACTGCAGTAGACCTGAAGAACACTAATCAGAAGATATGTCACTGTTAGCCGCTGTTGTTCTGCATGTGACCGACCCAAATCAGTTGAAATGGAGGCACCTTACCTAAATTGTTTATTTTGCTCAGTCTTCTGTTTTTGCCCGGTGGAGGCCATCTGAGAGTCTGGTATCTGTCGGGTAGGACAGGGGGTTGCGCATTGTTGGCACTATCAGTTGCAGCTTTCCCTTTCTTCTTCTGCCCGGAATCAGGGCCTTTCTCTTGTGCTCCTGAATTTTCACTCCCTCCTATATCAAGACCAAGCGCGTCTCCACTTTCATAGGTATTATCTTGGATGTCCCACTGGTCAGTATCCATTATCATGTATTCATTATCACCTTCCATTGTTGAATCGTGTTACTGTCTGCAAATGAACGTGTTGCGTTTGTTTGAAGCAGCTTATAAAGGCTGTTAATGCAAATGACTTCATAGGAAGTGTGGTTTTGAAGTCCTGCCAAGGTGAAATAATGGGACTGGATCAGAATTTTATTTTGACTCCATTTAAAGTGTTTGATTTTTTATGGTGCAGCTTCTGTAAGACTGTCACAATTTAAAAAGAAATAGGAACTGTAAACAAAAACAGGCAAAAAATGTGAAATTATATGTGCAAAATCGATGTCACAGTAAAGAACAACTGAAACCTGTTCAGTAGAGAACAATGGAAAATCCCTGAAGGCACGAAGGAAGATTTGCCTGTAGTTTGTATACAAAAAGATCTTTTGTAGCGATTAGTAGTTCCAGTAAAGACAGGACAACTGGGTATGGTGAAAGCGATTTAGGAGATAACAAGTCTGACAGTGAAGTGTAGCATATTCAAAGTTGTGGTTTACATTGTTTTGGTGCTTGTCTGGAGACGAGACTGATCTGGAAGAACACTGTGTCAAATTACAGAATCGGTGTTTCAGCTGATGGATAAACACATGTGGGGTTAGTTTAGGTTTTCTCTCTTTTCTCCTCCTTTTTCTTTTATAACTGCAGATACTTCATATACACTATGTGCTGGTATGTGGATTCCTGGTGGTCATCAAACATTTATAACGGGGGAAATCCAACTCGGATGTGTCGGTGACCACGTGTTATTTCAGCTGTGAAAGCTCTACATTTTATTTAGAAATCTCAAATTTTCTAAATAACTCTGGACGCTACTTGTTTTTATGCCATTTTGACTTCAAAATACCTGAACTCCATTTCCCAGTGTCTCTATTTCCGGTTGTTTACCGTTCGCCCCTCGCCCTCACTTTGTGAGCCAGCATTGGGTTCAAATCAGCAACACCAGGACTCTATCTCTGCCCAACTCCTCCTCCTCCCTCCCTTACATGCATCCGTTTTGGATTAAGGCTGTACCGCCCAGTGTGTTTGACTAGACCAAGCCCCCCTCTCTTTCTACCCCATACCCTTCTCCCCCTGTATGTGTGCATGTGCTTATAGAGCAGTGTGTGTCTTGGAGGTCTTGTATTGTCCATTCAAAAATTACCATAGCACCCTTTGGTGTACTTCTACATAAATCCTATTTTGTGATATTTCATGTATGTCTTTGTAAAACTTTTCTAATAGGATTATAATAGCATACTGTGCACTGGTGTTCTTTTGTGTGTAACAGCTTACCTACTGGTGTGAGAGCAGTTTAAGTTCCTGTGAACACTTCAAATCATCTGAGTCACACTTCAAAGCACGCTGCTGCCTCTGTTGTCCTCAGAGAAGTATCTGGAGCTTAATCCAATAGTTTTGTTGATTTTGGACCATGGGATAGCGTCTTCCCATTACGTTTGTGAAAGTAAAGCTATTCAGAAATACGTGTAAACCCTGAAGTCAAAGACTGAAAGACTTGGGTTAAACCTCAGCCTCTCTTTGAAGGCTGTAGCTGGTATTCCCTTTTTTGTTGTGATTGAAACAAGCAAGCTAAGAACCGTAATGGGCTCCAGGAGCAGTAATTGAATAGAATAATAACAGACCATTAACACAGTTGTTAATTAGCGTTTGCTGATCCGTGCCTATCTGCACAAAACAGCTTGAAGCCAGTACATTAATAAAAGAAGGAAAAAGACTGAAAGATTAAGAGGTAAATTGGCGTTTTTATTAGTCACATGAGTGTACAGTAAGCCTTCCAAATGAATGACTTTTGAATGTCCACAAGGGTGTTTGTGGGTGTAGCGACAAGGTGCATGTGTTTACTTGTATTCTGTCTAAACTGACAGGCACTTGTGGTCACCACATTTCATGAACATAGTTTGTTTGCTTTGTAGAAACACAGTCAAGAAGGCTATTCCAAGACAAAGTAGCAGCTTCACGCATCGGTGTTCACAAATTGAAACCACATTAGTAATTTGCCTGGAAGCTTGTTACTGTATTTATCTGGACAAGATGCCCAAACACAAACGTCACATAGACGAGGTCTCTAAGCAAGTCCAGTCTAAACTAAACTAAATTTGTTTATGTAATCTTTGCTGTCTTTTCTGCAGAATGTGTATGTGAACATCAATCGGATCATGTCGGTAGGAAATCGGCTACTTGAGTCGGGCCACTACGCCTCTCAGCAGATCCAGCAGATCTCGGGCCAGCTAGAACAAGAGTGGAAAGCTTTTGCTGCAGCGCTGGACGAACGCAGCACCCTTCTGGAGATGTCTGCCAGCTTCCACCAGAAAGCAGATCAGGTACGGATGCACAAACACACAAACAATCCAGCACTTTTCTTATTAAGTCAAATTTTCCTCAAAGTAAAACAGACAAACACTTGTGCATTATGAATACATTCTTTGTTTGATAATATCTTCAACATAGAATATATTTATATAAACAGGAATATAAAGAAAATGTGGAATGTGGAAACACCAGGGGCTCTATTGGTTACCTGAGAGACTATTTAGAAAATCAATACTTGTCTCCATTAAGTTTTCATTAACAGAAATGATGCATTGAGTCTACGTTGAGTCTGTAGTTACTCGCTGTTTGCTGAGTTGCTTCTTTTCTGTGTAGTGTTTGATGTTCAAGACTTCCTTTTCAGCTATTGATTTTCATCATTCAATGTTGTCTCACTTAAAGGCATGTTGCTTTATGTTTTCATTTTATTATCTTACATTAATTACATTGATAATGAACTTTAAAAAGTTTTTTGTTGATTCTTCTCTGATTTCAAGAATAAGTTTAAATTCTTTTTGCACTATACAAATATTCATTACCATGTTGTTTTGGAGTTTTAAAAACCTACTTTTGGTGAATAGAATAAGAAAATGTTAAAAAAAAGTGTATTTACTGCTTGTGTATTTACTATAAAGGTGATGACTGCCATCTCTCCTGGTCCTTAACGTGACATCATCACAGTATCATCAGTTACTTGTCATTTTTGTTTCATTGGACCTGCACCAAACAAAAATTGCAACATCATCTCCTTGTCAAGTACAGATTTTTGTTTAAGCACTATTTATGAATCATAATCACAGTGGTTTTTATTTATGTTCTTAAAGACATTACAAACGAAGAATGTTTAGGTATTACAGTAAATTAGTTATGAGTAATTTTAAGTTTTTTCTTTCTTTGTTGCTTGTTCTTTCTTTGTTTGTTGAAAATACAAGAGCTAAGTGAACATACAGTTAAGTGAAAGAACAACTTTTTTATGCATGTATTTTTCATGTATACACTTTTGCAGGAAGAAAAGAAAAAAGTATGAATCAGTAATAATTCAGTCCAGTAATGTTTTGTTAATGCGCTGCCTGTCCAAAGCAGAATTCATGTCAGGTCACCTTACGTTCAACTTAAGAAACTTAAAGGCTTCTCACTAGAAATGAAGCTTACAATAATAATAATGAGAAATTGATTGGTAATAGATTTTTATTGTGTGAATTTAATAAATGTCCTCTGGAGTGTTTTTTTGTTTGTTTGTTTTTTTGTACGATATGGACAGACTTTTAAAATGTATTTATTTATCTTTATGCAGCACTGATTTTTGATACTTTTTTGCCGTCATTTTGATAGGCATAAATCCAACTGTTTACTGTGTTAAAAAGTTACCTACAGTTTTTAGATGGCAACAGTAATTATGATGTCATCTCTCAGTAGGCAATCTAAACTTTTACATTAATTTTATAATCTTTAACAGCAATCTTCTAAACAATGTAAAAGCATTCTTGAATAAAATTCACCTTAGACTGTTACTGCGTTTGTGCAAATAAAGTGAGACCACACATCTCTGTTATTAATGAGTGTATAAATTACACTGGGGTCTTTACAGAAATATAGTCTCATCATGTGTTTGTGTTCTTTATACTCTCCTCAGTACATGAGTAAAGTGGAGCCATGGTGTAAGGCGTGCGGTGAAGGCGAGCTGCCCTCTGAACTCCAGGATCTGGAAGATACAATCCATCATCACCAGGGACTATATGAGCACATCACCACTGCATACTCAGAGGTCAGCACACAAATACCTAGCATGCACACACACACACACATATGCAAAACACAGAGCTATATACAAATATTTATGCCAACTCTTCCGAATGCAAAATGGGGCTGAAAATGATCCAAATCATTTGTTCAAATTTTAATTCCAAGTCCATCATGTGAACATTTATGTTGTGGGATTATTTAATTTGCAGTTTTATATGGAACAGATTATAGCATACAGAAGAGGAAAGAATATACAAATGTCTTAGTTTGTCTTGTAAATAATCTAGAAAAATACACTTTATGAAGTAAATATAAATAGGCAAAGATATCTTTCACATTTTGAACCAAATGTTCTTTTCACATCTTTTGCTTTATGTAAAACTACACATAAATGTTTGCAGGTAAGCCAGGACGGCAAGTCTTTACTGGACAAATTGCAGCGTCCTTTGACCCCAGGAAGTGCTGATTCATTGATGGCATCAGCAAACTATTCCAAGGCCGTACACCATGTCCTCGACATCATCCATGAGGTTCTGCATCACCAGAGACAGCTAGAAAACATCTGGCAACATCGCAAAGTCCGGCTGCACCAGCGCCTGCAGCTGTGTGTCTTTCAGCAGGATGTACAGCAAGTAAGAGACACATGCAGAAATCTTTTCTATGGCATTTGACCTGTACTCTTATAGAGTTTTGTTTGTGCAAGTATAATCAGCACACACAGGTATACAGACAATGCTTTTTATTTCTTTATGTTAAAATGCTAGCATGTGTTTTTGTAGATATAGTATATATCTTGTTTGTTTTTGTGTATCTTCCATTCTTTTTTTACTGTGATTTTCTAACACAGAAAAAATACATTTTTCTGAGTTATCCATATTTGGCCTATCCCTCTGCTGCTATTGTATGAGTATTTTTCCACTGAGGGACTAATAAAAGATTATGCTATTCTGTTTCATTCTACCCTGGAAACTGCAGTTAGTGCTCTTGCATTTGTTCCTGTGTCTGTGCAGCTGAAACTGCATGTCAGTCTTAAAGCAATGTGGAGAACTGTTCTTTAACACAACCTTTGCTAAAATAATTACTTTATAAAGCTTTTCACAAGGCCTCCAGTATTTGACATACAGAATATGCAATGCTTCCGTGATATACTGTATAACATCTAGAAAACGACATTAGGTGTTGGATGTGTTGCTGTCTTATTATATTTTTATGTTAATGAGGATCCAGAAACTCATTGTTTTGCAGCACAGTGAAATCATGTAGCTGTTCTTTGGAATATAGCAAGGGTGTGATATTAAGAACATAATAAAATCATTTCCAGCTTTTTCAAAGCCTTTGTGCTCATCCTCCTGGGGTTTTTTTAAATGAGAGATTGCATCTCTCTGGGATAACTGAATGGATGGGAGAGCTCCTAGATGAAAACCAGTGATTTGGTTTATAGTGTCATCTCTGCATCTCCACCCTTGGGGCATAAGCCCCTCTCTGCCCTCTTCTTCCTCTACAGCTTTCTTTCACTATCTCTCGCTATATCTTCTGTCTTTGCCCACTTGCATCCGCTCTTTCATCACCCCTCTCTCTTGGTAGTGGTTGCCATGGTGATGCAATTTACCGTCACATAAAGTGTCGAGGGCATTGTGCATGGGTTCTTATGTGTTTGTCCCGTGAAAATATTCTCTGAGAGACCTTGAAAATCCCTTTCACTACCCCGCATAGAAACAGATGGAGTGTTGCCATCTGTTTGACAGATAATAAAGCAATTAAGAATGAAGATTTATAGCTTATCACTCCCTTTACACTTTGCACTGCTTTGGATTTTCTGCTGATGGTTCATGCTTTAGTTATTTAAACAAGGACAGACTGCAGATGGATCAAAAGAGAAAAGAACAATAGGTCTGAGCTGAACAGGAGTTAGCAAAATGATTTTTACATAGTCTGCTGTTGTTTATGTGAATACACTTATTTGAATCAATTGCACCACCCACTGACAGAAAATGAGTACTGCATTTTGAAAGAACTTTGAGCATGATGCATATTTTCAATTATTTCCGTCATCTTTTTGCTTGTTTCAAGGTGTTGGACTGGATAGAAAACCACGGTGAGGCCTTCCTTAGTAAACACACTGGCGTTGGAAAGTCATTGCACAGAGCCAGAGCTCTGCAGAAGAGGCATGAAGACTTTGAAGAGGTTGCACAGGTCAGTTTTTGAAGGAATGCCTTCTACAGGTATTTAGGAAAAGACACTAATTGTCATGCTGTGACATGTTTTAATTCAAAGTCCCAAAGGTGAATTTATATGAAAGAAATAATACCAACTACTTACAGGTGTAAACATAACATCACATAAATGGTGAATAAAGCAGCAGCACACATGGACATTTATTTAATTTAACACTGCTGTATTTTTCTAGACTTGTCAATGAGAAATTGTTGTACTTTCTTCTTATATATTCAAATTTTATTTTGTTTCCATTTCAGAATACCTACACCAATGCTGACAAGCTTCTAGAAGCTGCAGAACAGCTGGCCCAAACAGGAGAGTGTGACCCGGAGGAAATTTACCAAGCTGCCCACCAGCTAGAAGATCGTATCCAGGACTTTGTGCGTCGTGTTGAGCAGCGTAAAGTTCTGCTAGACATGTCTGTTGCCTTTCACACACATGTCAAAGAGGTTCGTCTTCCCCCCTTCTGTCATGCAACATAATTAGATTATTTACTTTCACTCAACTGTCGAGTTATTGATTACTTGTTAATAATTCGATATCTCAGTTTACTAAGAAATGTAATAATAAAAGGTAGAGATCTGTCATATCTTTTTCTGCTTTCAACTGACCCATCGTGCATGTTTTTGGCTGTTGTCTCTTGAACTAAATTATAATGGTAATGTGAAAAGACAGGACAGTCAAATAATGACAGACATCCAGAGATCTTAAAACAACAGGTTGTAGCCTTTGATGATTGTTTACGATTCTATTTTCATTCTCTCTTTTTTGCTATAACCTACTTATCTATTAAAAGGAACATTGACCAGAGCGTGAAACATCAGGTCTTTCCCATCATCCATTTACTGTTCTCTCAATAATGGCTACTCCCACAGACTTAAGCCTTTACTTTTGGGCCGTGTTATGACATGTGCTTTCTATTTTCAGTAATTAAAGCTGTGTATTTTAAACAGGCTTCATATAAAAATATTGTAATTGTGTGTATATGTCCTTCATCTTGTGCTTTTCTTGGTCTCTGTTTTGTAGTCAAATTACAGTCTAACTCAACCTGTCTTATCCTTTACTTTTTATTATGACAAACATCTATTTTTTTTCTTCTGTAATTTTATTTATTCCTCTGGACAATCTGTAAGTCTGCTGTGTTAATCACTGCTCCACCCTAAAAGGTTTACATCTGTAAACATGCTAGTACTTTGTTGCTTATGCAAGAGTCTGAGAGGCAACCAGAACCATGGCCTTCTGACTAAACTTTGTCTTTAACGTCCACAAAGACTAAAGACTTATCTCTTTCATCCCATCTCTGTGCTTGCGGTTGTTATTGTGCACCATTATAAGGCTAATCCTTAACTTGTAAAAACCAGAGCTGAAGAGGGGATTCATCAGCACAGACCAGCCCAGTCTGAAATTCCCTACACCACATTTTTTTAAAAAAGCATTTGACTTTTCAGAAACGAGCCTGCCAGTTGTTTTCACCCCATATTTAATGATGGCAACAGTGTTCATTTAGATGCCAGGTAACATGCTACATGCTGTAGATGATGAAAACAGCATAGTAAGTAGACTTGCCCTTGTGTCAGCTGCCTGCTTATTAGATGAACAGTGGGTGCCAAGGTCTCTCTCCTGCAGCCCGGATCGCAGGCCAGGGCTTTAGTAAGCTGAGCCAATTCATCCAGATGGCTAATCTGTTACAAAGATGACCATTCACAAAACACCAGCTTGGAGCAGAATTGGTTGGATCCGATTCCTGTCCCCTTGCTTCTCGCCCCCCCCCCTTTTGCAGCTTGCTGATTGACTCTTATGTTTTCATTTAAACACAATGTAAAAACAAAAAATATAGCTTTCAACATGTGTCTTCTGATGCATCATATGATTTCCTTTTTCTGTCTATCACTCTTAGCTGTGGACATGGTTGGAGGAGCTTCAGAAGGAACTGCTGGATGATGTGTATGCAGAGTCAGTAGAAGCCGTGCAAGATCTGATCAAGCGATTCGGCCAGCAGCAGCAGACCACCCTGCAAGCGACTGTTAATGTTATAAAGGAGGGTGAGGACCTCATACAACAGCTCAGGTGACTATTATTATTCTTCATTTCACACAAGTCTTTAGCACTCAAATTTATTACACAGTTGTCAACACGTAAACTTCATAATCCACTGTGATTTGACTCTTTTCTTTGCAATCATTTGATGCTAATCTGAAACAAAAATGTTAAACTTTAATAACAACAATATTACCGTGAAAGAGATTGATTAAAGGGATTTTCAGACACTGACAGAGAAGAAGGAACTAGTTCTTTCTCGATGAGGTTTCAATAACTACAGGCCTCACCTCTGACCACACATACATACATTGCTCTACATCTCCTGTATTTTACTTCTGCTGACAGAGACTCTGCGATCTCAAGCAACAAGACTCCCCACAACAGCTCCATGGCTCACATCGAGAGCGTGCTGCAGCAGCTGGACGAAGCCCAAGGCCAGATGGAGGAGCTGTTCCAGGAGAGGAAGATCAAACTGGAGCTCTTCCTTCAGCTTCGCATCTTTGAGAGGGATGCCATAGATGTAAGTACGCAGGAAATTGAAGATTTCTTTGACTTGGTCTTGTTTTGTCCTTTGAATGTTAAGGAAAAAGAGAGAGATGGAGCATGAGGTGGAGATTTAGTTGCATTGCATCTGGTGAACTTTTAACCTTTCTGACAAGACAGAAGTGTGTTGGCTGAAACGGAAACTGAAGCTGACAGAAAACATCAGGAAACTTAGGTGAAAAAAAAATTGTCCAACAGTAAGTGATGGCTGAGGAAATGGAATCGCATGTAGGATTCACCCGACATCAATTTTCCTTTTGACTTTCTTTTTTCTTGTGGGCCTTTTTTAAGCTCTGTAAAAAAAAAAGATCGATTACATGTGGAAGGGAGCATACTTGGAAATCAAAGCGACTTTGAGCTGATGGGCTATTTAACCATGAAAGAGAGAGACAGTTTCGTGGTGAGGATTCCTGCTGGTTTAAACTTGGCTGAAGTCACTACACTGTTCTCACATTCACTGCTAAAAAAGCATTTCGTTCCACTTGATACATCTCATCTACTGGCTCTTTCTGGTCCCCCCTGCTCGCTCTAACCAGTAGTTTGCTATCTTGTATCCTCTCAATCTCCAGTATCCCACTGTGAGTAAATGCTTTTCTCAGCTGGTGCTCAGATATGAAGACTCCTTCTCTTAAACATGCTTTTAAATGATCTCTTGTCTTTCTTGTCATGGCTATTGAACTGGATTTGTTGAGCCATATCTAGATGATAGATTGATTACACAGAATCATTTTGACAGCAATCGTACAGACTTCAGAGGAAAATTATTGTTAAAAAGGAGCAGTAAAGAGTAGATGGATGAAATGTCCAATGTCACGGTCATGTTACGTGCTAAAAAAGTTGTTTGTGTAGTCCAAAGGATCAGATTAATTCTTCACATCAGGTCAAAGATTTGGAGTGTATCTGCTAATCACGCATGCTGAGTGAACACTGAAGTACGCCCACACCTCTACACACAGGATTAATATGAGCTGTGCTCGAGCATGTAGATAGGTGGAGGAGGCATTTGTTGTTCCCTGTTTCCTCTTTTACACACATTCAAACATGCTTTTGCAATATGACACTCCCTCTTGGCTTTACTTGAGGGGTGTGTTGAAGGTGAGGGCACGTGTTGAGGTGAGACACCTTCTTTCAGTGCTTTCCTCCATGACGACAAGCACTACGTTGCTGCACATTGCCAGGAAAAGAAGAGACAAAGGGTAGACTTGCAGTTTGCTGAGACTTTTAAAGGAAATGGTATTTTTGCACACAGAAGGTATTTTGCTCAACTGTAAGAGAAGAGGAGAACAGAGCTCAAATGCATGCTCCGTAAGTCTGCTTAACCTTGTGGGTACATTTTTTAAATTACTCTTTGTACTTTGTATTTTTTTAGGCATTAAATGACCTGATGAGATAATTCTGCCAAGCAGGAAAGTAATGTTTTTTACTCATGAGGGATTTAATGATCAGAGGATTTATAGAAAATCCAAATTCCTACAGATTCATTCAGATTTATGCTTTGGATGTTAATAGAGTTCCTTGTGCTTTGGTGTCCTGATTTTAAATAAACCTTGTTCAAGAGCCAAAAACTGAATTGGCTTTCCCTGTCATTTAAAGCTCACCTGGATCTGGAGGGGAGAAAATAGAAAACTGATTAATGATTGTTGTTTTTTGGACATATGAGCCGTAAATTACTGCTGCTATGACTATATGAAAGACTGTTGGCGAAGTTTGTCACCAACTCTGCAACTTTTTCTGCACCAGTGGCACATTTCTTACCTCCACCAACAGAAATGAAAAAAAAAGGAGCTAAGGACCACTTTGTGTCCCCTGGTGTTTGGAAGATCAAGTCTGTTGATTGACACAGTTGAAACTTCATATCGCAAATAAAGTAGCATCACTCTATCCAGAAGCTTTCACACACTATTTTAAAAAATAGCACCACTCTATTTTGCAAATTGTATCACTTAATAGTGCTGCTGCATTATAAATCAAAGACCACATCTATCTCTTGCACTCATGTTTCATAACATATTTTGACAGGATCAGTTTTATCTTGGATATAATCCCAAGAAAGAGGAAATTAAGCATGACATTACCAGAGGGGATCATATTCTCCATACACAGTTGGAGAACCGCTTCCCTTTTCTCTTTTATTATGATTGCAAACATGCAAAAGTCATCACGGTTTTCTTATTTTTTCTTCTCTCCCTCACTGAGTTCTTAAATCTTCAGACATACCTGTTGTGGGTCTTGTAAAACTAAGAATAGCCATTTTTGAACTGAGTAGGACAGTTGTCAAAGCATCTCATTTTCACATCCAAACAAATTGAATTTTACTGTCAGTAGAAGATACTGCATAACATAGTTATCACTTATACAGACTGATACTTTTCAGGGCATCAAATAGATTTTTTTAAATGCATGTGTACAGTTACAGAAAAGCTTAAAAGCGGATCAAAGCTAAGGTTGAATCGATGCAGACTTGTTGCTTTTTTCTGTCATATTTAGGTGCATTAGTGTAATAAATATCCTAAAATATTCAAATCTGACATTAAACAGTGATCTCAGACGATGACAGGTCCATGAAAACTGTTTAAAAATAATCATGTTAAAATCCATACATAGACACTGTCATAAAACAGGCTGAACCTTCTTGTTTAAAAGAAAAAAAAAGACAGACTGACAAAGATTAATGGTGTCGGGATCAAGGTGCCCCCCAGTACCATGATTCAGTCAGCGTGGGCAGTCAGAGACAAGCTCTGACATCTCAGTACATCTGCTCTGCCAGCCGTGCATTAGCAGCGCAACACTTTCTGTGTTGTTGCTACGGGTGTCGGTGTTGGACCACACCAGTTACACTGTATGAGTTGGCATGTAAAATCTTTCCAAATGGCTGTATTATGCAAAATTAAAACAAATGTACTCTTTTCTGTGCTTTCAACCACTACGCTTCTGAAAAAACACACCTTGTCAAGCTCATTGCTTTGTTTTATTGCAATAACTGTGACCTGACATCTTTGTCTTTGGCTAATATTCTGTCACAGGCTATTGCTCCTTTTCACTATCAAAAAATAAAGAGTACATCATAATGTAGCTTTGATCAATTAAGATTCATATTTATGCTCATTGTTATCGTCTGTTATGAGATAAAGATAGAAATATCCATTTTCCTCCTAATTTTATGTGGGCTGACCCTTCTTCCTGTCCTTGCTCTTTGTGCCTCCTCTTCAGATCATCTCTGACCTGGAGTCATGGAATGAGGAGCTGTCCCAGCAGATGAATGACTTTGACACAGAGGATCTGACCCTGGCTGAGCAGAGGCTTCAACATCACGCAGACAAAGCACTCACCATGAACAACCTCACCTTTGATGTCATCCACCAGGGACAAGAGCTGCTGCAGTACGTCACAGAGGTCCAGGCATCTGGTGAGTGAAGGAATAGAAGCACTCAGACATATGGGCACTTTGGTATATAACAGAATAATCCAAATCATCTCTAAAGGTCATCATAAAGAGGCATGCATTATAAAACATATTGTTAATTATAGGGGATGACCCATTCTAATGCTACAGCTCTACATCACATACAGTAAAATATCTTTAACTTATGTATTCCCATGTATAGCTTATTATCTGCAATCCAAACAATGACAAGACACTCATGTCAGGTGAATCTGTTCAAAGTCCAGTTTGATTGTTACTTGATTTTCAAACACACAGGGCTTCTGCTAACTGACGTAAATAAGGGAGGAAGAAAAAATGAAAAAAGTGTTGCGATAAAAGGATGTACAGTGGGTAGTATTCAGACCCCTTTAAACTTTTTACACTTTGTTTCATTGCAGCCATTTTCCAAAATCAAAAAAGTTAATTTTATTTCTCATTATTGTACACTCAGCACCCCATCTTGACAGAAAAAAAAGCAGAAATGAAGAAATTTTTGCAAATTTATTAAAAAAGGAAAAACTGAAATATAATAACGATAATAATGGATTAGATTTCTATAACGCTTTTCAAGGCACTCAAAGCGCTTTACAGTAGGTCGATTATTCTTTCACTCCTCAGTCATACGTGGTGATGGTAAGCTACGTATGTAGCCACAGCTGCCCTGGGGCAGACTGACTTAAGCGTGGCTGCCATTTCGCGCCTACAGCCCCTCCGACCACCACCGGAACCATTCACACACATTCACACACCAGCAGTGCCCCCACTGGAGGCAAGGAGGGTTAAGTGTCTTGCCCAAGGACTCATGGCTGGGGCATCGGGATTCAAACCGCCGATCCTTCGATCATAGGCCGACCTGCTCTACCACCGCGGCTATATATAACATATAACGTGGTCATAAGTATTCAGACCCTTTGCTCAGTACTGGGAAGAAGCACCTTTTTGAGCCAGTAGAGCCATGAGTCTGGAGTGATGCAACAAGTTTTTCATATCTGGATTTGGGGATCTTCTGCCGTTCTTCCTTACAGATCCTCTCCAGTTCTGTCAGGTTGGATGGTGAATGTTGG
Source organism: Atherinomorus stipes (assembly GCA_023101725.1). NCBI lineage: Eukaryota > Metazoa > Chordata > Actinopteri > Atheriniformes > Atherinidae > Atherinomorus > Atherinomorus stipes. Next base: position 240,363 of record JALJCO010010590.1, on the reverse strand, counting down.
AAGACAGCCATTTTCAGGTCTCTCCAGTTGGGTTTAAGTAAGGGTTCTGGTTGGGCCAGTCAAGAATGGTCACAGGGTTGTTCCGAAGCCACTCCTTTGTTATTTTAGCTGTGTGCTGAGGGTCATTGTCTTGTTAGAAGGTGAACCTTCTGCCCAGTCTGAGGTCCTGAGCACTCAGGAAGAGGTTTTCTTCCAGGATCTCTCGGTACTTGGTCACATTCATCTTTCCTTCAATTGCAACTAGTCGTCCTGTCCCTGTCCCCTTTCATATGTCTTGCACTGAGGAGAGGCTTTCGTTGGGCCACTCTGCCATAAAGCCCCAACTGGTGGAGGGCCGCAGTGATAGTTGACTTTGTGGAACTTTCTCCCTACTGCATCTTTGGAGCCCAGCCACAGTGATCTTTGGGTTTTTTCTTTACCTCTCTCACCAATGCTCCTCTCCCATGATTGCTTAGTTTGGCTGGACAGCCGGGTCTAGGAAGAGTTCTGGTCGTTCGTCCGAAACTTCTTCCATTTAAGGGCTATGGAGGCCACGGTGCTCTTAGGAACCTTTTGTGCTACAGAAATTCTTTTGTAACCTTGTTCAGATCTGTGCCTCGGCACAATTCTGTCTCTGAGCTCCTTGGACAGTTCCTTCGACCTCATGATTCTCATTTGCTCTGACATGCACTGTGAGCTACTGTATAAGGTCTTATATAGACAGGTGTGTGCCCTTCTTAATTAAGTCCAATCAGTTTAATTAAACACAGCTGGACTCCAATGAAGGAGTAGAACCATCTCAAGGAGGATCAGAAGAAATGAACAGCATATGAGTTAAATATGAGTGTCACTGCAAAGGGTCTAAATGCTTTTGACCATGTGATATTTCAGTTTTTCTTTTTTAATAAACTTGCAAAAATTTGATGCTGCATGTCTAAAATAAGACCGTAGGTCACACCAAAAATCTTAATGCAGAAAAACACAAACTGAGGATCAGTTACCTGATGATTACTAACTGGATCATTTTGAGGATGAACAACAATATAAAAATATTTTGGCATGTGTAGGTGTGGAGCTGTTATGTGACAGAGATGTGGACATGGCCACACGGGTTCAGGACCTGCTGGAGTTTCTTCATGAGAAGCAGCAGGAGTTGGACCTGGCTGCAGAGCAGCACAGGAGACACTTGGAGCAGTGTGTCCAGTTAAGGCATCTACAGGCTGAAGTCAAACAGGTAGGGAGATAATTCCTGCATTATTTTCAAAGTCTGACAGTTTTTCTTAAAATTCAGATTTATTTTTTGAAAAACTATAAGTCCTTTGCATGTAGTTAGCTAAATGTTAACCGCATACTGTACATGTGCTCATGCTCAAATGCTCACGTGTTTCTTTTTAGATTAAATCACTTTTCAACTTCTCTGCGATGTTCTTTTCCTCCTCAGACTGAGGTTAGACTGATTCATGGAAAGCTATTCTAACAGTTTATTCCTACAACATACCATAATGTTGCAGCACAGTGCGTGTGTGCTAAAAGGCCACAGTATGCTCTGCCTCTACATGATTACGGGTTTATGACTCATCCTGTGTCAACAGTCTGTCTCCTTGTTTTTTTTCCTGTTATTCTCTGTATTTCTGTCTCGGTTCACTCTTTTTTTTTTTCTTATACCACCAAACTGTAAAATCTACTTTGGTGGTGTTTACCACATGGAGTCCAAGGGTTCAGACTGTGGAAAAAAAAAATCCCCTTGGGGACAATAAAGTAAAAAAAAAAAAAAACAGAAATTTTGAAGTGTATGTACATTTTCCAGTTTTAGTTGATCCTTGGAATTAGTGGGCTGATGGCAACATGGATAAAACTGCAAGGGAGGCATAGCTCTCTTCAGAAATTACCCAAACTAAAACGTGTCAGAGGTTTGAGGACACTTGGCTACTTAATGTTTCATGGACAAGTGTGTATTGTTGCAAATGTGACTGAGAGGTAAATTTGTGAGATTTGTGGAGTTGTTTTATAAGTATGAAGATGGGTAAAGATGAGAACAATGACTCAAAGATAAAATTTATTCAGAAAAATGTATATTATATAACACTTGTATAGGTTCTGCGGGGTATTGTGCAATGTGTTTCTCATTCATGCACATACGAGTTTATATATGCTCACATTCCTCGCAGTATACTATGAGTAATGTGATTGTTCAGTGTCTTGCCAGAGGGTACTTTAAAGGGGTGGGGAATTGAACCTCTGACCATCCAGTTGGAGACACTACTCAACAATACTGTGAAGCAAGACCTGAGATAGAGCAACTAGCAATGAACATTGTTTAAAATAGAATTTTTTAAAAAGTAGCTATTGAAGTGCAAGTGAAACAAAAGTAGACTAAATTAGCTCTGAGAGTGCTGCTGCACAGCATTTCAGAGGCGTGGCAGTGAATGGAGAAGGCTAACAGCATGAAATGATAGCGGTATGATTTACATGTTTTACATAACTAGCTAGTACATTCCTGCACATGGACTGAAACACTAGTGGTGGGACTGAAGTTGAGCACAGCCATAGTCTGGTAATTGTAGCCTGTGTGTTTATACTGCTGATGTATTTATGGGTACGACAACCTTTTAATCTTGTCCAGAGATTACAATCTCACTAATTTAGCTATTGTTAGTGGGATTTTCTTTTACCAGATGTGGTTACTTGCTAGAATTTCTCTATTTATGTGCTTAGGAGATTCATGGCCCAATAAGAGGAGTTAGGAATAGAGGCTACAGTCAGATCCATATATATTTAGACACTGACGCAAGTTTGTCACTTAAGCTGTTTACCAAAACATACTTAAGATACAATTATACAATGAATATGGCCTTAAAGTGCAGACACTCAACTTTAATTTTAGGGCATTCACAATCAAATGGAGCAAGGGTGTAGGAATAACAACTCCTTTAATATGTAGCTGCCTCTTTTTGAGGCATTAAGGGCAACTTGGCAGTTGGCTCGAAAGTCATTTCATGGGCTGTGCAAGCTCTGTGCTTGTTAATCCATCATTAAAAGTTTCATAGGATATTTTGTTGCCTTGAATTAAGCCTGGAAGTCTGCACTTCATATTTGACGTGGTTGCGTCCTGAGCATGCATCATGATAATTGTGTTAGCGTAAATATATATACTGTAAAGGTGAAAAAAAGCACTATGGTGGTGTAATTAAGTATTGTGATATATTACATTTAATGGTGGTTTGCAATTCTGAATGTGGGGATTACAGTATATGCAGTGGGCATTATTCAACTTTTTCCTCATACTAGCTTAAAATTGCACCAGATTTACATAGAACTTCTCTGAGATAAAAGATCATGCCTACCTGCCCTGCCTCGAGACATTGTAAGAGTTATGGAAACACTGAGCTTCTTGAAGTTCCTATTAAAAAAATTTACAGGAGTCAGTGTGTGTTGCATCATCACTTTTATAGCCAAGCGTCATTTACAGTTCTGTCCAGCTCCCACACAGCAGGTGTGCTTGCTGAGTCAGAGAAGGAGGAAGATGTCTTTGTGAGACTCCCCTTTGGGTAGAACTAGGCCAGCATAACTATCAGCAAATGTAATTTTGAACGCTTCTGTCAGCACGTGTGTGAGGTGAGGGTAGTGGCACAGTAGATGAGATTACACACCAATGGAGGTTAAAAGTTAAGGTTGAAGCATGACGCTGGGAAGTTGCATGAGACAAGGGATTGAAATGAGAACAGGGAGGATGTAAAAGGAAAGATGTGGCAGTAGTAGAAGAGGTAGATCAAGCTGTGTTTCAAACAGCTTTCTTAAGAGAATATCAGAATGATTACAAATTACGACTGAATAACAGAAAAATACAGTAACTACATCCTGTGTGTGCTGTAGGTTCTTGGTTGGATCCGCAATGGGGAGTCCATGCTGAACGCCGGTCTGATCACAGCCAGTTCATTACAAGAGGCCGAACAGCTGCAGAAGGAACATGAACAATTTCAACATGCAATAGAGGTAAAAAAAGAAAATAAAAACAGATATCTATTTTTAATTTTTCATTTTTTTTACTGTTTGCTTTCTGCTCTGTAACCAGACGTAAGAAATCCAGAGGCAATATATTTGTTTTCACGTATTGTTTTTTCCTTTTTTTTCATTTTATAAAGACAAGAATTTCATGAATTCTTTCTCTTTCATCAGGTTGATGAATCTGTTAGTGTTGTTTTGCTTCTACTACGCTTTTTGCCCTTCATTCTTCAACCCTTCCCATTTCTAAAACATGTTCTCACCCCACTGCGCCTCCTCTCTTCATCACAAGTCACACATGAAATGGAATTATAAATAACTTCTATCCCCACCCCCTTCCTCCTTTCTCACCTTTCGTCTTCATTTCCTTCTTCTTCTCTGCCACTGATTATGCAGGGCGCACTTCTTTGAACTCAATTGAGACTGGCTCATTTTAATGCAGGCCTGTTTCTGACCTACTTCTTCATCGATCACATATACACAGTTGAAACCTGTGATTATGAGGAATGTTCACTGACACTAGAATTTTAACAATCCTCGCACCTACAATACTGAAATATCTGCTTTGACTGCATCCTGTGATAAATACATTTATAGAAATTTGGTAACAAAGATGGTGGGAAATTCCTTATTTCTCTTTTTTTCCTTCCCTTTTTTTTAAACTCAGCTTAGACTTGACTGTGTTGCTTGTTTGAGACCATTATCAAGCTGGGTAGGATTGGCAAATCAACTCTTTATTGTTTGTTTATTTCACCCTTCATTGCAGAAAACCCATCAGAGTGCGCTTCAGGTACAGCAGAAGGCTGAGGCCCTCCTGCAAGCCAACCACTACGATATGGATATGATCAGAGACTGTGCAGAGAAGGTGTTGCTCAGCTTTACTCATCTATGTGTAAAATCAATGCAATCAGTGCAACAGGTTTTTAATAGCTGAGAGTGGAAACTTGATTAGTTCTGTTTTAATTGAAGGTGGCAGACCACTGGCAGCAGCTGATGCTGAAGATGGAGGACAGACTCAAACTGGTTAATGCTTCTGTGGCCTTCTACAAAACCTCTGAGCAGGTAACTTTGTCTGTGTATGGCAATAGGGGAACCACATATGCCAATTGCCCAAACAGGAGTTGTGAACTATAAAAGAAGAAGGTGGCGCAACAAAAACAGTGTCACCTGAAGCCCTGGGGAGGGGAAACTTCAGAAAATATATTTCTGCAAAATGGATGCATTAAAATAATCATATTCAGCTCAAATAATTGCAGTCAGGGGATTTTGTACGTCTTGTAGACCTTGGGGGTAACCATGAGCTGTTCTATGTGTGTCTCAGGTGTGCAGTGTGCTGGAAAGCCTTGAGCAGGAGTACAAGAGAGAAGAGGACTGGTGCGGTGGTGCGGATAAACTGGGCCCAAACAGCGAGACAGACCACGTCACGCCCATGATCAGTAAACATCTGGAGCAGAAAGATGCCTTCTTAAAGGTGGGATGGGTCACTTCTAATGAGAACACTCACTCAGAAAGATAACTCTGTCGACCCTTAAAGTAATATTTGTCTCCTTTCTGCACAATTGCAGGCTTGTACGTTAGCCAGACGTAATGCTGATGTCTTCTTGAAGTACTTGCACAGAAACAGTGTCAACATGCCTGGCATGTTGTCCCACGTCAAAGCGCCGGAGACTCAGGTTAAGAGTGAGTAAACAATTGAATTACACTTCTTTGTCTGATTAATACAAAAAAAAACCCAATCATTTGTAATTGTTCTCAATGTATTGGTTTGTCTATATTTAGATGTTTCAATGTCCAGTTTGTTCCTGTATAAAGCAGACATAAAATAATAAACATGCTGAATAAGCAAAAATTGTTTTTCATATCAGATATCTTGAATGAGTTGCTGCAGAGAGAAAACAGAGTCCTCCACTTCTGGACTATGAGGAAGCGGAGGCTGGACCAATGCCAGCAATATGTGGTGTTTGAAAGAAGTGCCAAACAGGTGTGTGTTTGTGTATCTGTGTGTGTATTTTGATCCTACTGTGATGCACAAGCATAACATGATTAGAACTACTACAGTGGAGCATTCAATTCATCACATGCAGAAAAGGTGTAAATAAATGTTTTCTGAGTTATGATATTTTTGTGTGGATATTTTTTCCTTACTTAGTAAAATGACAGCCTTTGTATTTTTTCTCTTTCTTTGTTAATTAAACATATAATCAGTGATTTTAATAATGGCTTGGCTCAAAAATCCAAGAAGTGATGTAACTAGGCAGATATTTGCAAAAAATGTCTAAAGATGACGACCATTAAGATTCCTTGAAAATATGTAACAAAGCATTGAAAAATGATCTCCAGTCACTTTCCCCCTCAGGCAGAGTGAAACATGTCAACCACAGGATGATGTAAAATGTTTTTCCAAATATGTTCTGAAGAATAAGAGATCTGAGGCACAAGAGCACGCAGGACTTCTCAATCAAACATCAGTATTTGTTTAAAGACTCACCAGTGAGTTTACATATAATTCCAAGTCTGCAGAATGAGCTGACATCTAGTATTTGACTGCAGGAGGAAATCTTTTTTTTTTTTTTTAAATAACAGTGAAATTCAGTGTAGCCCTTTATCTTATTTCCCAGTTTCTATTCCCTTCTTCCACTCAAGTCCTCTATTTGTCTTATTTCCTCTCACTAGAGATGACAACAGAGGAGTTAATGGTTAGTTTCAGTTCAGGCGAGCATTAAATCTGTCTGTGATAATGTACAAATTTACCTTTGATTCTATTAAAAGCATAAGACTAAAGCCCCACACACTTTTCAGACATCGCCGGTGCCAAATGTACATTTGAATGCAGCTTTAAGCACCGAGCTGTTACAGTAGGTCCTCCAACTGGCTTCTCCTCTCCCTCAGGAATGTTTTTGGGACTTGAGTATCCTTCAGAAAATTTGTGAACTATTTCCAGATGACCAGCTGGAAGACGAAGCAGCAAAGAGACAAGGAGGCTGAAATCAGATAAATTAAAAGAGCCTTGAGTTTGTAACAAGCGTATGCTTGTAAAGTGCAGTACTCTTGGCTCCCTCTTGTGGAGTTTGGCTAGAACAACACCTGCACAGAGCGTTTGTTTGGCCAATAAAAATCAGATGACATATTGGTTTCTAGAACATTGCTATTCTAAGGCTTTCCAGGTTTTATCCCGAGGGTCTGAATGCTTTTTGGTTTCACAGTTTGAGTGGACCAGTTATGCCATTGCAGGTCAGGGTGGTATTGCTTGCAGGCCGAGTTTTAAAGTACACAGAAAGTAAGACATTAAGAAATAGAGGATAGAAATGTAGTTAGAAAAGGGTGATTAACTGACTCTTAATGGTAAGCAGCTGATATGCTTCCAAAATATATCATTTAAATTTTTAGACTGGTTTTTAAAAAGTTATAACTATTATTGTTGTTATATGATGGTTCTTATGTTTCTGTTGGTAAAATTTAGATTTAAAAAAAAAAAATATTCAGACAAATGTGCTTCTTGATGGGAGTGAGTGAGGTTCATTATTCTCAGTTTAATCTCATATGTGGTCTCTTTAACTTCAAATTATTGTAACTGTCAGAGTTCAGGTGTTGCTGAAAACTCCCTGTGTCCATGTTCTCACTTGTGATTGGTTGTTTCCTCAGGCCTTGGAGTGGATCCATGACACTGGAGAGTTTTACCTGTCCACTCACACATCCACTGGGTCTAGCATTCACCACACACAGGAGCTGCTGAAAGAGCACGAGGACTTTCAGATTACAGCTAAGGTTTGTTTTTTATTATGTTTATTAGTTATTTCCATAAAATCTGACTTTTTTTTTTTTTTTTTTTTTTTTTTAAAGGTGGTAGGATAGAGTTCCTGTTTGTAGATTTTTCTGCCATTTGTTCTGCGTCAGGCGTGTTTGCACAGTCCTGCGCTCTGCTGTGAGGCCCATTTCTAGGGCAGTTTATTGTTGTCTTTCCTCTTTGCTGTGTCACTGTTATTGTATTTTAGTGAGCGAGCTATTGTATGCATCAAGCAACACATGATTCCTATCTTTTTCTTTCTCTCATCTACCTTTTCTCTGTCGGCGCTGCCTCTCTTCCATGTCTCTCTATTGACAGCAAACCAAAGAGCGGGTAAAGCTGTTGATCCAGCTGGCAGATGGGTTTTGTGACAAGGGCCACGCCCATGCCCTGGAGATAAAGAAATGGGTGTCCTCTGTGGACAAACGATACAGGGACTTCTCACTCCGCATGGACAAATACCGAACCTGCTTGGAGACAGCGCTTGGCATTTCTTCAGATTCAAACAAGGCTGTGAGTGCATGTTTGATTAACAGATTTTGGATGCTATGGATATAATTCTACAGTTAATTTTGGACCATAGAGCAATTCATATACAGACATTTTTACATCTGCAACAGGTTGGAGAGATAAGGAAGTGATTACTCAGAATTCATGTTGGCCCCCACCTTTGCATTATATGATGTTTTATGGATTAATTGAATTTTATTGTCCCAGTTTAAGAAAACAGGTGGTCAAACAGATATTAGCAACTATCAAATCTTATCTTTGCCACTGCATGTTCTGTTCAAACTCCATATAATAATCTGCTGCTAATAGAAAGCAAACAAATCCCACACGACTGTGCTTAGCACCAAATGGCCACTTTGCCTGTTGATCACTGCATAACAACCACTGCCTCCTTTGTTTTTAGAGCAAAGAGTTACAACTGGATATCATCCCAGCCAGTGCTCCAGGGTCAGAGGTCAAGTTAAGAGATGCTGCCCATGAACTCAATGAGGAAAAAAGGAAATCAGCACAGAGGAAAGAGTAAGAGATCACACCTGATATCTAAAATCATAATTTTCCAAGGCAGGAAGTGTACAAACTGCCAGCAAATGTGTGTAAAGGTGTTAGTTAATTTTTAGCTGCAGCCAAGCTTTCAGTCTGTTTTGCCCAGGCTCAGACAAACCAACGTGTAACTCTTAAAATCCAGCCAGCTGTGTACACATATAGTAATGGAGATGGTAATGCATGGTAACATGGAACACTAAAGGACCATAAGAGCATTTAGGAACAGCTGTCATTGCTCCCATGCTGCATGCAGTGTCTGTGGTGAGTAGTTGTTAATGGTTTATAGGTTTTTGGGGGGAACTCGTACAGCAGGGAGCCCCTTGAGCAGCCTGTAAATTAGAGTCCATACATTAACACCCCATCAGGGAGTTACAGTATAATGCACCCCACCTACAGCATCATCAGTAATTTTCGCTTACTGTATATGTATAACGCAAAAATATGTTCCAGTAGAGTAGCTGCTTGGAATCAGTTTAGACTGTAACTTCATCTTTTAAAGAAAGTCTTTATAATGACTTGTGACCATGTGACCATATGGCCAAATAATGATTAAGAAAAATAATAAAAATAATCCATTCTGTTTTTTAACTGTCAACTACTGTAAATATTTTGTCTGTGGCATAAAACTGTGTTTGTGTTTGTGACTGAACTTGATACATACTGATGTGAAACAGCTACTGCTTAGTGACAACTTGTTGTTCTCACAATCTTTTCCCCAGATGCTACAAAACATACAGTAAAGTGCAACTAAAGGAAGCACAATTGTTCTGTTTTGTTTCACACTGTGAATATTTGTCATTAGTTTCCTCTTTTCCTACATTTAGACATCTACCACAGTCTTTTTTTAAATCAATATTGGTTCAACCATAACACCTAATTATATCCATCACTTTCTTTTCAGACGTATAATGGATGAGCTGATTCAAACAGAGAAAGCCTACGTGAGGGATCTACGAGAGTGCATGGATGTAAGTGTTGCAGAGGATCCTCACCCAAAAACTCTTTATTTCAATGTTTCACACAATCCTTTATCCTTAATCTGTGGTAGGATTGTAATACCGAATGATGCTCAATACTCAATACTGTTTTCAATACTACAGAGGGGGACAAGCTTCTCAATGAGAAGAGTAAATAATATGATCTTTCATGTCAGCATCAAAAAACTCACTACATAAGTTGGCGACACTGTATACAATTGGTCCATCAGCTTGTGCTGTACACTAGGGAGAGGGACTATCCATTGCAATGCCTGTTGAAAATAGGCAGAAGCAGCTGGTCCTTTCCGAAATGGCATTTAAGTAGCAACACCTTTACTAGATACTAGATTTCAGAATCGATTAGTTTCTGGGAATTGATTTTTTTTTTTCTACAATAAATCATAGACACTTTTATATTGGATTATTTTACCAGTCAGTTACTCCTTACCTCCTAACTCTTAATAAATAATGTATGTCTCTATGCAGACTTACCTGTGGGAAATGACCAGCGGTGTGGAAGAGATTCCTCCTGGTATTGTCAACAAGGAGCACATCATCTTTGGGAACATGCAGGACCTCTATGAGTTTCATCACAAGTCAGTAGTGGATCAAAAATATTATGTTTTAATTAAAATGATTCATTTCAAGTAAACTCGTTTGACAGAGGAGGTGAATGAATTAGTAAGATTTGTTTAAATTTAATTGTATAAATCTTTTCATCTCTGAACAGTATCTTCCTAAAAGAGTTGGAGAAGTATGAGCAGCTACCAGAGGATGTCGGCCATTGTTTTGTTACCTGGGTAAGATATATACCGCATGCCATGAGTTTGTTGTGGTTTTTCCCAGTTACATGGATACATATAATTTTGCCTCAATGCTCCTTTGATGTGTTTTTTGTCTAATACACATCATTTATGTGTGAAATTAGGACCATACAAGCTTCTCCTCCTCATGAAAAGTGCTGTTATTTAATCTCACAGCCTAATCAAAGAAGCACCCTTATGTACCTGACAAACTTGTAACACATGTTGTTGAAAGTACTTTGTCATGACCAGTTTTCACTGTTCAGCCAATCAGCAAACAGGCTTTTCTATTTTTGTAATGATGATTACTGCCTCCAAATCACTATAACTCCGGACAGACAGACATTTCTACAGTTGCTTATCAGCTGCTGAGACAAACGGTGGCAAACATTTCAGCCTAAAGTACCGAACGCTTGAGGAGCTGTGTATAGTTTTTCTGGTGCAGGTGTTTATCATTTTGACTCTATGATATTTTGTGAGTTACATTTTTTTTTTCAATTTCTCCTGCCAAGGCTGATAAGTTTCAGATGTATGTGAACTACTGTAAGAACAAGCCGGACTCAACTCAGCTCATCCTGGAACATGCTGGACCCTACTTTGATGTAAGTGGTTTTATATGTACACTGAACAAAAATACACTATAAACGCCCCATGTAAAATATCACTGCCATGTGGCGTTAACAACTGTAAATGAGCATTTGCTGAAATTTTATTGTACAAAAGTGATATTTCTCTTGATTTGTGTATAATTTTTATATCAGTGAGCATTTACAAAGTGAGTTGTTTTTTTACCCAGTGCATGGGTGGGGCATGTACAGTGGGTGATCAAACAAAATGTTCAACAGCAGGAGAATCCTTTGACTTGGGACAACGAAAGGCCACCCCAAAATGTCAAATTTTGTCACAAGTCATAATTCCTCAGATGTTGCAAGTTGTGCAGGAACGTGCTATTGGCATGTCGGATGCAGGGATGTCCACCACAGCAGTAGCTGCGCGGCTCAATGTCAGTTATCGGACCATAGGCTGTTTGAGAGTTCATTTCCAACACACTGACACTGCTGCAAATCAACCTCATCCTCGTCGGCCATGTGTGACCACTCCAGCACAAGATCGCCACGTCCAGCTCATCCATCTGTGGGATCGGCTAAGACCAGCGACACACACAGCTGATGAGACCATTGGTCTGCACAACAGACACATCACACCTCAGACTGTCCATAACCAGAGACGCAGCTGGTGGACACACAAGATGTTGAACAGTCAAATTCCTCAACCTGACCCCGTCACATTCAAAGGACTGTTAATCTATTACAAATGGCCATACCATATTTGACATGGGGCGTTTATACAGTATTTTTGTTCAGTATATAATAATCTTGAGTCTTTCTCTTTAACTCACAAAAACTCAATTTCGTGTGAGCACATATGCAGAAGATAGAGGAGTTTTTCATGTAATATAAGATTCACTTCTTGTAAAGATTGACACTGAAATAAAGTTTATTAATCTGTCTAGCGATCTATAAACTAATGTATTTCTAACTTCCACTGTTTGTCAGCATGAGATTGATATGAGATTGATTGACAGGAAATCCAACACAGACATCGTCTTGCCAACTCCATCTCCTCTTACCTGATCAAGCCAGTCCAAAGAATCACAAAGTACCAGCTGCTTCTCAAGGTATAGCATGTCATAACGTGTTTAAAAGAAAGATTAAATTGTCCGGCTTTGTTCACGTTGTGGAAACGTAACCCTTTATCAAATTCATTCTTGTGTTGTTAACATCTTCATTTAAATGTTGCTATATTTATGTGTTTCCTTGTTCCCATTGTAGGAGTTGTTGACATGCTATGAGGAGGGAAAAGGTGAGATCAAGGATGGGCTTGAAGTGATGCTCAGTGTCCCCAAGAGAGCCAATGATGCCATGCACCTGTCTATGCTGGATGGTGCGTACACACGCACTTGATTTATTATTTTTTTTTCCCTCAATGGAAATAATATCTGATTAATGTCCTATTACTCAGCCATGAATCAGATTTGACATCTTTCACTTTGCCTCAGTTTGTCATCCACTAACATACTTGAATGACCTGTACAAACACGCCAACAATATAAATAATAATTGCTCTCTCCCTCTTCCTGCTTTACCACCTCAGGGTTTGATGGAAACATTGACTCCCAAGGAGAGCTGATACTCCAGGAGTCCTTCCAGGTATGGGATCCTAAGACTTTGATCCGGAAAGGCCGTGACAGACACCTCTTCCTCTTTGAGATGTCCCTCGTCTTCAGCAAGGAAGTAAAAGACTCCAATGGGCGAAGCAAATACCTCTACAAGAGCAAGCTCTTTGTAAGTAGTTTGCTGGTTTGTTCGCTTATATTCCTGTAACTCATGCTATGTAGATATTTGTGGCATTTAAATTTGCTGTCATATTTGTCATCACATTAGACCTCAGAGCTTGGGGTGACAGAACATGTGGAGGGAGATCCCTGTAAGTTTGCCCTCTGGGTGGGCAGGACCCCAACCTCAGACAACAAGATTGTTCTAAAGGTATCAATATTCACATTAAACATGTTTCATATAAAAACAGACATAAATGATGCTGTTAGAACTGAGATCCAAAATTATGATATGATATTAAAAAGTTTAAGAACTGCTGTTTGATCCTTCATGTGGAGTTGGTTCATGTCTTTGGCTCACTCCCATTAAATCCTGCAATGCTGCTTCAGTCAAGTCAAGAAAGTTCAGTGCCTCAAGGCGGTGGAAGGTTGCTTGTTGCTTCTTATTTGCTCATCGTGCGGCGATATTTGCATAGCAATCGATGGGTCATAATTCAAACTCACAGGCCTCTCGATCGGATAGCTCTCCCACAATGAGTCAGAGGGAATGTTTTATGCATAATGTGTGGAGATAAATGTAGTTACAACATACGTTTTGCTTGTGGGTTTTAACACATTGCTTTAGAAGAGCTAAAGGTAGAATGCAGGGCATGAAATGCAAACAAAGAAAAAAGGGGGAAAAAAGGACAATGGGCAGTGGATAGAGTGATGAACAGCACTGCCAGCTGCATCAAACATATCTTTTATCCTCACTGTCATCTAGGTGTGGATATTAAACCCTGTTAACCTAATAAAGACAGTATAACTCATCAGACTGTTCCAGGGCCACAAGGGATGCTCAGGGGTGGAACAGGACGGACAGAGAGAACAAAACACTTGGGCATATGTACTGTTTAGCTATCTATTACATAATTTTCACACAAATCTTAAACCACCTCTTATATAAACCAGCTTCACAGCAACCTTGATGCTAGTTGAGTGAAACAGGAAAAGAAGACTCAAACGCGAGTAGATAAGAACATTAAATATCCCTGTGTGTGGATGATTGAGCAAAGCTTGGGACATTGCCGTTGTCGTCACATCACGTTGTGTCTGAAAGGGGACGTGTGAGTCAAGAGAAAGATTAAAGGGATCAACAATCATGTGGGATCAGACAGCACTATAATCACTCAAACAGACCTCATACTGTGCTCTACTCACTGCGTTATGAGTCAACCAGGCATTCATTAAAACCAAGTGAGGGCCATTGTTGGTTTCCTCTGCTGTTCACACTGATGTTCTGCATCATTGTGCATTTGGAAAAGAAGAGAACAGTCTGAAATAATGGCTCAAGAGTTGTGCATATGTTTTTTTTTTTTGTCTGACCGGGTTGTGCATTTTGTTGTAGGCTTCAAGTATAGAGAACAAGCAGGACTGGATCAAACACATTAGGGAGGTCATCCAGGAGCGAACTGTCCACCTGCGGGCAGCTCTGAAGGAGCCCATCCACATCCCTAAAGCCACTACAGCTAAACACAAAGGCAGACGGTAACTGTTAGCTTTTTAAATGCTGTTATAACAATTACACTATGTATAAAAGGCAAACGTTGTGAATCATTGGCATTTTTTAAAGCAGGTTTAATAAAACTTAATGATAAATTTTGCCTAAAGGGACGGAGAAGAGTTGGACAGCCAGGGAGATGCCAGCAGCCAACCGGATACTATCTCTATCGCCTCACGTACATCCCAGAACACACTGGACAGTGACAAGGTTGGCACACACACGTGCAAACACAATCTACAGGCATTTTTTCCCTTAATATGCAGGCAGTACTTATTGATTCACAAGCTGAGCTATTTATCATTTAAATTTCCTTTAATAATCAGTTAATCAGTTACTGGTTTATCTTTGGTTTGAATAATGTCATTACACATGATTGTTAGAAGCCAACTGTCCTGATGTCATTTCCTGTGAAAGTGGTTGATTGTGTTCGGAGGAAGAAACCGTCCATCTGACAGAGCTATAAAACAGTGCGTGTGTTTGTTTGTGTGCATGTGCGTGTGTGAAGGAGAAAATCTTAGCTCTCTGCTAGCAAGAATGGTCGGCTACTGTTATATCTGGTAATAACACCCCAGAAGGATATCCTCCTACACTCAGTATGACCAATTGTAAAGCTAGAACACACAGATTTTAAAAAAAATCTCCCAATCCCTTTCTGATATTTTAATTAGAAAACAGGGCAGAAGATGCATACACAAGGTTTTTATTTTCACACCTAAGAGGGACTATTCCCAGCTCAGCTTCATGAGCTTGCACCATTCTGCTCTGTAGCTGCTTCATGTAAGATTAGATTTAATTCTAAAGGTGAGGGGGTGAGCTGAGTCCATGTGTGCTTGTGCATCTGTCTACTTAAGTCCAAACCATCACCGAGGCTGATTAATTAAGAATTGTCCCCTCAGTTTAGAAGATGCTCACAGGCATAAAGATTCAAAACACATCGTAACACGTGCACATTAGAATGTGCATCTCATTCTCACTTTTTCAATGCGTCTCTCTGTCCCTCTTTCTGTGTGAGGACTCACATGAGACATTTCATTCAAGAGGCAGCAACAGTGATGTGTTTGTGTTTAAGATGCATGTGTGTGTGAGTGTGTGTGTGCGCTCCTGTTCCGGTATGCTAAATTGACTGACTCGTGTGTCAGTGGCTTCAGCCTCCCACACTCTCTCCACAGAAGATGCTCGTCTCTCTGGTAGACAGGAGAGCAGTTTTTACTCATCACAGCTATCAATGTCACTCTTTGCTGATAAATTTGGGCAATTAGTATTTTTTGTTTTGCTCTAATTTTCTTGTGTTTGCGTTTTGTTTTTTCTTGAGATATTGGACATTAGTGAGGTTCATTTTTGAGACTGCTGTTAAAAGAAAGATGGATTAATTGCTCTGCCACAGGAAGGAGATATCCAAGAGGGAAAGCGTCAGAGGAGTGCTGCTGACTTTTACGGTGGATCAGTTTCCTGCAAGCTCTGAAAGCTTTTGGAGGATCAGAAATTTAGTTGAATTATGGGGGACTGCTTTACCAGGTTAAACAGTCCTTGAAAAAGGAGTGTAATTATTGTCAAGATAACAGATGCTTATCTTTTAAATAACTTCTTACTGTGATTTTGGACAACTTTAGTGACCTGTGTTAAAAAACTAGACTGCTTTGTAGAGTTTTTTGGGTTTTTTTGCTGTTTGGACCATCTTTCACAATGAGGGAGTGGAGGGCAATGGACAAACTCGAGGAGAGAATCTCCAATCCTGTTTCTCAACTCCTCAGTTCTTTGGCTTTACCACACTACCAAAGGGTATGTTGCAAATTATGGGCTTTCCTCTGATGATTATTGGGATTGCTCATCTTTCATTACATTGTCACTAATAGGACACAATCAGTGACAGCATGTGCACACACCTTTAGCGTAGGTGTATGCTTGTTATTATCAGACTTTAATTAGTTTATTTTTACATCTGAATAATAATACATTTTCCAGCTCTGAACTTTATTTTTTTCAACATTTACTGTACTTGTGCTGCGCTTTCAGCAAGCTGCTGCATTTTCAGTCACATGTAAAAGACGAGCTCTCTGTGAGACGTATGACTAATTTCACCTTGTTCCTCCTCCATCTAATGCTGCTGTTCTTTTCACAGACACTCAGATGATTAGGGGTCACATCGTCACTGTGACGTCTTGTTTTGTGGTGCTAAAATAAGACACCAGTCATAATTGCATATAAACTCTCACTTTGAAGTGCTGCTTAAGTCCCTTTATTGGAAGCAAAGCATACAGTGATGGAAATAAGCTTACTGTTTTGTGTAATTCACTCATGGGAGGAAATCTTACTGCACAATCATGCTTGTTAGCATCAGTTGTGTCCTTCTTGACTCAAAAATATGGGATAATATTTTGAAATCTAGATTGTCACTGTTTTAAATGTGTGATCTGTAATGAAGTTCACTGCCTTGTTCTTATTACTGATGATCAGTCCTTCATCAATGCACTGTAGCTCTTATAGTTTAGTCTTTTATTAAGCACTTTGATCCTTAAAATGACTGTGTTCTGCTTGCAGCTCTGTTAATTGGTGAGACTTTTACTGCTTCCTTTGCAGCTCTCTGGTGGCTGTGAGCTGACAGTGGTGATCCATGACTTTGTGGCCAGTAATGGAGGCAGCAATGGGGAGCTGACGGTGCGCCGAGGCCAGACTGTGGAGGTTCTGGAGCGACTCCACGACAAGCCCGACTGGTGCTTGGTCCGGACCACAGACCGATCCCCTGCTCAGGAAGGCATTGTGCCCTGCTCTATGCTCTGTATCGCTCACTCCCGGTCCTCCATGGAAATGGAAGGGCTCTTTAACCACAAAGGTAGGAGCAGAATAATCCCTTAGATTTTTATAACTACATCAGGAGCTCTTGAAAAGTTAACTTTTTTTTTCTTTTTTTACAGCTGCTTCTCACAATTACAGTCGTCCTCAAAATTATTCATACACTGCAATTAAAGAAGGAAAATAATCAGCTGTCTGTGAAATAAGTTGAAATTTGCAAAAGTAATAATAAATAAAAATTCTATGAAAATCATGACATTGATTTTGAATTTTGCTTCAAAAGAAATATTAAAAACAAACACACAAAAAATAAACATGTAAACATGATGGAGCTCCAAAGCTAAAATTTTACCGAGCAACACTTTGAGGCAATCACTGCAATCAGGAGTTTTCTCAAATGTTTAAGAAGACTTCAGCACCTTTGGTCCACTGTTCATGGTAAAGGTGCTCTAATGTGTCTGGGAAAGTTTCTTTTTAGTTTTTTTTATTATTATTGTTATTATTATTATTTCCCACCACAATTAAAAAGCAGTATTTTATTTCACTAAATTGTAAATTTGTAATTTTTAAAAATTTATTATTAATGTCTTTAGTTCTTGTTATTTGAATTACCATTGTGTATCTGGCCTTTTCTATAATTGGAGGGAATGAATAATTTTGAGGACGACTGTATGTACATAAAGGCTTATAGCATAAAAAAGACAGTAAGATGCATTTGTTGTTAGCAAATATCACTGATGACCTGCAGAACCTTCACTTCTCATTAAACAGCTGCTTGGGTAAACACAAACATGTATTTCTAACTGTTGCTATGCAACTGTGAAGGCTCCTCTCAAAGCCCTGCTCTCCTTTAATTATCTTTAAAACTTCTGAATCTATAACCTCTCCTCACTATTGACAACTATATGCATTGTTGCTGCAGAAATTCTCATTTTGGCTTAAACATGCAACAGCACGCCTCTGAAATATAAGCTGGCCTTCTGAACTCCTGGAGGATGTGATCTCAGAATGGGCATGTGCTGTCGTGCCCAAAGTTTTTTTTTATTTTAAAGTGTTAAAAGGGTCCTCCCTATTTTCTACCCCACACTGTGTGTGTAGCTTGAGTGCATTATGTCAATCACATCTGTTTGCACCCAAAGAAGAACTTAATAAATGAATCACTGTCTTTTACACGTTATTTAATGCAATAGAAGTTTGAAATGCACAAAAAAAGCACAAAATACACATCCTGCATTCATTGATGTTGTTGATGTATTAGCATCAATTGGTCAGTTGGTCTCACTGGTGTAAGTTAAATGAATCACTTCACTTAAATTCTAATTAGTTTAAAATATTTATCGTTATACTGTATATTGCAGGACAAAAAGTGTAAAGTTAATATAAATCAATCTGTAAGACATCTTTTGTGAAGACTAACATCAGCTTTAAGGGGCTTGAGGAGAAAATGAACATACAATAACGGTCGCACAAATTACAGTACCTCACAATTTTATTTTAGCACAACTCCGAAATGTACTTACTAACTTCCTGATATTAAACCCTACTGAGCACTTCCAGAGCATCTCATACAGAGGTCAGACTGTCATTTTATCCTGTCTTCTGCTTCAGTGTGCATTGCTGAGCATTTCCTGGTTCATTTTCATGAACGGATCAGATTGTCGTTCTGACTACTTATGCCAGGTGATGATTTTATCAGACATTCACTTCTCCACTAATTTCCAGTTTGGCCATTAAGTGCAATGGTAATCATGCACTTAAGTCATATGAAGTTGCATTTCATAAAGTCTAGAAAGTTCAGGCAGATCCCTTTCTTTTCTGAAGTTAGTGTGTTGACCTACTACTAAATTTTAGACATACAGATAAAAATGATATTCTTTTTTAAAAAGCATAGTTTCCTTTTTAATCACTTAAAATCAATCTAGAAAGAGCAAACAAACAAAAAACTGATATTTGACATGCACTGTCGTTGGTTGGAGTTATGGTATGAGCTGCTGTCATGTCTTGACAGAAGCTTCTGCTTGTGCCTTCCTCCTTTTTAATCAGGAAGAGTGGGTGAGAGCTGGTCTGCTTGTTTCTATGGAGATATAGCATACAAATATTTTGCTGGCAGCCTCTTTGTAGTCAGAATGAGAGGTTTGCATTTGTATTTAAATTGTAGCGTGCCTGGACCACGCATACATGAACACACAATTTTGGTAATACCTGAATGATTTCAAAGAGCAGCCTGGGGAGACGGGGAGCATTTCCCAACTACTTATTTTACACTTTCAACTCCAGCCTAAAACGGTTCTCGTCTTGTTTCTTGCCTTGATTCCCTGACTGCGCCTAACCAGCCAGCTTGTATTGCTTGTGTGGCCAGAGGGAGTGATGAAAAGAATCCTCTCGCTGCAGGGGTTGCTCTAATCAAAAAAAGGCTGTTGCTGAGGAGGAGGAGGAAGAGGAGGAGGAGGTGGGCAAGGATGACAAAAAATGTCTTTGCTATTTTGTCTGCCTTTTTTTTTTTAACAACCAATCATGGAGGTCTAGTTGTGAGAAGTTCTGAGAGGGTGGTGGTTTGGGAGATTAGGGAGTTGTTCAGGAAATCTGTCCTTTTTCATGCTGTGTCTTACAATAGGGAATTATTGGCTTAACTAGAATAATTAGGCTGCAAAGTACATACAGGACAACTGGTGTTCTTCTCTGATTAAAGGGTGGTTTAGTGAGGACAAAATTATTTCCATTACTGTATTCAGTGTATGAGTTTTTTTTTTTTTAATTGATGGCAACTGCTGAAAACAGTACATCCCACAAATTCCTTTAAGTAATCCAGCTTTTAACTGCAGTACATATCTATCTCAGAATCAGTATGATTCCCTATTTACAAAGCAGACTGGCTCTCAGTGCTACTCAGAATTAAATGCACAAGAACTCACTTAATGACAACATTATTGATGTGCAGTGAATGAAGGCAAGTTTATGTGCATCTGTTCCTACAGGAGAGAGTGTGTTTAGAGCCCAGGGACATGCACAAACACACACTCACTCAGTTAAACAGAGACATCTTTGTGTATCTAGTCTGGGCAGTTGCACACAGCTGCTCTAAACTGCACTGTGGGATTTCATTTTTAGTCAACCTGTGAGCATTTTACATTTCACTTCCAGTTTGATTTCATAACCAAGTCTATATTTGTTACAAGCATACTACACAACTTGTACGCATCCTAATGCCTGTAAAATATGCACCCACCCACACAAACTGAGTGGGTGCTTCTACAAAGAGTAATACGGTAGATGTGCTGCCCATTTCCAGACGTCCCTTTGGAACAGGAGAGGCACAGTGGAGGTTTGCCCAATATCCTCACAGCAGCCCACTCATGAGGGTGGGAAGGAAGGAGGAAAGGAGATACAAAGAAAAAGAGAAAACATCCTACTCTCTAATGCTGCTTTTGACTTGTTTCTTTCTCCTCGCGCTGGATTCTCTCCCTGGAATGTCAGCGAGCTTGTCGGGTGCAAAATTATTTTTATTAACTGCAATAAATCCTTCCCAAAGCAGTTTGGATCTACAGAGGATTTTGAAGACAGCCCTATAACGTGTGGAAATGCTGTAAGGGGATATTTAAAATCGGAACTCCGGAGGCTTAACATTTGGCCAACATGGCCCGTGGGATCGAGTCATTAGTGTCTTTAAACCCATTTTTCTCAATGGATTTAACAGGGGGAGAACACCCTGACAACTGTAAGTTCTGGCTGCTGGATCTGGGTAGGTGTCTCTATCGTGTGTAACACATGAGTAACAATGCAATTTGCAGGACACATGTAAAATACATTTTCTAATGTTTTAAAATAAACTTATTCGCTGATATGGAGTCATGTGACATTTGAAATTCTGCTTTTTCACAGAAAAAAAGAATCTCTTTTG
Source organism: Atherinomorus stipes (assembly GCA_023101725.1). Lineage (NCBI taxonomy): Eukaryota > Metazoa > Chordata > Actinopteri > Atheriniformes > Atherinidae > Atherinomorus > Atherinomorus stipes. The sequence goes on along the minus strand of JALJCO010010590.1, from coordinate 219,199 downwards.
AAAAGGGTTTGTTTTTGTTTGCGACTGAGGCGTCATTGCTTATTCATCATGTAGAAGGAGTAATGAAAGCTTTCCTGGGTTAGTCCTGGGTTACAGTTCATGAGTCAGGTCAGGGAAGGCTTGCAAAATGTGACAAGTGTGTCCCTGCACAATTTTTTTTTTTTTAAGATTCTGACAGTAAATGCAAATATTGTTCAAGAAATAGCCAGAGTTTCAGTCCTGTTTTGGAATTTTTTCTTAATACCTTGTTCCTTTTTTAGTGCTGCTATTTTACTCTGTAGTCATGTGGTTTACCTGTGGATTAGGTTGTGGTATTATGGCGCTGAATGTAATTTGATGAATGCATCATTATGTGATGAGATATTAAATCAGCTGCAATCTCATTTTAAAGATCATATCTTTGTGTCTGAACACTCCGTCAGCCGGGTGCTGCATAAATGGGCAGGGGATGTTGTATAGACCATGAACAAAAGACAGAGAACAAAATTAAACTTATCTATCTATGTAGCTCTATCTATGTTTTGTTTACAGATATCCTCTGTATACAATTTCATAAAGTAGAATGTGTATTTTATCAGTTTTTACTAGAATATGCAGCAGGTGATGTCTGCTCTCCCATCCTGTTAATACTATCTCGTTTGCTATGTTTGTTGGTGACAAGCCCCCTCTGGCATTGTCCACATTTTTTACAGATCATCATGTCAAATCCCCCGGGGGCTTTCCCACAAGCTGCACCTCTGCCACTAATAACAGCTCTCCGACCACAATGACTGATGTTTGTGTGTCAGTATGTTTTTGCATCCCTTCTCCCAGGGAAGATGAGACCACACAAACTTAAAAATGCTCCCCTGGCGACACCTCTGGAATCCCAGGCATGCGTCTGTGGAGCTGCACACACTTTTGGCATCACTGCAGTTGTGCAGTACCCCCCCACATACACACACATTTCCAAACACGAGCACACCACATGCCCCTCTCCTATTGTTAGAAATACCCAGAGCTGTAAAACCTTGAAAAGGCCACGCCTGAATTATGAGTTTATTTGCAAGCCATGCTGCTGAGAACATCTGGTTTGCTCTTGGCTGATCTAATGAAAAGATTCTGCATCGATTTTGTCTGCATTTGAGCAATGTTGTACATTTAAACAGAGCAGAGAGACTGGTATTCATGCTGTTGCAAGTATATGCATGCATGCACATTTATTTAAAGTACACACAGTTCACAACATTGATACTATATGCAAAGGTGTACAAAATGACTATTCCAATCATTACACTCACATTAACAGCATGGTACTGATGAGTCTAATGATGAATTTATCAAGTAGCTTCAGTGACAAGGACACTGCCTTATTAATGATGGAGGGATGATTATTTTAGCAAAGCTCAACAAGCAGTTTTAAGCAGGTAACTTTTACTAATTGCTCAGAAGATTTTGAAAAATGAAATATAAAGAAGACAAAGATGACTCAAACAAGAGAATATGTATGATCATGACCACTAAAGATAGTGAGGATACAGACATAAATGATCCTATAATGATTTTGCACTTTTAAAGGCAGGTCAGTTATATGGAGATCTATCTAGTTTATAAGCTGGCACATACAGAAATAAATAATCAAATACTGAAACAGCTCAACATTCTGTGATTGTGAACTGGTAGAAATTTCAACATCAGCAATGACATCGTCATGTCTGCTGTTCCAGAACAATTGATTGTTCATTCCATCTGGAAGATCTTTGCAAATGACTTTTTAATTAAATACACAACAGCTTGGCTTTGACCAAAAACGAAAAAGGGGGTCATTTCTGTGACTTGGGCTATCAACAAGTCACAACATCAAAACATTTGATTACATAAGAGGATCAGAGCTAACTTTCTGTCCTCCATTATCATGGCCTTTAGCTAGACCAGCTGTTCTTGATATGACTCAGTAATGACGGACACCCTGCAGGGCAAAGGGCTAAGACCACGAGCTCTGCGTCTGTATGTATCTGTAGAGTTATTTCCTACTGAGAAGGAATGTGTCAAGGCTGCTGACCCCATGTTTCACCCATTTACACCCTTGTTATGGCTTCCTCCTCATTCAGAGCCTGTAGATGCAACTAATGCTGCTTATGTAACTGATGTGTGAACATTTCAGTCATAAACATGTGGTGCAAGTTATGGATTTTTTTTTTACTCTTTTAGAGGCTTTCAGCCAAAGACACAGCACTTTTAACTGAAGCATGAAGAGTTTTCTAATAGCGTGGTTATATGTTGCCTCGTGACCCCAGTGTGTCTGCAGGAAGCACGGTCTGTTTTTTCTATAAACAGTCCTGATTTTTTTCTCTGCTGTTCTGGTTTCTTTTAACAAGGTTTGCTTTCAAGTGCCTCAACCTTGTTTGTTAAAGAGCTGGAACATTTTAAAATGTAGATTATAACAGAGTGCAATGTTTTTTTGTTTTTTGTTTTTTAATTATTTGGTAATTATATTAAGATGAGATGGCTAATGACTATTAAAATGCTTGCTAATAACATGGAACATATTCAACACTGCTGCATCTCCTCTTTACAATGAAAACTCAGAGGCAGCTTTCAGGAACTGATCAAATTTCAACATTTTAAGATTTAACTTGCCCAGCAGTTTAGGGTAATCTTTTTCACAATTCCTTTAGCAAGTGGACCTCACTGCAAATGGCTTTTTTCCCCACATATTTTTTTTATTCTTATTTTTTAAAGAAAAAAAAAGTGCAAAACAGGATTTTTACCTCATTTTTTAAAAAAAAATCTTTGCACCATAATCAAAATTAACACACAAAAGCCCATAAATTAACCAAAGATAAAAAACAAACAAGTGACTTGACTTGAAGATTAACATTGAGTACCTCTGAATCTATTCATTTGTCCCAGTGTTTTGAATAGATGAAATAAAAGGCTTCCAGATTGCTTCAAATCTGTCCACTTTGCCCCTCAACACATACTGTATGTAATTTTTTCCAGCGGAAGAGTCAATGACATTTGCTGTATCCATTTGTCAAGTGTTGGTGCAAACGGGCAATTTTAGTAAACACAGTGCCATGCTTTTCCATTTTTCTTCAATCTTAAAAGTCCACAGAGTAACATTACAGCAGATGATATTAAGAACTAGCTAACAATTTTGGTCTACTATTCACTTCCTACAGCCAGCAGAGCAACACTGTATTACACTGAGGGAATAGTGATAGGAGGATGCAGTTCAGTTAGATTTTTTTTTTTTTTTTTTTTTTTGTAATGGAGTCTGCATCACTTTATAGAATTAGTCTGTATCATCTATCTGAATTCATAACATTTCTTCTACTTTTTTTTTTAAAGTGGTGAACAGATCCACCATCCTCACTTCTCAGGATATGTTGCTTGAAATCATTTAGCTTTTATATTTGAGAAAAACCACAAAATTGTCATGAAATATTTGGAAAGTGTACTGTAGGCCATTGCTATTGTCTGACCGTTGGGGGCAGCTTTACGATCAGCTTTTAGACATTTACTTAAACTCTCCAGGATTTTAAGCGCTCATTAACAAAGTGTTTGGTAGTCCTTGGAGAGCAACAATTTCTATTCTGAGTCTCCAGAATTCCTGCCTTAAATAGGATCCATGAATGTTCTGTTGTGACTCTGGTTTTTATTTGTACTACAGGGGAGTTGTAACTTCACATGCCAGTTAGAGTCACTGGGGCAGTTTTTCATTAAAATCATTTGGACAAAGGCAGGCATTTTTAAATGAAAGATATTACATAGGTGAATGGATGATGAAGCCAGTCGGCTGTCACTGTCATAGCTAATTTTTAACAAGTTGCAACAACAAGGAGCCAGTTGGTGAAGATGAGCCATAATTGTTAACCATGTCATCACATGTCATACCTTCATGTAATACTGATTGCAGTATTAGTTTTCAAGACAAAATGATAGCACAGTTAAAATGAGATGTTAAAACTGTGTCTGGTTGGAGGCAGTTATATCACAGCTACGCTCTGGCACAATCTTTCATCAGTTTGCCCTCAAGCAAAGCACCTCTTTTCCTCCTTAAATAGACTATTTGGATGGAATATATAGATTTCCTCCTCCTGTGAAATGGAGCTGTATTGTATAATTGGTTAAAAGAGTAGCTGCAAAATGATAATGTTTTCTCTGCTGCTCAACCCTGGCATGCATGTATTCATCACAATGTCAACCTGAATTTGAGCTCATAAAATCCAGATACACGGGGTAAATATCATAGAATCAATGAAAGATACTCTCAGTATATGAACAGAGCTTTGTTAAAGTGAGATACTGTAATGAGAGCACTCTCAGAGGAGGTGGTTTTGGAGCCTTTACCGTGCCCGATGTGCTTGTTATTCATTGTTTTCACTTGCCTGTGCAGTGAGAACACATGTTTTTTATAAACAGAAAGCAGTAAAAATCCTCCAGAGGCGGAATGACTGGCACGCATGTTCACATGCAGATGCTTTTATTCAGGCTGTGTGAAACTGTCCTGTGAGAGAAGGCAGAATCTCCACACCTGCCATTTATAACGGCCGTTCAGCTGAGTCACACGGTTTAATCTCCAGCAGCTGCATCTGTTTAACCCTTGAAATAGCTGAATGATGGTGATAGTAAAGCCTGCGCTTCTGGATCCTTAAAGTCCCTAATCAATCTACTGCACTGTATCAGCTATAGATATTTTTGTCTTTTATTAAGAATTAAAGGAGACCTAATAGTTTTCAAAAAGACTGAAATATATAGGGAGAGATGCAGCCATCACACATACTGTTTCTTCCTTTGTGCCAACAAAAATGATTACATGTCGCTGAACTACAGGTATAATCTGTTGTTTGGGGAATGCTGTTCAGTTTAAAGTTCAGGTCCATGCCCTAAATGACCACACTCAGATTAAATGCTCAGATCATTGAGCCAGAGGAGATTTGTAGCATCTTTCTTCATCAGCATTTGGTTGTGATGAGGACACAGTAAAAAGTGGAATTTTGGAGAAAGGAGCTTAAGATAAAGGAAGTAAAGGGGACAAGGATTAAAGGAGGAGAGGCAGGTGAGGCAGATGGATGCACCTTTGAAGTACTCAGACAAAGCCCCAAGCATCCCTTTATCCTGTATTATTTTTTCACCGCTCCATTTCCAGTTGAAGAAGAGATTTACTCCTACAGATTCCCCAAGGAGTAGTCATGGCTGTGTGGAGGAGGCCAGCCTGCCTACTGAACATAACACAAATACACAATAATCTCTGTCATATACTGACTTTTTTTCTGTATTCTGACATGAGAGAAAGTCAGTGGCTGACATTTAATATTAGTTTGCAGTATTTTTAAGTCTCTTTATTAAAGTCTCTTTCCTTTCTCCTCCTCATATTTAGACACCTTGTCTGTATCCAGTAATGATACCCTGCAACCAGGCTCCAGCCAAACCTTGGGTCCACACAGTTCGCCAGGCCCCAAACGTCCAGGGAACACGTTAAGAAAGTGGCTGACGAGTCCCGTACGGCGGCTCAGCTCCGGGAAAGCTGACGGCCACGTCAAGAAGCTTGCCCACAAACACAAGAAGAACCGTGACGGCACGAGGAAGAACATGGATGCAATTCCCGGCTCACAGAAGGACTCTGACGACAGCGCCGCCACACCACAGGACGAGACCCTGGAGGAGGTAAGACTGGATAAACCCACCAGAAAATGGAGACCTGGTTTTGAGTCTGATGCACTGTTTAAAAGTCCCTATTCCTACTTTCTCTTCAGCGCATGCGTAATGAAGGGCTGAGTAGTGGTACCCTGTCCAAGTCTTCTTCATCGGGCATGCAGAGCTGTGGCGAGGAGGAAGGAGAGGAGGGGGCTGACGCTGTCCCTCTGCCTCCACCGATGGCCATCCAGCAGCATAGCCTACTGCAGCCTGACTCTCAGGATGACAAGGTAGGCCACAAAAAAAAAAAATCGTCAAATGGAATCAAATTTAGCTTCCATTTGTGTGTGGTCCCTAACTGCTAAAATGAGTTGTTTGCTATCGTCTTTCAGTTTAATTAAGCTCCATTTGTGTTTTTTATTGTATGCTGTCTCATAAGCAACATGATGACTCATAAATGCAGCTATTTTATGCATGAGGCATGAAGATGGTTGTTGATTTAGAAAATAAGATGAAATAAGCAGCATTTTTATTTGAAATACAAAAAAAAGGTACATGACTTTCACAATTTCTTGTTTCTTTTAAAAAGAAAATCTTGTTTTTATCATGAAATTTTTGGTTCTGCAGATGTCTGTTAATGATTTTTCCATTAACTCAAAGCAAACAATTACACAGCCAAACCTTCATTTTACACTAATAACCTGTTTTTTTTTCTCTTCATTTTGTTATTGGTTGCATGTTTCCTCCTTCAGCATTACGTTGATTTTTGTTCTGCCTCTCTTCTGTCCCAGTTTCCCTATCTCTCTATGTAAATGTACTTAACCGTCTCCTTTGGATCCCTCTTTATTTAACTTCCGTTTGTCTTTTTTTTTCTTTTACTAACTAAATGTCATTCCCGTGGAATGTTATTGTTTTACTTTTGCTCAAGTGAATACTCCATTTACGTTATGTTCAAAAAAACCTTTTAAATCTTTCCCTGCCATTTTGCTACAGACTGAGCTCTGTTACCAAGGCAAACTTCCTGTCCAATGGAGTATTGAGCAGTAACGTTTGCTGTATCTACATTTGTTCTTTTTTTTTTTTTTTTTTTTTGACCAATCACGGTGCGTGTGCATAATAAGCACACGCAATCCAATTCCCAAACTTCAACCCTGACCTCAGCCCACCTCAAAGCCCCTGTTTTCCTAAGACCAGCCTGTGATTGGCTCCAGCTTGGCCCTCAGTTAACCATTTTCATTAGGGAGCTCACAAGCGCCAAGTCTGTTTTTTGGACATGTGGAATATCGGGGTCCAAACACAGCAATGGTGAGCCTGATCACGTTCACAGTAGTTTTGGAATTTGCAGATGCATGCAAAAGTAAAGTATGACCAATTTTTTTCTGCCATTCGATGCAACATTACATCTTCAAAATATAAAAAAATGACCTAAAACAGAAATTAGAGTTTCCTGCATGGGGGGTTACTATGTTACACCCCTTCTGAAAGCACCTTAACTTGTAATTATGTAATAAGCAAAGAGTTTTCTGAAAAAAGGCTTTAAATTCATGAAACTGTTGAACCATAATTATGAGATTTACCCACACATTTTTAGTTTTGTTCAGGTTGGGGGACAGTCGAGGTCACAGCAACAAATCTGTTGTAATTATTAAAGGAAATTAGGATTTTGAACCAGAAGAAAAAAAAAAAAAACTTTGCCTGCCTTTATATAACTCACACACGCATGCAACATGTAAGTTTTCCTGTTGGTTTGGAGTTACATATTATCTGTTAACTTCTTCTTCATTTTTTTTTCTTCCCATCTTTCGCTGTCTTGCAGTCTGCATCTCGCCTGTCCGCTCGTCCCAGTAGTTCAGAGACGCCCAGTGCCGCTGAGCTGGTCAGTGCCATCGAAGAGTTGGTGAAAAGCAAGATGGTGAGTTAAAAAGTCATAAACAACACCTACAAGTACTTGCAAATGTGACACGCTTGTACACAAAACAATTCTGATAGATTTGCACACAAGCACTCATTTTTCTCTGGTGTTGGTGACAGAGAATGGCATCCTAGCCTACTTGTCATCTGTCTCAACTCTGACTAACGATGCCAGCTGTCCTCTGTTCCAACAAATGGGCACTGCACTCTGGCAGATATCCCCAACACACTCATTCTCTCTGTCCTACATACAGTACACTTCATTTTGCTGAGGAGAAGCGTATGGTGACCATTTTATTTATTTAGTTTTCACCTTTTTTATTATTCAGCGTGTCACCCCTCTCTCTTCTCTTCCTCCTTTCTGCCTCTTTATCCTTTTGTCTTTAGTCACTGGAGGACCGTCCCAATTCTCTGTCAGTGGAGCAAGGCGACAGCAGCTCACCCTCTCTCAATCCATCTGATAACTCACTCCTCTCCTCCTCCTCACCCATTGATGAGGTGGACGAGCGCAAATCTGGCTTCCTCGAGAGAAGACAGTGAGTTATAAACCCTGAGTCTTGTTTGCTTTTGGATAAACACAAGCTGCTTGAGTCAGTAACATTTGTCCTCTTATGTGTGTTAAGCCAAAGTTATGCACTGACAGTTTCTGTTTTCTGCCTCTCAGTCACGCGCTTCTGGAGCTGGTTGATACAGAGCGAGCCTATGTCAGAGACCTGGGATCAGTGGTGGAGGTAAAATGAATTAAATAAAGTCAAGCTGCAGGCAAAGTTTTCTGGTCGACATTTTCTATATGTTTTACAAACAAGTTAACTTTCCTGCCCTCAGGGCTACATGAGCAGGATGAAAGAGGAAGGCGTTCCAGATGACATGAGAGGAAAAGACAAGATCGTCTTTGGAAACATCCATCAGATCTATGACTGGCATAAAGAGTAAGCTCAAGGCTGCCTTCGTATTTGTCTTTTTACAAGTGCTTTTAAAACTTTAATATGTGCTGTAGCATGGAGGCATACAAAGCAGAAAGCTACAAAACAGAAAAATGAGTAAATGCTGTGTTTACTGTCAGGTGAAATCATGAGTTTCTCTGTTTGTCTGTCCACAGTTTCTTCCTGGGTGAGCTTGAAAAGTGTTTGGAGGATCCTGAAAGGCTAGCTCCTTTATTCGTCAAACAGGTCAGAATTGTCAGAATTGTTTGCTTTCTTTTTTTACTTCTTATACCCCCTCCCCTTGTTGAATTATAAAGTAAGTAATATTTTCTGATCTTAATTAATTAATTTAGTAAACTATAAAAAGTGTCTTTATTTTCTGAATTTTGTTCCAACTACAGGAGCGAAGGCTGCACATGTACATTGTATACTGCCAGAACAAGCCTAAATCTGAGCACATTGTGTCAGAGTATATCGATACTTACTTTGAGGTAAGATTGTTGAATAATTTTACACCTTTTACCTCCAAGATTATCTCTATTTTATATTGTCCTGATCATTATTCCATAAAGATAGCATGTTTCTTACATTTTTTAGGACCTAAAGCAGCGACTGGGACACAGATTGCAGATCACTGACCTGTTAATCAAACCAGTCCAACGCATCATGAAGTACCAGCTTCTACTAAAGGTAAATTATTGTTTTTTACTTTGCAGGCTGCATTTGAAGACCCTTTTCCCCCCCTGAACATACAGTATTAAAGAGCACAGATAAATTTACTCTTTATGTTCTTTGTAAACAGGATCTTCTCAAAGTTTCTAGGAAGGCAGGAGTGGATACAACAGAGCTGGAGGTACAGTCAAGCTGTCAGCTTAAAGTCATAACTGATCTCTACAATGATAAATACTGACTTTAAAACTGATTTCAACTTAGTGTTTTTCTTTTCACCCTCAAGCTGCCACTTTGTCTTTAAAGTTTTGTGCTCTTGTGTTGAACTGCAGAAAGCTGTGGAAGTAATGTGTGTGGTCCCTAAGCGCTGCAATGACATGATGAATGTTGGACGTCTTCAAGGCTTCGATGTAAGTCTTTTCCTCATATCTGAGTCGTTTGCATGTCTTTAAATATAGTGATAATGTTAACTTGTACCCTGCAGACATGAACTTATTGTGAGCTAGCTACCACTAGGTGTCAGTGTGTCCCCAGTTATTTGTTCTAACAAAAAAGTGAGACAGGTTGTTCCTGAGAGCTTTGCTGTTTTTTCTGTTCTTGTTTTACATCATCTACTCTAAAGTGAGCTCATATATGCTCTTCATCAATGTTTGTCTCTTTTTTTCTGCTGTCTTTTGTTCCCCAGGGTAAAATTGTTGCTCAAGGCAGGCTGCTCCTCCAAGACACTTTCATGGTTTCAGACCAAGATGGAGGTCTCCTGTCCAGGATGAAGGAAAGAAGAGTGTTTCTTTTTGAGCAGATAGTTATATTCAGTGAGCCCCTGGATAAAAAGAAAGGTTTCTCTACTCCTGGCTACCTCTTCAAGAATAGCATCAAGGTGAGTGTGCTAAGTAATCTGAGCCTAACATGAATGGAATGCATATTTACTTTCTGAGGATTTCACAAATCCTGTTCTGGATTTCTGTTCATTTGTTCTCTATGTCACCAGGTGAGCTGGTTGGGTCTGGAAGAAAATGCAGATGACCCCTACAAGTTCACACTGACCTCTAGATCATCTAGTGGTAATGTAGTGAGGTACACCCTCCATTCAGCCAGCCCTGGAGTCACTCAAGTCTGGATCCATCAAGTCAGCCAGATACTGGAGAACCAGCGCAACTTCCTCAATGGTATTGTGCTGAATTTGGTTATTGTGGAGTCTTTTATCTCTTTTTTTTAAAAAAGAATGTTTTGACACAAATACAGAAGATAATTGTTCCATTTTCCTGTCCTGCAGCTCTGACATCACCTATAGAGTACCAGAGGAACCATGTTGGTGGTGGAGGGTCGAGTGGACCACCCAGCAGTAGCAGCAGTAGTACAGGAGGCAGCACCACCAACAGTACCTCCAACATGGGAGGAGGCGGAGGAGGAGGTGGCGGCGGCAGCAGCTCTGGAGGATCAGGAGGCAACTCGTCCTCTCTGTGTGGCCCTCGCTCCCGACCTTCCCGCATCCCACAGCCATCCTCACGCCTCCCCCAGCCTGTTCACCACCACCATCCACCGGGCCCAGAGGGGCCCGACCGATCAGCAGGTATGTGGTCACCCTGCCACCCACAGCCCCCTCAGCCCCTCCCCTCTAACCACTATTCAGACAGCACAACCAATGGAGAGCTGTTGCCATCAGAGGTCCCTAAGATGAGGATGCTGGATGGTCCTCATGCAAGAAACTGTAACAACAGCAACAAGCCATCAGGTAATGTGGATGGCAGCTTCAGACAGGCGCTGGCAGGCTATGAAGAGACACAGAAGCATCAAGCGGTACCACAGATGTCAGCGGCTCCTTTAAGTTTTCCTCTCAAAAGCCCTCGAGTCGGGACAGTTTCACCTCTGATTTCACCTCAAACTCCCGGAGGAGGAAAGGAAGCATTCAGTCCTTCAAGCCCTGCGCATAAAGGGAACCCCTTCTGGGCTATGGTTCCTCCTATGCCTCCCTCTCCTGCCAGCAGGCCTGGCTCCTTCTCTTTCCCCAGTGATAGTAGTGGGGGAGGTGACTCTTTGAGCAGAGGAAGTCACGGGACACCTTCTCATCACCGCCATTCCAACCACAGTAAGGACACAGACCGCATGAGCACCTGCTCCTCCACCAGCGAGCAGTCCATACACTCCACCCAGAGCAACGGGGTAAGATGTCAAGTCAAGGCCAAGGCTCGAGAGAGCTCTAGAGCTCCTCACTAGTCACTAACCCCTCCTTCACTGGCTGTCTGTCCGTCAGTCGGCCAGCCGCTGGCTCTAAGAATGGCTTGTACATGTAACGACTTGCCGCTGAAACACCGATTGACTGGATATTAACGCCTCTCTGCGTGCACTAACTTCACCGACAGTGTGTGTGAGGGAGAACTGTGGAGCTCTCTCGGAGTGTACTAACAGCGCAGATCTGACTCATAGAGCACCCGTTGAATCTGCTTTTAAAACTCTCTCCCTGCGTCTCAGTATGTGCTCTTCAACTACAACTGACAGTTACTAACCTGATGGTTAGAAAAGCACCATTTATCTTTTTAACTCATTATTCTGTGAGAATATTTTCAAGTGAGGATCACTGAGCTGTCAGCTTCATCTGAACTTTGCAGTGTGTCTGCACCAACTTATGTTTTGCCTCATAACTGTTTCTCTGAAAGTCTTTCCTACATTTCCTTTCTGTTTTACTTGAACCTCATTCTGTTTACCAAAAGAGAACGTTCTGTATTTCAGCTTTTTGGCCTGAGGATCATCACCTCTTTTTTACAACGTCTTAATCTTGCAAAAACAGCTTGTCAAACAACACTTTAAGCAGTTACTCTTCACACCTCTGCAAGACAAAGATGATGCTTCTGTTGCTGCATGCACTAAGTGTTTCACGAGGTCATTTTCCTGTTTCCGTCAATCAAACCACACATTTGATTGGTGTTGAGGAGCTTTTGTGTACTTCCTTTTCATGTGTTGGCACTGTGTGTTGAGTGTTTAATGTGTTGGTGCAATGTGTTATTGTGGTCTGTGTCTCAGTCTAACATTAAACAATGATATTCTCCAGCAGAGTGAAAGCAGTAGCAGCAGCAGCAGCGTGTCCACCATGTTGGTGACCCAGGACTATGTGGCAGTGAAGGAGGATGAGATCAGTGTGGTGCAGGGTGAGGTGGTCCAAATGCTTGCCAGCAACCAGCAGAATATGTTCCTGGTGTACCGGGCTGCCAATGAGCACTGTCCTGCCGCAGAGGGTTGGATCCCTGGCTTTGTGTTAGGACATACCTCATCCTCCATCACACCCGAGCTCCCTGAAGGAACCATCAAGTAAGTGGAATGAGAGCTACCTCTTTGTTGCACTAATATCCATGAGAAAACAAACAAGCACCTGCATGAAAAAAGATGGGAAGAAAAAGGGTTTGTAAAACTAAAATCCTCCTTTTTGTTTTTGCTTGGTTTAGAAAATCATCATCATGGCACACAGCACTCCGCATTCGCCGAAAGTCTGAGAAAAGAGACAAGGAGGGCAGAAAAATTGAGAATGGATATCGCAAGTCTCAGGACAGCCTGGCCAACAAAGTCTCTGTCAAGGTACGAAGGATGAAGGTTCATTTTATTGCCTCATTTGGATTTTCTTTGCTGTTCACTTTGTGCCATAAGTCTAATTTTGTCCTTAAATTTTCACTTTAGCTTCTGAATCCCAACTTCATCTACGACGGTACGTTAATTTCAGTCAAAGAGCTAATGTGTTTGTAAAAGATTAGTAAAAAAAATATATATATAGAAGTCTTTTAAAACATGTTGCTGTGATTTGGAATGAATTAATCTGCCCCTTTTTTCCAGCTCCTCCAGAGTTCCTCATCCCTGTCAATGATGCGTCATGTGAGAGTGGAGACGATGTCACCCTCAGGTGTAAAGTCTGTGGGCGACCTCGAGCCACTGTCACTTGGCATGGACCTGACAACATCCCTCTGAGCAACAATGGACACTACAGCATCACATACAGGTACTTGTTTACATGGAGACTTTCTCCCTTTCGGATTGGAATCATTCCGAAATAAGATTTCAGGTTTATATGGGAACTAATTGATTCCGATCTGGTGTGTACATGAGCCAGCATCTAAGCAGAATGGTCCTGTCTGACATGCATAGAATGATGTCACATCATTTTTGATCATCATGTTTGTTGTGGTTTTTGCAGTACTTAAATCAAACAGCAGGTTGATACTCATGTGCTCCTACTCCAAACAATGAACAGAAAAAGGTGTACAGATAGAGTTTAAATTAAAAACAAACTTTCAGCCACTGTCCCAGGAAATTTTATCATTCACCACCATCTTCCAAAGTGTGAAACATCACTCGTTTCATGTTTACAGCAAGAATGCAACCTCACAATCTCCGATTCAGCATTTACATGATTTGATACTGAATGAAAATCTTTTCATTTTCATTCGAAAACAGGTGTTTACACGGATCATTTTCTTTCCGATAGAGCTTTTATACCAAAAGCAATCGATATATGTGGCTCCCTGTAAACGTACTGCATGTTTGATTTTTGTCTCGAAAGCTGCAAATCAGCCGTTGCTGAACAAACCGAACTTTACACTGACTGTTGTGGTTAGAATATAAATGTACTGTGTTAAAATTTGAGTCCTGAAATGTAATATTTCCACTGTATATCTGCCATCATGCGCATTTCCTCACTGGTTTTTTATTCTGTCACATCACAGTGAGACAGGAGAGGCTTCCCTGCGTGTCCTCGGAGTATCTGTAGAGGACAGTGGTGTGTATACCTGCGTGGCAACAAACATGGCAGGCACCGTCTCTTCCTCTGCCAGCCTTAATGTGTCAGGTAAGAGTCCTGTTATGTTTTAGCCAGCATGTGATGCATATGACACTCCTGTGTTTAAAGCTTTTTCAATGGTTTTGTCACTGGCTAACTGAGTACAATAAACTGAATGTTCTCAGGATCGCCTGACGATGGCAGTGAAGTTCTGTGGAAAAGCAGTTTTGAGTCCTATTACACAGAGATCACTGAACTCGGAAGGTAAGCAGGCACTCGTACATTCACACGTTTGCTGTCAATCTGCTTTGTAAGGCAGACTGACCACATCAAAGCTAAGATATTCTCAGCAAAGCTTACTACACGTCTTATAGCAGCAACAACATACTTAAATGAGAAAGAATGATAATTTACCTCTTACTGCCTGCATTTGATGTTGGAGTGCACTGTAAATCACTGCAATAAATGTTGCCCAAAGAAGCAAACTGATGTAACAAAACCCATTCACGCATATTGTCTTCAGTTTGTCCATTTCAAGAAAATATGCATGATAGATGCAGCAATTCTAACGTTAATAACATTAGAGTAATGCTGCTAACAAAGGATGAAAAACATACCTTCGATCTAGAAATTAAGAAATTTTAGAATCCCCAAACTGAATGAGCATAACAATTAAATAAGTGACCTTCCTGCAGGGGCCGGTTCTCTGTGACCAAGCGGTGTGACCAGAGGGGGAGTAAACGCACTGTTGCAGCAAAACACGTCAACAAGAAGCTGCAGCGGCGAGAGCAGGTCCTGCAGGAGATCAGACTCCTCCAGACCCTGGATCACCCCAACCTGGTTAAACTGCTGGACACGTATGAGACAGCCACCAGCTACGTCCTTGTACTGGAGATGTGAGTCCAGCAGCTGTGACTCTAAATTTGACAAATAAAGTATAAACCGATTTTCATTGTGATTTCTGAAGTTGTTGATGACTCACACATGTTCTTATGTTTCTGTTATCAGGGCAGACCAAGGACGTTTCCTGGACTACATTGTAAGCTGGGGCAACCTGACAGAGGAGAAAGTGGCTTTATACCTCAGAGATATTATTGAAGCTCTCCATTATCTGCACAGCTGGAGGATTGCACACCTGGATCTAAAAGTAAGCAGGCATTCTTGTGTCTGTGTGAAGCTAAGAAAACTATTGTTTTCCTGTTGTTTTGAGAAGAAATTGGTATTTTACGTGCTGACATAAATAGTTAAAGCTTAATGCAGTGTCTTCACAACATTATGTGCTTCTTTACTGGCCAAAAAAAAAGAGTTTTTTCTTCCTCTTTCTGGATCCTACTTTGGCCTCATGATTGTACCGATGTTGATTTTTCTCTGAGTCTCAAATTCCTTCATCTCGCTCCTGCAGCCTGAAAACATTGTGGTGGAACACGCATCCTCCCAGCCTGTGATCAAGCTGACAGACTTTGGTGACGCAGTTCAACTGAACCCTCCCACCTGCTATATCCATCCTCTTCTGGGGAGCCCTGAGTTCTCTGCCCCTGAACTGGTCCTAGGTCAGCCCGCTTCACTGATGTCTGACCTCTGGAGCTTAGGTTTGTAGATAAAATCCAACATTAAAACATGTGACTGAATTTGTATTTTGGAAATTACACATTCTAGTACTCATAAGTTATGCATCGTTACATTTTATAATTATTTGGTGATAGTATTTTGAAGCGTGATGAGACATGTTGATGCCATATTGCCAATAGAGTTAATGTATAATGCAGAGATGTGGAACAGTTCATTCTCTGTATTGTTGATTTGACAGCATAACTGTTTAATCTATGTAGAGTGGTGAATTGTGTTTTTTAAGTATATGGAAAACTACTTGATGTACAGATTAGGAATAGGAAAAATAACTAAAATTGAACTTGAGTATAAGTACTATAAATTTTATTCACTTTTTGCTCATGTAAAAAAAATACTTTCTCTAAACAAAGTTTATTTATAGTTCAATTAAGATGTGAGGGAAAATAGCAGAAATATTTTCTAAGGGAGTAAAAGCAAAAGCTTATACTGAATAATGCATTAGGATACTTACAGCATAACAATAGCTGTTTTGTCAATTTATTTGTCTAAAAAAACCCACCAAATCCCACCCCTGTGGACTTGCAGCTGGGGCCAAAAGCATAAACAATCTATACATGTGAAGATCATGCATGCGCCTCTTCCTGTACAGTCTAATTTAAATGTGGTTTCTATATATATTTATAGCTGCAAACACGCAATGGCTGTGGAAGAACTTTTCTCATGAGGCTTTAAAAAAGGATACAAATACTTAAAGATTGGTTTGATTCTCTGGCATAAAAAGATTAGTTAATGTGCTGTTTTAGGCTTCCAAAGGTTTAAGAAAGACGCCACAAAACTGATTCACAATTACTGAGATTTATATAATTTAATTTATATTTATATAAGCTTTTATATATATCTTTCAGTTTGTTTTTGTTTTTCAGAGGAGTAATTACTGTATACAAGTTTGAGTAAGCAAAACTACCAAAAAACACCATGCAAACTAATTTATACCACATGCTTGTAGAGTACAGTTTATTTTGTTACACTAAAAGAATTTCTTTTATTTAAAAGTTCCATCTTTGATAAATGTAATTAATTCCATTTCCAGTTTAATCCCATAAAATTGATTCAAACTGATATATTATGTGGCTGGTTAGTGGCTGAATGACATGTTAATTGCTTTGCGTTTATGGATTGACCAATTTACAGGGGTGGTGACTTACGTCATTCTAAGTGGCGCATCTCCCTTCCTGGATGAAAGTCTGGAAGAAACGTGTTTGAACATCTGTCGTCTGGACTTCAGTTTCCCAGAGGACTACTTCCAGGGCGTGAGCTCAGCTGCGAGGGACTTCGTCTGCTTGCTGCTCCAGGGCGAGCCCGATCGACGGCCCTCTGCTGTGTCCTGTCTGCAAGATCCGTGGCTCCAGCCTCAAAGCCCTTTAAACAGAGATAGCGGATACGCCACCGTAAACCACATGCAGCCACCAGCCTTGCCCCCATCCCCGAGTCATTACAGCACACACCTGGATACCTCCAGGCTCATCTCCTTCATCGAGCGACGGAAACACCAGAACGACGTTCGGCCCGTAGGCACCATTCAGGCCTTCCTGCACAGCCGCCTTCTCAACCACACCTGACAGAATGATCACAGGTAGACGGAACCAGAAGGAACTCCTGCCAGTACTGCTCTTAGTTCGGTCAATTATCATTAAAAACCCATTAAGTGGACCAACAGCGACACGTCCGCTAAGATCCCCTTTTCCCTCACTAAGCCACAAAAGTCCTGCTGCTGCTGACTGACTGATAAACCCTTTGACACCCCCCACCCCCCTACCCCTCACAGCCCTCTTCCTTAACCTTGGCATATTGTCTATGCCGGCACAACAAATGAACTAATGGAATCTACTTGAGGATTCAAACTTTGATTCAGCAGGGAGAAAACCAAGCTTTCTCAACAAGCCAGCGCGAGCAAGTCTCACGTTACAGACAGTGTTAAAGAAAATAGAATACTGTAAAATAAGAATTATTTCAGGCTGCTTTCGGTTGAACACAAGAAAATGTTTTTTTTCTAACGAGAGATTACTTTTTGTAAATGAAACCATGTACAGTTGGGAAACAGAGAACTGTCTTTATTCAGACCTTTTGGAAAACAAGTGAAGTTGCTGAGTTAAAAGCAAAAAGAGGAGAAATGAGATGTGGATAAAAGTGGTGCCCATCAGCAGGGTCCACTTGTTCTGGAGCCAGATAGAAACTACCAAAACCACGTTTTCCAGAAATACGTGACACTGAAATTCTGTGCAATAGTTTGCATATCTTTATTACCCCCACCTGAGTTTGAAAGTTGATATCATTTCATGTTGACACACAGAAAAGGAAAAAAATATATATAACTTGAAAAAGCATACAAGCCTTTTGGCAAAAAGCTTATTTGGCAAATCTTCCCAGATCTATACCTGCATCCGCCTTATTTGTAAATAAGATTTTCCTGCTTTACATACTTTGATTTTGAAGAATTTATCTCAAATAACAAAAAGCTATTTTGTTTGCTGAGTTTTAGTGAGTCCGTGCAGAAAGGCGAGTCAAACCCCCCTCCCCCTCTTCGGCGGCTGGATTTTCACAATGAACAAACCGCTACTTTAAAAAAAATGCACTCGTATTTTGCATCAGTTCTCATGTGCAATGTTGCAGCTTTAACATGTATGCAACTATTTATGAAGACTTGTGTTGTAGCTGTATTCTTAAAAAGGCATGTATGTACCTGGTACTGCATTAGATGTCTGTATTGTGTTAACTCTTATGTATTAATTTCAGTATTAATATCTGCAAACCTCCAAAACAAAGGAGGGTTTTCTGATATAATGTATAAAAATGTGTATCTATAAAATACAGACACCTATACTTTCATTTTGTCCTTGTTATGTTATTTTCTGTAACAATACCAAAGTTGGCAATGCTTTCTTTTGTGCTTATGTGTTTGTTTTATTTTCTTCTGATTTTTCATGTGAAGTTATGACAGCACACACTGAAGACGTACATATGAGTGTTTACAAAAATTCAGTGCGACTTTATTTATTATTGTAATGAGATATTGTTTGATGGTTTCTTGCTGGAAAAAAAGATTTCACTCGTCTATTTTCAAGCTGTGCACAAAGTGGTTTGCTGTGTGAGATTGTTGGGCTTTTGTAGGTAGACGCTGTTGTCTGTTGCTATTTTTTTCTTTTGGTTTTAGCATCTATTTGACATCATAAGACAAAATTAGTTTAACTTTTCACCAAGCAGTAGGTCTAGAAAAAAAAAATAGCATTGGAGTATGCGTTAAATGTTTTAGGAGACAAACAGATTTTAAATATAACCCTTTGGTAAATGTGCAGCAGCATTAACAGCTAAAGAGGTTTCTGCCAATTATATTTATTCAGATAAGTTTATGTTTTTGGGTTAAGAGGTTGTGCAAATCCTATTTTCTTTTTTTTTTTTCTTTCTTTTTTTAAAGTGCCGAGTGAGTGAAACAACCAAGACAGTCGGGTGAGACAAAAATGTGCATTGTTTCTTGTTCAATTTAAAGGTTGTAAGAGTTCCTGTCAGATTATCTGATTTCAGTAACGTGTTGAGTTTATTAACTCTTGTTAGTCTGTACTGTCTGAGTCTCTTATTTTCTGTCACTTTTAATTTATTAGTGTGAGTCTGGGTTTCCCCCAAAAAATCATGTAGTACATCATTGTATGCTCCGAAAGCCTGTTCATGGAAGGATCGGATCCAAGTACCGTCATGTCTTTGGGAAACCCAGTTTATTTGTGATGTAAAGATGTACAGAGAGGGTCGGACTGTTTGTCCCAACCCAGGATGTAAACCTCATGTCATATTTTAAATACACTTACAAGGAGACTGCAGCAATGTCATCTTGAATGTTTTATGACTTATTTTTACTTTTGCATGTATATTTCTTTGTACAGAAGATTGTGTTTACATGTTACTACCGTATGTGTTGTAAATAATTTATTTTGTCTCGTTATTTTGCCATTAAACGTACAAGGAACAGCAGGCGTTACCAAAGCTTTTTGCGCACATACACTGAGAATCTACCCATGAAACTGTCTTGAAAGTGTTATTGGTGTAGGACAGTGAAGCATTTCTGGAATGATTAGAAAGCAAGGGAAACCCCTGAGAAGGTCAGCTGTCTATGAATGCAAACGGCAATCATTAACAAAGTAATGGATAGATCTGACTTGACTGAAATTTGCAGCCACATTGCACAGAGATGACTTTTAAGTTTGACAGATTGAACAGCAAAACTTCTAACCTTTTAAAGACAAGATGAGAAAACTACATGGAGGTGTGAACAGTAAATAGAGAATCTTTCCAGTCATACAACGCTTTCATCCCCCGAAAAAGGAACTTGACAGGGCGTTGTTGATCTTATCTTTACCTCTGCAGAAACTCTGCGTGAATCACTGTTTGCAATGAACTGCCTCAAGCATGTAGCACATTTCCACCTGTTATAATCCCCTTCTGATCTAACAGAGACGCTCAGGCTGCAAAGCCCAAAGCTGCCAGAAATATCATTTTCATGCATGCGATAATTGCATTCAAGTTACTTGCCTTTTTTTTTTAATACATATGTACTTCTTTTATTTTACAAATGTTTCTGAAGCCTTTTTGTTTACACTGATTATCTCCAGGTTCACTTTGAACACCTGTGATCTTACTAAGCCTTGTTTTCATATTTGCTTATCAGGTGTGAAATCCACTGTGATTATTTCAGTAACAGCAGTTGCAATCGTTTTGCATGAAACCACCGAGGACATACAGTATCTCTGTAATCTTGATAGACCATCTTGTGATCAAAGCCTCTCGCGTGAGCACTGAGATGTGAAGGTGATGCATGCAGACAGGCCTTTTTACAAGTTTGTCTTTTGTTTAATCTTATCAAATCACACCAACTTTATTTATATCTCACCTTTTAAACACAGGGGCGTGACAAAATAGGAAAGACAATGTGTAAATAAAGGTATTCAAAGCATTGAAAGCAGAAATAAAAATATATGTAATTAAAAACATTCAAATAAATGTTAATTTTAACAGTGTTAAATAAGCTCTATGAAAGAGGTGTTAAGATTTGTTTTTAAAAACAGACATGTAAATTTGTGGAACCCAATGTGGTGGCTAGTTCCAACTGAAAGCTCTTATTTGTGGCCTTTGAACAAACATTGTTTTTTAACCCCTCAGATTTTAATTAAAAGCTTAAATATTTAACTTTAACATTTATATTATTTAACTTTCACACATTTAAAAATTAAAATTACTTTATAACATTGAATGCATGGTTTATGACAGATGATTGATAATGGAAGCAGACATAAATTAATGTATTTAACAGTTTTACCTGTGGACACAAACATGAAAGTTGCTGTTTAATGCAAAATAGAGAGAGAGAGAAAGAAAGAAAAAAGTTTTAAAATCTGCTTAACGATCTTAGAACCTGTCAATTTAAAGATTACAAAAGACAAAGAGACAGGAAATCTAAATAACATTAACAATTTAGGTTTTCTTTTACCACGTTTTTGGTTTTTGTTTTTTTAAACTAGTCATTTCCCAGTTGTAACACCCACCCATCTTAGCTTCTGATCACCCATCACCTACACTATTCAGAATTCACTCATTTACTGAAATCCCTGTCTGACTGCTATAAAACAGAGAGCTTGAATGACTGAAATGAGTCATTTAAGCCCACTTCCATGACTGAATTTTGTGATTTTGTCTGTGCTGTTACAAATACCTGGAAAGAGTCACACTGCAGACAAAATGACAATATTTAGCAACGTAGTTCAGAAACATCAAGAGACCTGACTGCAGCACACCACTAGATGGTGGTAAGGAGCTTATATTGGAGCTTGTATCCAATATAAACTTTTTCATAACTGGCAGAGCATCACGTTGCATTCCTCTGCAGCAGAAATTAGGCTGTTGTCTTTAAAAAAATAAAAGTAAGCTGACCAGGAGAACAGCCTAGACATAATGACTACCCTTACTGCACATTTGAATCTGTTTGAATCTGAATCTGATTTTTTTGTTTACGATTTTAAGTGCAAATAACAGAGAACATAAAAAGTTAGCAATAACAGTAAATGTCCCGATCTGAGTGGGGATAAAGTATGACTGTCATGGATGTGTGATTGTGTTGATTTCCAGAAAGTTCTCCCTGGAG
The DNA here is from genome assembly GCA_023101725.1 of Atherinomorus stipes. Lineage (NCBI taxonomy): Eukaryota > Metazoa > Chordata > Actinopteri > Atheriniformes > Atherinidae > Atherinomorus > Atherinomorus stipes. Next base: position 197,562 of record JALJCO010010590.1, on the reverse strand, counting down.
CCGGAGGGGTTGCATTAAGTTTGTGTCTGTAAGTGTGTGCTTCTGTGTCTGTGTGAGAGTTTCAGGTTTCCAGGTAGTGTGTGTGGAAGAGGCAGGTGTTTTTTGTTGGTTGCTAGCGTTTTAGACCTGAACATTGTCTTATAAAGTAAAGGAAAAGATGGCTTTTCCTTACTGATGCAGCGGGAGATGGGGCTCAGTCCTCGCTCATGTAACTATCTCTTATCTCAATCTTTTATAGCCTAAACTAGCCTACTACTTCTGTAGATATCCGATGTTATGCCCAGCTTGTTGGAGAGCATAACAAAGAATGGAGGACCACAGTGATAGTTCTTAAATAATTAAATAATTTATTAAAGTAGCCTATCAGTAATGTAGTGAGTGTGTTGGGTGCTGTGGAATTATGTGTTCTAAACTAAATTATGTGGAAAGAGAAAACCAAGACTAGACTAAACTCAACACAACAAAACTAATCAATACCAAAACCATGACCAAGGACAGGTGCCCAGCAGGACCCTGCCTTCCAGGAGGGAGAGAGAGTGGGGCCATTTTGGATTCCCCAGCTTTTAAAGGGCCAATTATCGAACGAGGTGAGAGGTGCAGGCCTGAAAAAAAGGAAGAAAAAAGGCATGAGCAGGAAAACATACTGTAACCACGGCCTGTGGCTGCCACCGTCACACCTACTATCTGTATGTAACCAAATCATAAAAAAGACGAATAGGGGAGAGCGGGGCAATTGGTGCCAAGGGGCAAGTTGTACCACCCCTGTTTTCTAGAAAACCACAGAAGAAATTGATCATGTGACCATATAGTTTTGAAGAGGCATTCATTTTACTCATGCTAACAAGAAGGGAGGCACATGGCTTCAGAGGTAAGCACCTTAAAGTTAAAAATACACATTTTTGGCTTCCAAAGTAAAATTTCTATAATCAAAGTTTTTTAGCTGAAGTTTTTGAACATTTATATAAATCTTTGAAAACAGTTCACACATGTTTTAGTGCTTTAGTAAGCTACACCATGAGTGTATTCAGTTCACACAATGCTAGCTAAAAACAGCTAGGGGATGCATTTAATTCAAAATGGTGGGTTCAGAGTGATTTGTGCCAAAAGGCCTGGGTCAAGTTGTGCCAGTGGTACAAATTACCCCACCCTACTGTCTTTTATACATTGTTTTATTGTTATTATTATTATTTGTTTTGTTATTATACATTTTATTCTTACAGTTAATCACTAAAATTATGTGCTATTCTTATTTTTAGACTAAAATTCAGGAAGTGGAAGTAAGACAGGGTCAAAGCCAAACAAACCCAAAATGAAAGTGGCCTCCAGTAGCTCAGAAGGGAGTGACTTCCCAATTCCACTTAGTGATGCCACTGAATACTGTATGAAAGTTCAGATTTCCAGGGCAATGATGATGATGAAGACCAAAGTCTATCTGCTGGTAATTTTGTCATTGTTAAAGGTCTGCTTGCTACGATGCAGGACAGGACAAGTAAAAAAAGGTTGTTTTTTTTTTTGTCATTGTCAAAGGTTGAATATGCAACACAAACAGAACAGACTGCAGTCCAGAAAGAGTAACACACACACAAACAGTTTCAGAAGTGAAACTATTTGTCACAGTAGAAACAAGAGTTCATTATCAAATTAACTTTCTATTTTATAACTTATTACCAATTTTCCAAGAAAACCCATGGGCTACACCCACAGAATGATGTAACTTTATTTTCCACTTACTCTCATGGTGAGCAAGACTGGAGCATTAATATCTCAAATGCAGCTGGCGATCAGGAAGGCTTCTCGTTTTCCCCCAACTTATTATAATGGAGTTCGCCAGGGCCCGAGCCAAAAAGGTCCATAAAAGTCCACAAAAACTTGTCAATATTCCTCCATACTGCACGTCCAATGTAATCCAAGTGTCCTGAGTGGGTAGCGTCCAGAATTTACTCGAAACAACATCATTTAGTATATTTTTAGAGCCTAAACAGTACTACATTGCATCTCCTGCATGCACGCCGATGCGTGTTCCTGAAACTACGGAAGTTGCAGCAGACGAGATCGCGCGCTCTTTTTCTTTCTCTCTTTTTTTATTTTATCTCCTTCTTTTTTTTCCTCCTTGCTCCCCTTCCTCTTTCACACTTCTCCTCTTCCCTTCTTTTTTCCATGGGCTCTCCTTGTTTCGTACCTGCCCCAAATACTTCTTTTATTCAAATATATTATATTTTTTTTATTTATTCTCACCCTTCCCAAGCCACAAAGCCGGTGCGCGGGCCGAAGGGAAAAAAAATAAAAACCCTTTTTCGGTTTTATTTGACCCTTTTGGTTGGGCCCCCGCCGAACCCCAATTATATAAAATTGGGGAGAAAATAAAAACCCTCCCTGATCGCCAGCTGCATTTAAGATATTAATGCTCCAGAGTCTTGCTCACCATGAGGGAGTGGAAAATAAAGTTACATCATTCTTTGGGTGTACTATTCCTTTAAGCAAATGAAGCAAGAGTCCTCCATCCATCCATCTACTTATTCTCTATCCCCTTTTTATCCAATTTTGCTTTTTTAAAGACTATTTAAGCTGCCACGAGGCAAAAGACAAGGTATATCTTGACAGGATGCCATTTCTTTTTAAATGGGCCAACCCAAAAACAAATGCAGCAAATGATGATACCACTTGTACTCATTCTTATTTAGAAACAGCGGTTTATCTAATGTGTGTTTTTAGACAGAGAGGAAGCCAGAGTACTGGCAGTGCCCAAGCACGCACTTAAAGAACATGCCAACACTACACAGAGACTCGTCCTAGCTAGCATGTTTTTATTATTAATTTTACAGGAAAATGGCAGCCCTTACAATTTTACATCTCTACCTTCTCAGAATGAAAGCTTTATGTGGGAAGACCCCATCTTGTTTCAAGAGCTTAAAGGTTACAGAGTAAAAGAATCATTTCTGTTTAAAATGATTATCCCACACAAAGTTTTTGGCTTTCTAAAAATGTTGTGTTTCTCTTATGCTAATCGATAGGAATGTTCATTTGTATGTTGTAGTTGTTTCTTTTGTTTGTTTTTGGCCAAATAGCCTACTGGAAATTCAAACTTTCTCCTTGAACTTTAATGTAAAGTAATTTCCTAAGTAGAATTTCTGTTCCCTTCGTGTCGGGAGGTTTTTTTCGGCTTCTGATGTTTTCATTGTGAAAGAACAAATTAAATTCCCTTGCACAGACGAAACTACAGCCAGCCATAATGATCAGTGATAGCCTCACAAACCACAATAAATACATCTAAGACGTTTCCTTTTTTGCTTCGGACCTTCCACCTCCACATTGAGAACTCTCAGTTTCAGGAACAGGTTGTAAAGGTGGAGGAAAATATGCTGCTATCTTTCTGTCATTGTCCAACACTGCTGAGAGAGAGATCATATTAAATCAACACATCCTCACACAACACGGCAAACACAGACAAAGCTCCTTCTGCTGTCAGATCTGTGCTGATAAGACGTAGGACTGAACCAACACACGTGTCAGGAGAAATACAGGAAGTCTTCGCAAGCCACAAGTGCAAGGTTTATAAGGAGTGATATCCTCACTGACGATTGACGCCTCTCTTCATAGTGGTTCAGGAAGTAGCGAGATGTCTGCAAACGATAGCCTACTGCATCATTTCAAGAATATGCTCAGTGACATGGAGAGTGCGCCTGATGCTGTCCTGTTTGTTGTCCTTTAATGAACCTTGTCCAGTTTTTGTGTATAATATCAGGTATAAGGCGTTCTAGTCTTTTAGATGTGAATAACTTGTCATCTACATTCAGGATCAATATCGGGCGATATGACTCACAGACTTCTTTATTTTTCCCTTCTGTAGGTATGACTGTTATAACACCATCCCTCCAGGGTGGTGGGGCAATAGCTTTTTCAAGTGTCCAGTTAAATTATTTCAACAGTAGCCCACTGGAGCAAGTAATTCTTATGCCATTCATTTGGGTAGCCATCGCTCCAGGACTATTGATAATCATGCTTTATCCGATTCGTCTTTTGTGATAGGGACTGTTAAGAATCTTTTTTACTTTGTGCTTATTGAGGGAAGGTCCAAAGACAATAGAAATTGTTTAATTTGCTCTTCATCAACCTCCTAAGGCTGTGAATATAGGGTCTCATAATACCTTTTAAAGACTGTTAATTTCTTCTGGGTCATATTTTAATGTTTTTGTTAAAGGGTTTTTGATCTTCTGTTCTGATCTTATTATTTGATGTGTCCTAAGATGTTTTTCTAATATTCATGCTACCCTCAGGCCATAAGATTTACTTTGAGAACCTAAATTTTTGTGTGTACATGTATTTTATATATATATTTCTTTTCTTCTTTGTTTGTCTATTTGATTTTTTTTTCCAAATTAAACTTGAAAAAGAATAAAAATTTGAATCATAAAAAAAGAGAAGCTCAATTTATTTTCTATTTCATTACTAAAGCAAACTAAGTCACTTTTTTACCTTTAAAGGCACAGTATGTAAGAATTACACATCTAGTGGTGAAGATGGGTATTGCAAGAAGATATGTTTTCTTTCAAATTACTTCATATTCTAAGCACTGTAGTACTGTATGGTGGCAGTTAGTGGTCAAAACTCTCCCAGACATAAATTATCTCTGAGTGGATCCAGTGGTCTCAGGTGTAGCTATGACTGTACGATGAGTAACTATTTTTAATGTCTTTTAAGGCATTACTGATCCCAAACAGTCTCTAACTCCCATTAAACAAAGCTGGTACGGCAGTTTTAAAGTTCAGAAAGTTCTCACTTCACATGCATTGTTTTGTCCATTCAAGGACACCGTAGTTAGAAAATGGTGGAACAAATATGGCAGCCTCCATATGTGCACCACCCAGCAAGTAGATGTAATTGACTCATTCTAGGAAAATAAACATACAACAGCTGTTCTAATGCAGCAATTACACATCAATATAAACACAGTTTTGAATTATATATCACATTTTTCTGCCACTGACCTCTGATTTTTTACATACTGTACCTTTAATTAATACTTTTCAGAATCCCTGTGGGGCTAAACAAAGTTTTTATGGGGCGCTTCTATGTTTCCTCGTCTCCCCCTGGTGTCTCTGGCCTGAAAGTGGCACTTGCAAGTCTGCCTGTAGCAGACCCAAAACAAATCTTGCGACAGCACAAACTGCTGTACGGCACTCAGGTCCCCTTAGCACCGGGCTGCTTCCAGTGCTGGTTCGAACCAGAACCAGACTAAGCACCAGTTCTTTGGCTTTCTACCACATAAACACTGGCTCCTGGCTCTCTAAACTGGTTCTACTCAGTCACCAACTCTTTGCTGGGCCAAGCGTGAAGAACCCGTAAAACGTCCCGTTGCAGGAGACACAGGACTCTGCTTTAAGCAGCTGCAGAGGGAGACGAGCTGCTGCTACCAACATAGCAAAGTAGCATCAACAAGCTACTAAAAGCTTAGAAATATATTCAGGGAAAATAGGGGAAAGACAGGTAGAGAAGACGTCTGTGTGCTGGGGAGGGAGGGTACAAACTTTACAATAGTGAAAGGAGACCACTAGAGGGAGCCCCTAGCTGATGTTACTTAGTTCTCCTTTAATTAAAGAAGTATAAATAAAAGGCCAGTGTATGATGATGCCAGCCGTTATTTACTTGGATTTTTTTTTTTTTAACATTTGAGGTTAAGAAATCAAAGACCAAATCTGATTTCATTTTTATTATCTTAAAGTTATATATATACATATATATATATATATATATATATATATATATATATATATATATATATATATATATATATATATATATATATATATATATATACATATATATAACAGCTGTGTGAAAAAGTTTTTGCCCTTTTCCTAATATTTTTTTGCATAACAAATTTAAATGTGAGACAAAGATAACACAAGTAAACAGAAAATGCAGTTTTTAAATTAAGATTTTTTTTTAAGGGGGGGGGGGGGGAGGGGGACTTAAATGGCCCTGCATGAAAAAGTGATTGCCCCCTAAACCTAATAACTGGTTGGGCCACCCTTAGTAGCAACAACTGCAATCAAGCATTTGTGATAACTGGCAGTGAGTCTTCTACAGCGCTCTGGAGGAATTTTGTTCCACTCATCTTTGCAGAATTGTTGTAATTCAGCCACATTGGAGGCTTTTCCAGCATGAACCGCCTTTTTAAGTTCATGCCACAGCATCTCAATTGGATTCAGGTCAGGACTTTGACTAGGCCACTCCAAAGTCTTCATTTTGTTTTTCTTAAGCCATTCAGAGGTGGACTTGCTTGTGTGTTTTGGATTATTGTCCTGCTGCAGAACCCAAGTGCGCTTCAGCCTGAGGTCACCAACAAATGGCCGGACATTCTCCTTCAGGATTTTTGCTAGACAGCAGAATTCATGGTTCCATTTACCACAGCAAGTCTTCCAGGTCTTGAAGCAGCAAAACAGCCCCCGACCATCACACTACCACCACCATATTTTACTGTTGGTATGATGTTTTTTTTCTGAAATGCCGTGTTACTTTTACACCAGATGTTATGGGATCTACACCTTCCAAAAGTTCAACTTTTGTCTCATCAGTCCACATAGTATTTTCCCAAAAGTCTTGGGGATCATCGAGATGCTTTCTGCCTAAACTGAGATGAGCATTTATGTTCTTTTTGCTTAGCAGTGGTTTTGGTCTTGGATCTCTGTCATGCAGGCCATTTTTGCCCAGTTTCTTTCTTATGGTAAAGTCATGAACACTGACCTTAATTGAGGCAAGTGAGGCCTGCAGTTCTTGGATGTTGTTCTGGGGTCTTTTATGACCTCTTGGATGAGTCGTCGCTGTGCTCTTGTGGTAATTTTGGTCGGCCGGCCACTCCTGGGAAGGTTGACCACTGTTCCATGTTTTCACCATTTGTGGATAATGGCTCTCACTGTGGTTTGCTGGAGTCCCAAAGCTTTAGAAATGGCTTTGGAACCTTTTCCAGACTGACAGATCTCAATTACTGTGTTTCTCATTTTTTACAGAATTTTTTTGGGATCGCAACATGATGTCTAGCTTTTGAGGATCTTTTTGGTCTACTAAACTTCGTCAGGCAGGTCTTATTTAAGTGATTTATTGATTGAGAACAGGTGTGGCAGTAATCCAACCTTGGTGTGGCTAGAGAAATAAAACTCAGCTTTCCAAAGATGTGATAAACCACAGTTTATTTATGTTTAAACAGGGGGGGGGGGGGGCAATCACTTTTTCACACAGGACCATGGAGGTTTGGACCCCCCCCCCCTTCAATAATAAAAATCTTCATTCAAAAACTGCATTTTCTGTTTACTTGTGTTATCTTTGACTCACATTAAAATTTGTTTGATGATCTGAAACATCTGAGTGTGACAAACATGCAGAAAAGTAAGAAATTAGGAAGGGGGCAAAAACTTTTTCACACAGTTTTATACATATATATATATATATATATATATATATATATATATATATATATATATATATATATATAATTAGCCTATAATATATCTACTTGTATTTTAAATGTAATCACATATTCTGTTCACAGTTAATACAAAGAGGTAATTATGTTAAAATCTGAGCCACATATTTAGAACATTTGTTTCAACTGCAGTAAATGTATTTTATTCAAATGACACGTTTCAGAAGGATGTATTACATTTAAGTCTGAGCACAGTTTTTACTTTCTGAGCAGAATACAGTAATTACCGGCTGCAATATTGAAAATAAATATTAACTGATCCAACTTTTCTGCCAGTTACTCTGCCTCTGAGTCAAGGACAGATCTAAATCTGTGGAAAAAAGGTGGGGGATTTCTCCCCCTCTGTCTGTAGCTTCATGTTTTCTTGCTCATGTTTTTTTATCTGCTATATTGCAGCCTTTTAACAGATCATACTACCTGGAGCAGCTGAGTCATGTGACAGAAGAATATCACAACAAGAAGGGGAGGAGGAGGAGCACGACTGCTCCGCTGACACACAAAAAACAGCCAAGGCTCTTCCTTTCTTTCTTTCATTCTCAATAAAATACAGCAGTACTGCAAACAGGAGAAGCTGAGACTAAAGTATTGATCTTATTATGACACCAGCACTGATCAATATCAAAGCCATCGTTTTACATTATCCATATTCAGATCTATCCGACCACTAACAGCTCAAGGCTTTGGGGTGAAGCTTTGAAAGGTTTTGTGAAGCAGTCAGCATCTCACCATTATTAGAACGTCTATGTGACATGTTGGACAACTTCCTGTGATGGCTAAACTATTGCACATGTTTAAGATTTGTGCCGAATATGACAATTTTGCTGAGAAACAAGTAGCCTAAATATTGAGCACTTGTCTTTGCACTCTAGTTTTTAACAGTAAATGTTTTCCTAGAAGGACACTAGCATAGATGGGTGGTTATAATTAGATTTAACCTCTAAACATGTGTTTTGTTATTGCCCTCTTTCATTACTCATTTGATTTTTTTTTATTGAAGATAAGCACATATGTATAATTGGGTTTACCCACAAGAGTCATTGATGACTGATTGCCTCACTGTGAAGAGAAAAATATTGTAGTTGATAAAAAATGGACAAGACACTGAGGAAATGCATTCATATCACTAAGTTTTATTAAAAAAGGTCAATATAATATACAGTATGACATTTTTTTCTTCATAATACAAAAGAAAATAGAAAAAAACACAAAGATATAATAAACAATATATTTTCTTTGCTTAAAGGAATGTTAAAAATCTGCACTCTCATTTTGTGAAAACTATTGAACAGGAACTGCAGTTTTCTAATTTATGTGTATCACGTTTTACATTCGGCATCGGTATTTTGAAGGCGTCGGCATTTTGCCTTCATTTGACAAGAAACAGGAAATGCTGGGTGAGAGAGGAAATGTGGTTAACGCCTCACCGCTTCTTGACTTGAACACAGTAGGTGGCATCACTCGCATCATGTCAAATTACTGTATTAATTTAAAAACATCTCAAACTTGGCTAATTCATCTCACTTTCTTTTTCTTTTATTATTTAAATTAGTCAACATTTCCAGGTAGTACAAAGAAGAAAAAACTGCAATCTGACTCTAAACAGCTGAATAAGATTATTTGTCTTTATACGTTTTTCATATAAAGCATAGTGATTAATACAAGCTATGCTTTTCTTTAAAACTTGCATCCTGCTTCCAGATCCTGATAAGTGCGCATGCATCACAATCAGAAAATACAGCAGGAACTGAGAATTCATTTGGACAGCAAAATCCTCAGATGTTTCCAAAGACTGCAAAGGTAAACTGAAAGCCTGGTTCTGTTTCCTCTTTAAGGCTGTGGCTTTTAAAAGGTTGAGGTGAACTTGAAGATCCTTTGCAAGACGTGTTTCAAACCATTGCAAATGTTACTTGCACCAGAGCACTTTTCTCTGGCACACGATTATATCGCAAACGGAACTGAAAAAATAGTAAATATCATTATTTCATTACTCAACCTTTAATTAATAAAACAATCTTTGTTTCGAGATTGGTGCTTAATTTAAATGAGAACCCTGTTTTTTTTTAGCCAGTGTCTTTGAGCAGAAGGTGATTAAAAGAGGGTGCGGAAACTACTAATGTTGACACTCTTAACAGCTGTTGTAGCTGACACAGTTTCACACACTTTCAGCCAACTGCATGGGACTGAAAAAGAAAACAAAGTGTATGTCTAAACTATTTCTGACTCATCGTGAAAAGCGCAGATAAAATCTGTTTGCTTTTCAATTTAACAAAGTACCTCACGCAAGCGCAATTATATTTACAAGACAGGTGATGATGTTCCTGCAGCACAGTGGACATAAAACTCGCAAAAATATGAAAATATATAGTATATGGTACGAAACAAGGCAGCGGGACTCTAACTGTGAAATACACTATGTACAGGCATAACTCTTCATTTCTCTTAACCAGGTGCAAAAACTCAAAACCTAACAAACTTTCACCCTAGACCTAAAATAGATGTGAGAAGTGTGGTCAGAGATGTCCTCATTTAGATGATGAAGTTAACATGAACAGGAAAGCAGAAAACCCCAGTTTAAACACCAGTGCTTCTCTCGTCAAAGCTGCTGGTTTGTGAGTACATCGACGCTGTGATCCTGTGCTGTGGGAGGTACACCTTGATCACCTGACACAGTCTGCATGGAGATCTGTTTATCATCCTCAGCAGCTGCCTCCTGAATTTTTCCCCAACAAAGACGTACAGGATGGGGTTGAGGCAGCTGTGAGAGTATGCCACGGCTTCAGTGACTTCTAAAGCTGTTCTGATGGCTTTGCTGCTGTCACATTCTTTGTACACTCCCATCAGCTCCAGCGCTCTGAAGAAGGATGCCACATTGTACGGGACCCAGCAGCAGAAGAAAACAGCTACCACGAAGAAAACCACACGGATGGCTTGTTTTTTGGACGACTGGCTGTTCAGCAGCCTCCAGACGATCTGTGTGTAGCAGAAGCTCATGATGAAAAGCGGGATGAACAGACCCACAACGTTCATTTTAAAAAGGCCGAAGACTCTCCACTGGTGACGGATGGAAACATTCCCACCTGTAGGTTTGGGATATTCAGGGAAGCAGTAGTGAGACATGTTGGTACTAATTTGCTCCTTGAGGAAGATCACATCAGGAAAAGAAGCCAGAAATCCAGCCAGCCATGTGACGGCAGCTGCAATAATTCCAAAAGACCGTGTACGTGCTTTCATGGCATAAACAGCGTGCACTATTGCCAAATAGCGGTCAACGCTCATGAGACTGATGAAGAAGATCCCACAGTAAAAGACAATATGATAAATGCCCAGGACTGCCTTGCACATAGTATCCCCAAACACCCACTCATCCCAGGCTTGGTGAGCGAGGAAGGGAAGGGAGCTGACCAAGAGGAGGTCAGCGATGGCCAAGTTCAACAGGCACACGTCGGTCATGCTGCGCAGACGCACTCCACAAGCAGTGACCCAGATGACCAGAGAGTTTCCCACAAGGCCCAGGAGGAAGAAAGTGACATAGAGGGGTGGAAGAAAATAAGCCCCATGTCGCTCATACACACACCTCCCGAAGTCTTCTGCAGGGTAGTCATAGTAGTACTCATCTGTGTAATCAGTGTAGGCCTCTGAAGTAAGGCTGGTGAGAAACAGGAACAAAAGTAAATTATTAGAAAAATCCCATTTTGCTATAAGTGCTATAATGAAAAATACTGCTATACAGTACAGATCACATACAATCTTCACAGAAAAGTGCTTTCTGAACTTCAGAATTGATATATAACTTTTAATCTTCTACTTCTGATCATGGCTTTAAGATCCAAGCGTCCTCATACCATTGACATCAATAAGGTACATGTTAAACAACATAAGATGATAAACAATGTGACCATGCATAAATACAAGAAGTTTTTTACCAGTCACTGGCTTTATACAGTGGAAGCACCTCAGCAATCCACACTGAGGAGAAATGACCTGAAGTAAAATTTGAACTACATGGACATGCAAGGTGCATCTTCACTGAGTATACCTTTAATTAACATTATCACACTTTGAGGATTTGTTTGTCTTTTAGGGCAGCTTCTTGTAATTTCATAGGGGCAAATCATGCCACACCAGAACCGCGTTAATTGGCAAAACAGTTTCATGTTAATTATGTAAAGAAAAATGCGGAGGTAACTTTGTAGGCTTTTCAGTGTTTAAAGCAAGTCACATCTGTTTGAGTAGCCTATGCCAAGAGGGTCGACAGCCAGCCAACATCTGGCCGAAAGAGAGAGAGAGAGAGAGAGAGAGAGAGAGAAACAGCTGTAGTTTGTTTACAACTTTGAGTACTTTTCTTCTGCCTGTGCCACGTTTAACTGTGTAAATTAACACTCCAGACTCCCGAAAAATGCTTCCTCTTTTGACAATGCTTAAATATCCACCATGTTTCAGGAAATTCGTCCGGGAAATACTTGCGTAATTACAGAAAAGTTGTAATAATACCTTCAGCTTTAAAACAACCGTAAAGACTCTCAGCTGCAACTGATATCAGAATGAAGAAATAGAACTAACCTGAAATGCTTAGCTAACTGCTTATAGCAGTCACAAACAATAAAACTGAGGTTACTAGCACAAGCTAACAAATATGAAGAGCTAGTTTTATGGCAGTCCGATGTTATCAAAACAACAGTTGTGGGTGATGAGTCAGCTTTTTAAATCTTACTCTGATATAAGCAGAAGACACTTACAGCCGAGGTGTCACTGTCATGGTCGCCTGAAAATAAAACGCGACACACGAAAACAGCTGTGCCTTATAAAATCTGACAAGAAATATCTGCCTCAGCAGTTATTCGGTTATTAGAAACAATACAGCTCTGATGGAGATAATTCTCTTTATTCTTATTTCATTAATCGTCACTAAACTTACATCTTTTCACTTATTGATTTTGTTTAGGCAGATCTAGACAGAACAGATTTTTTTTTTTTTTTTTTTTTTTTTTTTTAATGTGCCTGTAGCCATGGGCGGGCGTAGAAAATGATTTCATGGGTCTGGGTGGGTGGCTGCCTGGAGATGAGGGGAGGGGGTTGGGGCTTTAGGTGGTAGGCTACAGCCCAGGCACAGATCAACAAAGGTAAATGAAACCGTAAGGATAAAAAATAAAATAAGATTCACCTACAACTAAACTAAACTTACTAAATAAACAAATAGAAGACCTAAAGATCTAGATTTTAGAAAAAATTATGCCCAGTATTAAAACAAGTGGTCATCTCAGGCAACATGGGGGCTCTGAAGCTAAAATTTTGTAGCAACACTTTGAGGAAATCACTGCAATCAGGTGTTTTCTTGACCTGTTAATGTTCAGAAATACTTCCACGCCTGTTGACCTGTATTTTGGTTTACTGTTCATGGGAAAGATGCTCAAATGTGTCTGGAAACGTTTTGTTCATTTGTTATTATTATTATTATTATTATTTCCAGCCACTATCAAAAGCAATATCTTATTTCACTGAATTATGATTTTGTAAATTTTCATTCATCATTATTTTATTTAGTTTCTTGTTCTCTAGTCCTCTAGTCTTTTGTCCTTCAGGAGACACTGAACCATCCTTGATATAAGAAAAAAGACTATTCTATCACACAGTATTTTTCCAGCCACAATGTATTCAGTCTAACTCCGAGAGATTTAAGCACAGGAAAGTTAATATCAGCAACTCATGGCAGCTTTATTTTGATGTATTTACTCTTGCCTTTGTCATGGTTTGTACCCTACTCCTCACCTGTGTTCAATCAGTTAATTGCTGCACACCTGCTTTAAATTACTCACATCCTGGTTTCTATTATTCATAGCCACAATAATCCATTAGTTAGATGCGCTGAAGCAGGAAATATCTTAAGCTTGCAGGACAATGGCCCTCAAACACCAAAGTTGTACCTACTGTGTCAGCATTTCTGCTCTGTGTTCATGTTTTTCTGTACAATCTCTTGCTGCTGCTGGTTCGTTTCCATTTCATTTCCCTTGTGGCATTATAGTATATATATGTGGCAATAGTTTTTTTAATTATTATTATTGTTTGTTATCTTGGTTCCACACTGCTCTCGCTCTAAACCTTAGGCTGATGGCATTTATTTATTTGTGTGTATATATATATATATATATATATATATATATATATATATATATATATATATATATATATATGAAGAGTTCTTCGTTGCTGTCGGGTACAAACCTCCTATCTTCATTTAACATCATTAAAACCCTTTACTTCATGTGAGTGTGATTTGGTGAAAATATTCAAAAAGTAAATGAAGAGTTTATTTACAGAAGCAGTTAACCACCATTTAGAAAAAACAGAGTTAACTGATTTTGGAAAAGAACTCTATATATTTATCAACAATACTTGAAAATACTTAAATACCAAAAAAAAAAAAAAAAAAACCTTAAATAATTCCAATAAATATTATATATTAATATATTATAATAATATTATAATATTATAATAACTATAGTAATAGATAATGCAAGAAGTAATTAGTGGCTCGAATTAGGATTTGAACATGAACTGAAATGAGGCTGCATCAGACAGAGGTTCTAGCCAGTCTAGTCGCAACATGTACTGTATGTGTGCGTGGAGGGGATTTAAAGACATTTCACACTTCAGAGGTTGGATGACATAATACATCTTTCTAGGACATACTTCCCATGCATCTGTGGTTACAGAGTATTGCAAATACTTTTGGTGTTTGGTAAATACTGATACATGAAAGGAGAATCACTTATCAGCATTGGAATTGACCAACAATCAATATATTCATTTTACATTGACTTTTAGCTCTTCCCCAATGACATAAATTCCTGTGATTTTGATAAATCTCAAAACCTCATTTAAGTGTCTTGTAATGACTTGACTCAGATTGTACTCAGTGACTCAGAACAAACCCCAATAAACATTTATGTCATGATGATCATTAATAATGCATTTGATTAATAAGAGCAAAATATGTAATCTAGGGCAGTGGTTTTCAAACTTTTTGAGCCATGACCCCAAAATTGCACACTAGGGTGTTGCTAGATCATGAAAAAAAGAAGCAAACACCAATTTGGGGTCATGGTTTTCAATCTTTTTCAGCCATGACCCCCAAAATAACATACTTGGTATTCACTCTTTTTTTCCTCCCAATGCAACACCCTGAAATTATCATGCAACACACACAGGGGTCCCGGTCCCCAGCTGAAAATCACTGATTTAGGGGATTAAATCTATCCCTGCATTTGACTGTTACCTCTTGATTTACAGGCTCCAGACTGATTTGGCTGCTTGCTGGTGTTAACCTCTCGCCAAGAGACCATTCTAGCAAAATGTAAAATAGTCTTAAACATTACCCTGCACTGAAAAAGGAAGTTCCACTGACCCATTGTCTATGTGTCATTTACTTCTGCAAGTACAAGTCTTTTAAGGTTTCTTACACACTACAATGGTGGATAAATCTGCAGGATTGTGTGATAATTTATGGGAAAAGAAAAAGGAAAAATAAAGTTCCGATATGCATATTCATCACTGGTAATTTTTTCTGAAGCTTTGATTTTTGAAAATATATTGATATGAAATATGATGTTATGTGACCACAACTGTAGACTACTTGTAAGATGTAATCAGAGGCCAAACAAGTTGGAAATAACTGATTTAATCTATGTTGGTTGTGGTGGTTTCCTTTCCTCTTTCAATTTTTTTCTTTGTAACCATTATTCATAGAGTAAAATTGTCATCATACCACTGACGGCTAGACACCTATCAAATAAATTTAGTGACATAAAAACAAAAACTGTCATAAAATTAAAATATAAATGTTAAACTACACCAAAATTGGACTCAAATACAGTAGTTGAGAAGTATTGTCTGTCACTGCTTCCTGCTAACGAAAGTAATTGTGTTACTATGTCAGATCTTTTATCATTTAATAATGTGCATTTATAAATTTAAAAGAAAAAAAAAAACCTACCCACTGCTGCTGGTGGTAAAATTGAGTTCAGTGGAGTTCATTCTGGTTGTGATGACAAATTAAGATAAGAGCTCTGCATTGAAGATGATTAAACACCTTTTACAATGTTCAAAATAGTTTACACACCCCTTAAAGCCTTCTCCCCTCCTCTAACCAAGGTGCTAGGGTGGGCTTTCGTATATGAGTAATTTGGTTTGTCACTTCCTGAAAATGGTTTTGAAACATTCAAACACAGGCCCGTTCCGTCAGCAGACTCAGAACCACAAGTCCATATGTGCAACCTTAGACACTTGCAAAGTGACTTTGACCAGACCTGCAGATGCACATTGCTCAATGTTTGCAAACTCTGCAGGCGGGTTTTTGCTTTTTTGCATAAGAGAAGTGATACCACTGAAAGTCTAATGCAGTCTTCACTGACAGTTTCATAACAACATATTGTGCAGGAAATTATTTATTTTCTATTGTGAAATAATTTATTATGTAAAGCGTCGGTATCAGCTTATAGATAAGAGAACTAAATATTTGCTATATTATGCAAAATGTTTTTACAAGGTGTCAGATGGATTTTTGCTGCCGCAAGAACTTGTCATACTTCTCAATCTTCTCAAAGAATGACAGGATAAAAATGGTTTTGTCACTTCAGGTATATGCTGAGTGAATATCGTAGCATTCACACCTTAAACACATCCGTACCGCTCAGACACAAACTTGTCTTTTTGATCTTCATTGGGCATGACCCAGACCAGCCCCAGTCCTTTTCCTTTTCCTATAAATTCAGTTGTGATGGTCACAACTGAATGTATAACCACAACTTTAACAAAACACCAGTCATAGAGTTAAGAATCAACTATCAGACAAAGTGGGATTCACCAGTTTGTTCCCACTTGTACAGAAAAAAAAGCGAGCTAACACAGATGTGAGCACTCATATTCCTTGGATTATCACATTAGGTTACATCACATCAAACTAAATGAAATACCTCAAAAGGCTGGTAGTGCAAAGTGTCAGGTCAACATAAAACATGGTGCAAAAAAGTGTAAAGAAAAAACAAAAAGGCTTTCAAAGGTTTGAATTTCTTAGATTTATATTTTCCCTTTCAGATTGTAGCATTATAACATTTTACATGAAATTGCTACTAAAAGGATGTTGCACATCTCCGAAACCTTTAAAAACCCTTATGGGAGGGGTGAAAAGTGAAATAACACAGATGGTCACGCATTCAGACAAACTGTTTGGGGCTTATTTGATCCAACATTACACCTATGAAGGTTAAATAAATAAAACAAATAGTGGAGGATGAACTTAATAACTGGATTCCAGCCAGAGCTCTGTGTGATTAGCTGTAAAATATCTACCTATAATGAGATTTCAGCTGTTAGTTGTAGTCTATTTTAATAACATGTAACAATGGCATTTTTTAAACATGCAGTGGGACGTTTTTTTAACATTACATTATGAGGATTAGGAATAAACTGTGATGTGATTTTAAAGGCTGATCCTTCACTTTGACTGTAAAATCACACAAAATGCCAACTTCACATTCTCATTGATCAGGATTGAGCCATTTCAATGTTTTCAGGTTAAACCTGATATTTTCTGGAATCACAATACATCAATACTAAGTTGTATTCAAGAAAGCCATGATCTTTCAGCCCAGTTTCATGAGGAACTAATTGTGAATAGGCGCATAATTTAACTTGTACAGATGGACATGAATTAAGGTTTTTCTTTTTTCTTCCTTAAGAGGACTTCAAAAGTATTCAGCTGAAATCTATTTCTAAGCTAACACAATGTTTATGTCTTTTAAAGGAGGTCAGGAGTCATCACTCCTGACCTCAAAGACTTCAAGCATGTGGTAGATTTAGTTAAAAGGACTATTTTAGTGAATGCTGATAAGTAATTTTCTAATCTTAAATAGCAAATAAAAACAGTGGGCAAAAAAAGAGGTCAAAAGTAGCTGATAGCTCTAAAGACATAAGACAAAGTTATGTCTCCTTAGCTGTTTACACCCATTGCTACATCCTGTCTCAACACTTAAATTATCTTTTGCTTGTTGAAGCTTAAAAGAATTGCTGTTGTGTCAGAGAGTCTTTAACATGAATTAGTGGATCATGTTAAGAGATAAGTTTCTTACATTTCTGCATAACAATGCTGCATTATGCATTCCACTTATTGGAAAATCTGTAAAGATTTCAGATGATAATTTGGCCTCCTTCCTCACCTGAGATCTGGAGACATCAGGATGGACAGCAGCATCTTGAAGTGTAGCTGGGTGTAGGTGAGTATGTGAGGGAGTACAATGATAATGAAAACTTTTACAGATGTACAGCCATGCAGCACGGCCTCAGACGGGCCCCCAGCGCCAGAAACAGAACTGGACAGCTCCAGAAAAGAACACAGCTCGGATGGGCGATTACTCCCACATTCAGCCACTGGACAACTCCTGCAGGGAACTTGCCCCTGTAGAACAGACGAGGTGTGGCAGAAGATCTGCACCATCAGAAAATGTTAATGCGGCTGGCGAAGTATCAGTAGCAGAGCTCTGGCCCTGCTCATGGTAAGGTGATCACCGTAACCCATGGTGGGAGCAAGATCTTCCTCCCAGCCAAATTGTTTCCCATAATCATTCCGATCCCTTTAATCAGAAGAGCGGAGCAAGCAGCCACAATCATTTTACCCGACAACAGTGCGGACTCAAGTTTAACGCAACGAAGAGGGACATTTAGGCTACAAGCCCAAACAGGTTGGCTTACTTTGCCACAAACAAGCCCTTCAATTACAAAAGGAGAATAAACACCAAAGTCTACCTCAACAGAACATGTCAGATGGAGCTTTTACCAAGTTGGCCACTTTAGGGGAGGCTGTATGCACAACTCCACTACTCCTGAAACAAAGGAGAGTGCTCCTTTGCTTCCCGTCTTTCATTATTGGACCAACTAATTAATCCAGGTGTGCCTGACCTCAATAACTGGCCAGACACACCTGGATTAATTGTTTTGCCCATTAATGAAAGACAGAAACAAAGGAGCGCTACTAAGTTCAGGAAGTAGTGGAGTTTTGCATATAGCCTATTCTTACACAATAAGAAACATTTGGCAATGGCATGACCTTGTTTCCTACAGTAAGCACAAAAGAGCCCACTCCAATCCAGTCAGCACAACTTTTAAAAAGCCCCAGCCACAACAGGTCAAGCGGAGCGGAAAACCGGGGATGTATCAAAAACATCTTTATGAGTGATGACATACTGTACTCGTCAGCATGAACAGCTGCTTCGGCTACCTTAGTGGCCTCCTGTTCATCTAAATAAGTGGCGATGTTCTCAGGAAAGCAATTCTTAAACTCCTCCATGATCATCAGCTCATGCAACTGATCGAAGGATTTAACAATCTGAGCCAAACACCAACGATCAAAGAAAGCAACTTTTTAATGCACAAACTCGACCTAGCTCTGGCCACCATTTTTCTTACAGCGTAATTTCTGCCGATATGCCTCAGGCACCAACTCATATGTCCAGCGCACCACAGCTTTCACCTGCTTGTAATCCAAGCTCATGTCAGGTGGCAAAGTGAGCCTTACCTATGAAAACACACTGTAATAATAAAGGCCATACATCCTCCTGCCACTTATGTGTCCAAGCCACGTGCTCAAACAAGAAAAAATACTTGTCAACATCCTTCTCAGATAGGGGTGAAATCAGCCTGATGCATTTGTTTACACCAAAATCAGGAGATGGGGAGGATGCAGATGATGCTGCAGGAGCTTTAAGCTCCAGCTTATGCAGCTGCAGCTGTCATTTGCCATCCTCCTTAGCCTTGGGGAACTCTAGCTCCCCAGCAAGTTCCTTTCCATGAAGTCTTTCTTTTTAAGAGCTAATTGTCGGAGTTCTAGTTCCAACTAGAAAAGAGAAAAGAGTAAATTCCCTCACAAAGCCAAACCAAACAAACGAAATACAAGATCCCAAGCAGATCCCGGACGAGTCCCCAAATACATTACAGTCTCTTATGAAAACCGGCTGAAAATAAAGGAATCATCACATAAATGACAGACCACCACCAAGCAGCAACGGTTAAAATAATATTTATTAAACAAAGGCAAATAATAAAGAGAAGGGAGCCCCGGCCAAAAAGAACAAAAGAGGGCACAGACCTCAGACCAACCCTTTAGCAGGCCGTCGAATCTGGGCCACCCCAAAATAAAAGAAAACCAAAAGTAAAAGCCTGAAAACTGGACTACCGGAGACTCCCAACTTAAACCAAAGCAAAATGCAACTGGCGGTGGCCCCCGCCTGAATACTGCCACCTTCTGGCTTTTAAGCTCCTGAGGGTGTTTCAACCACCACTGGGGAGGAAACAGAAATAAGTAGACACAGGTGAAAACATTTCAATTAAACCCAAAGCTGACAGGAGGTACCTGTAACAATAACATATATGATTATAATCAGGAAATGCCTTAAGACCTGGGGCCATATTCCTAAAGATTCTTAGTGCAAAGAGTTGCTCCTGGTGGCCAAATTCTAAGAAAATTTTTAGAATCATGATGTTCTCTTAGAATTTCCCCTGAAATTTAACAGTAGATCCCAGTAAAGAAAAAAGCTATTCCTAAAGAATCCTAGCTCTTAAGAGAGCTCCTAAGGTGAGATCTGGAAAGAGCAGGGAAGAGGACTTTTAGAATTCCCTAAGCAGAGGATGAGATGGTGGATGGAAGAGGCAGGAGATATTCTCCAAACACTGGATGACCGTGTATTAATGAAACACTACAGATTGGATCGTGCAGGAATCATGTTTGTGGTTGATCTCATTCAAGATGAACTTACTTCTCCAACCCAACGCCACAATGCGATACCACCTGAAATGAAAGTCATCACAACACTTTTATGCTTATTGAACAATTGAGAAAGAACCAAATACTGATCCAGTGTCCAGTTGGGTTGCTTATTCTTTTCTTCTTCATTTCTGTTCACTGGTTTGTGGTCGATTTGAAAGCCAACCAGCACTGCTTCTTATAGGCCGGTCAGCAATCACAGACATGATGAAAGCTGATACCAAATATACCAAATGGAGTTGAAATGCTAACAGCAGAAAGTGCAAAATTACCAGCATGGCAGTCAATATAAGCAGATATATATAATTATCACTATATGAATACTGTGCAAGTGGGACTAAGTTTTCACACATTTTGTAAGATAGTTTTAAAATATAGCTTACTACTCATTTAACAGATATTTTCGTTTATCTAAAATATTATTTACAATTACAGCCTTCATAAGATTAAGTGTGATTAAGTTTATCGATTGGAGTGGCCGTCCTTTGCCCATCATCACCAAAAGTACATTTTTTATCTAGTTTTTAGGAACAACCAATCACAGCTTTTGAAATGATGAGCCATACCTAACAACTAAGAGAGGAGTTTCTGTCCATTCTTTGCTCAGAGCTTTCTGAGAATGTTCTGAAATCACTTTTAAGCTAAGACTCCATGCTAGGAATTTTTAGGTCAAGTTAGGAAGTCTCTGAGAGGATTCTCAGAATCTTTAGAAATATGAGCCCAGACGGATTATCTCAGGCAGCCTTTCCTTAGCCTGCTGCAAGCCCCTGCCCACGCCAATCTATGGTGAAACCCAAAGGTGGACTATGACAGGGCCCAAGACCAAGCCATCCCCCACTCCACAGATCCTCCCCCAGACCCCACATCACGCTAACCTTGTTATGACATTGCAACGGTTGACTCATAGATGAATTACTGTCTCAAATAAGTGAGTAGTACAGTGTAGGTAAGTGCATGCATACCCCGCTTATCAAGCCTGATTAATTAGTTTACCTTTTTTATTTCTTTTCCCCCTTTTCTTTTCCTGATGGTGGTGGTAAAGTGTGGTATGGAGAATAGGAGAAGTACAGGGCAGGGGATAAATGCAGAAGTGCTGCTTGAGTAACCCGGGCCCTTAAAGCCCCAAGAACATCCAACTAAAGTCACCTCACAAGGTAATGTATGCACTACGCAGAACGTTTCATGCATGTGAATATCTGTGAAAATGTCATTTCCATTTTGTGAAACTTGGTAGACAAACTGAGAATGAACAAGGGAATTAGTTCTGTGCACAGTAATTCTTTATTGCATATTCCACCAATGCAAATTAATTTTTAGGACTATTCAGTGAGAGGTTATATTGTATATTTTCTTAATAACAAACTTACTTATTCACAAAACAGTTCGTTTAATTTATTTTCATCTAACTTTGCAAATTAAGAAACAAAAGTCAGCTTTAGTATTTGTATTTCTTTTTATTGTACTTCATCAACAAACAACATGAACTTACAAGTTGCAGATATATTTTCTCAGCATTAAATGCTTCATATACTTCCTTTATTCTACGCACTTTTAAAATACATAATAAATTTGTTATGTAAAATAATCTGGGTACCATTTTCTCTTGCAAGCACATGCACATAAACCACAGGTACAACACCTACACCATCAACGCAACCAAACTATACTCGCGCACACGTGCATACACACGTTGTCATCTCAGCTGCAATGATTAAAAAAAAAAGAAAAGAAAACCACAGCACTGCAGATGCACCCTCTGACACACACATGATCCACTTTCAGTAATCTGATTTTACCGGTGTGTTGGAAGTCTCATTTTCTGTGTTGTCTCGACTTTGGTAGTTAAACGGTAGGTATTTTATCAGCACCTTGCCCAGTGACTTCTTAAATTTCTCCCCTATCAATGCATATATCACTGGATTTACACAGCAGTGAGACAGTGCAACGACTTCAGCAAAGCCCATGGCTATGTTAATGGCTTGTGAGAGTTCACAGGTGTTCAGGATGTCAAACAGCTGCAGAGTGGTCAAGAAAACGATGACGTTATAAGGGACCCAGCACACCATGAACGCACACACCACTGTTAATATCAGCTTTACAGCTTTGTGCCTTTTGGAGTTCCTGGATTTAGACAGCACAATCAGGATGTTCACATAGCTGTAAATCATGATGGGGAGGCAAACAAAAAGTCCCACGATGTTCTCACTGAAGTTTCGCTGTTTTTTCCAAAAATCCTCTGTTCCATTTGGATAGGAAGGCTCACACTGGGGGTTAAAGCTGTCATCTGCAACTACCTCCAAGGAGACGAAAATGACCTGAGGGACTGCCATGCATACAGAGATAACCCAGATGATAATGCTGGCCACGATTCCAAAGCGAAGCGTCCGGGCTTGCAGGGCTGCAACAGCATGGACGATGGCGAGGTAGCGGTCCACGCTCATCAGGGTCACGAAAAACGTCCCACTGAAGAAACTTACCTGTTCAAAGGAGCAGAACGGAGGCACAGTGAGACAGGATGTGAAAAAAAGACATGAGATGACATTTGTTAAGCTCAGTGAAATTCTCAGCAGCTGACATCACAGCCACTGTCACCTGAGGTCACTTATACTGTAAAGAAAATTCAAGTTTGACTTGAAAGCTTTAGAAATTAGTGATATGTCATGTTTAACATAGTAGAAAATGTTTCACAAAAAAAGCCCACCTGATAAGCTCCTGTAATAAGTTTGCATGATATGAGGTTCTGGGATGCGAAGGCCCACAGAGGCAGGGACACAGCCACTAGAAGATCAGACAGGACCAGGTTGAGGATGCAAACATCTGTCATGGTTCTCAGCTTTATGTACCGTAGGAGAACCCACATAACGGTGCAGTTACCTGTAAAATCATGTCAAATTATTAGGGATGGGGAGCTATGGCTAACTCATGCTTGCATGCAGCCACTTAACCACTGTTTTTTAACAACAATTGAGTTTCATAATGTGTTTTTAGTGTCAACATTTGTAGCCCCTCTAACAATAAAAATGGCTTCAAAGGCCAATCTAGGGATTGACTGTAAATGTTGAGGCATGTTACCTTGGTACTTTTGCTTGTATAAGAAAAAAATGTGTGAATAATGAACAGAATATCATATTTAGAGTATGTGGTCATGTGAACATACCCAGCACACCCAGAGAAAACAGCACATAGTAAAGAACCAGCATGACCGTTGATCCACTGTGGAAGTATGGATTGTCATCCTGGTCACAGTCTGTATAACCAAGTCATACATCTCAAGAGATTCTGTATACTCGTAATGTGACCCGTTTACACAGCTGAGAGAGAGAGAAGAGAGAGCAAAAGATATTGTCAGTGCGTCACAACCTTAGTGTGACATGCTAAAAGGCAAAACCCATTCATATACGTAGTGGTCTTTGATGTATTGAGAGAAAAAAAATGGTGAATTGTCTAAATTATAGTCTGGGAAAGATTATGTGCTGCATACTTCATATTGGGCTGCATGAATTACAATTATGACATTACATGTCTCATTTTTTTCCAAATGCTTGACTTTTACTGAAAAATTATGATCGTTTTTTTGTGCACAAACTGTTTAATTCTTATCACCAACCATCTCCATTAAGCCAGTAGATTATTTCACTGGGACATCACGGTCTAAGATAGAAGTGAGATGGAAATAAGTTCTTCCAGATGTTGGAAATTTCATTACCCAATAAAAATTCAGAGCAAACATTCTCTGAATGTTTCATTTTTAGTGAATAGTGATGCAACTCTTCTAATCAAAGTGGATGGATCACAAAAAAACGGCCAAACTAAAGGATTACGCTGTGGTCAAAAATCTCTTTGTTCAGTGAATTTAGCTTTTTGCTCTACCTGTACAAACTAGAAATATAATGATATTACAGATTTGGCTAAGAGTTTTAGCAAATTAGCTTAATTAAATTGAACAATCCTGTCCCAATCCAGCAGAATCTGTCTTTTCTTTTTTTTTTCTTTGGCTGCATGCACCAAAGAAACCTGTTTAATATGTTTAAACTGTTTTTAATCTCAGCCAAATCTGCTGATTTATCATATGAAGCACGCCATCTGCTTACTTTTTAAAGCCAATCTTTCAAGTCCTGGTTTTAGCTTCTTGCTATATTGAAAGAAAAGCTCATATAAATCTTCAATAAGCCGGAAAAAGAAGATGTTTCTGCGCGCTTTTCCTTTTTATTGAACACAGTGTTCTTCCACGCCATGAAGACTGAAGGCTAAATGTTTTACGCTGAACATTTTGTACTAGATGAAACACTAAAACAGTGAAACTGTGAGGGAATTCAGAAATGTTTCAGAGGACTTTCTTGCCCTTTAAGCTGATCCTTTCAGTTCCAATCATTTAGTGAGTCATTTTGGAAAAAACCTACAAACACCCAGAAGTTCAATGCTTTACTTTTATAAACAGCTTTCAAAATCTTGAAGAAACCTTTGTACTTCTATAATTCTTCAGTTGTTGTTGTTTGCCCCGAGATGCATAATTAATTCATAAATTCTAAATATTATGTCCTACCAGGTGGTACATAAGCATTATTCTCAAAAACATCACCTGACTGCAATTAGAAAAATGCTTGTTAGTAAACATCACAACCTCCCAACTTTATTTGATGTCTCAAACCACATCTCAATCATTTTCATTCACTACTGACAACTCAAGAACCACTTGCGTCGACCCTCACTTCCTGTGGCAGACACTGCTGAGACACACACACACACGCACATAGCCACACATGCACCTAAATCCTCAACTACGCAGTCTACATGTGTAGGAAGATGGAAAATAACTCTAGTAAACTAAATGTTTGAAAATTAAAGTGTTAAAATACTCACCACATTCTTTATTGAGATCTCTGCTCCTGAATGTGTATGTTCATTTGCTGAGCATCCAACTTAAATTACCATCCTGTCAGCTTGCAATGCATGCTTTTTTTGTCAGAACGTGTTGCATTGCTCATTTCTGGTAAGGTGAACTCTGGGTTTTGTTGTTTCCTCTGCATTGTGCTCGATCTACGGAGAGGTGTCTGTGGTTTCTGAGAAATGTCCCTCTATGTGTAAGTAGGAGGAAAGACAGGAGTTGAGGGGAAAGTGTATGCAGATGATATCTTTTTTTTTTCCTTTTTTGCACATCTTATATTGCTCATTCATTGAATTCTTTTTAAAGCATGCAACTTACCAGGAACTCCAAAGCTTTATTTGTCCAAATTAATATCACAGTGTTTCACCGGTGAGGCATGTGCTTTGTTTTTTTTTGCTAATTTTCCAGAGAACTGCAATAACCCATAGTCCTTCACAAGTCCAATATGTCTTTGCAGGTTCCAGTCTCAATAACAAAAACATCACTACAATGATGGCCACCTGGAAACTCCCATCAAGATCCATGGCAAAGAAGAGAAAGGTCCCTGATGACTGGCTAGGAGGTTGGCAGGTGGAATTAACTGAGGAGTTTATTTTAAACCAATCTAACTTTATTTATAACCACAGGGGACCAAAGTGCTGTACAAAACTGCAGTATTATTTTATTTGAAAACGATCCAAAAGTGCTGTGAATGAACAAGAAACTAACATGAGCAGAGGTGTCAAAAGTATTCACAATTTTTGCTTAAGATGAAGTACAGATACTAGGATTTAAAAATAGTATAAAAGTATAAAAATAAAAGTAATGGTGTTGGTTGGGACAGTTTGCCCCAGTTCTCTGCCTTGGACATATTTTGTCTGCTTATATCTCCAGGACCAGACTGGGACAAAACATCAGACTGGGAGTCAGACGCTCACCCACATCTCCGCAACTTACACATATGCCCACTTTCACAAGTGTGCACACATACAGGCTAATTAATCACCAAAGCTCATTATTCCATGTAGTCCAGGGGTGTCCATAGTCAGTCCTCAGGGACCACTGTCCTGCAGGTTTTGGATGTTTCCTTCTGCAGCACCTGAACAGACTGATGGGTCAACATGTGTAAGCAGAACTTAATAAGCTGTTGAGGAGAGACATTTAATTTGAATCAGGTGTGTCTGATCAGGGAAACATCTAAAACTTGCAGGATCGTGACCCTCAAGGACCAGAGTGGACACCCTTGATGAAGACCAATACCAATTTTTAAAAATAGTCCATGTCTGCTCCACTTTCTCACTGCTATCGTCCATCTGCGCCATCACGTTCCTCCTCTCAGCCCACCTTTGTGAGCTTTGCTCATGTAATTAAGAAAAAAAAAAACTTTACTGACGTCATCATGATTAGAAAGTACAAACTGGTTTGTCTGCTGCTGAAAGAGTGCCAACCAGCCAGGCGACCTGCTGCACCAGTGTAGAGCATCATGATCTTTTTGATTAAAACTACTGTAAGTCCTGAGAACTGTCTTGACTCAGTGGTGGCATTGGCCATCCTGTATGGTGTGGTCTGCTGGAGCAGCAGCATCACAGCCTCTGGCAGGAAGAAACTGAACAGGCTGGCCAGCTCTGTTCTGGGATACCATCTCAACCCACTTGAGTTGGTAGATGAAAGGAGGATGGTGGCTTAGTGAGTCAACGCTGGAGTCAGAGTCCCACCCACACCCATTACTGGGCACACTGAACACACTGAGCAGCTCATCTAACAGCAGACTGCTCCATCCAAAGTGCACGAGGAAAAGCATTCCAGGTCCTTTTCACCTGCCGCTTTTAGATCCTGTAATCTGCTTTGCTCATCGGGTCTACTGAACCAACCATATTTATAAATCTCCCTCTCACTGTACATGCAATGTGTTATTGCCACCACTATTGTCACCACTGTTTTTCATCTGCCCTCTTTTTCAATTTTTAAATTATGTATAATCTCTCTGACTGATGCTATTTCTTTGCTGCTGCAGTCGTGTGAATTTCCCCATGTGGGGCTTTTAAAGGGGAAACTCACTAACTTTTTTACCTCAATAAATGCTTTTCAGAATCCCTGTGGGGCTAAACAAAGTGTTTACAGAGCGATTCACTGTTTCCCCCCCTCCCGCCGGTGCCTGTGGCCTGCGAGCAGCTCTATGCAACTTTGCCTGCGCCGACCCAAGCAGAACTTGCGACAACAGAAACCGCTGTACGATACTCAGGTCCCCTATCTACCGAGCTGCTTCCAGCTCTGATTTGAACCAGACTACCAGCGCTAATTCGGAGAAAACATTTCTTTAGCTTCACACCACCTAAACACCGGCTCCTGGCTCTCATAACCAACTCTTTGCTGGACCAGAGTGATTCACGTAGCTTGCGCTGCCTGGTGAAGCATCACTGCTTCAGGCTCAATAATCACTTGTCACGTCCGCAAAAAGTAAATAAAAGTTCGTATTCTTACCTGCTACCCGCCAACACCAGAGAAAAATATAATCCACGGCATATTTACCCGCAATCGCGGGTAAAACGTCCCGTTTCAGAAGAGACAGGTCTTTGCTTTGAGCAGAGGGAGACGTGGTGCTGCTACCAACGTAGCAAAGTAGCATCAACAAGCTAGTAAAAGCTTAGAAATATATCCAGGGATCAAAAAAGAGGAAAAACAGGTAGAGAAGCCGTCTGTGTGCTGTGGGGGTGCAGGGGAGGTTGAACTTTACGACAGTGAAAGGACGCCACTAGGGGGAGCCCCGAGCTGAAGTTACTGAGTTCTGCTTTAAAAGATTATCTTATCTTGTCTTAACTCAAACAAGAAAACAAGAACTCCAAACCCAGACTGACAAAATAACTGACTGACACAAGCATGGCCTTAAATAAACATGCAGATATCCAGGCAGATGTACTCAGGGGGGGAGCTACAGGGTGGCCCAATCACTGGCCACCCCCATGCTTTAACCAGGCAAAACTCAAGTATTTACAGAGAACCTAAGCTGCTTCCAAACCACTTTTCCTTCTTATTTTAGACACTAGCTACCCCATACAGTTGGAATTTTTAAGATCGGACATGCAGAAGTTGAAAATCCCACTTTAAGCTTTTCTCGCTGAGATATTGCGATTGGGGAAAAAAAGCTTCTGCTTCACAGGGGAGACCCCAAACTGCTTTCAAACCACTTTTCCTTCTTATTTTACTCACAAGCTACCCCATATAGTTGGATTTATATAATATATAAAAATTTCTGGCTCTGCCACTGGATGTACTGAAGGGGCTGATAACAAATAAGGAGAAGGTGTGGTAAACATCAGCTAACCAAGTGTAACAGGGGAACAGGAAGTAAATACAATGGAACATATCAGAATATAAACTCTATGAATTATAGCAGGAACTGATAAATACACGAAGGACTCAACCTCAATTATGAAACAGAAAATGAATAAGAAGTTAACTCAACAGAACTAACAACAACAAAAACTAAACTAAATCATGACACCAAATTAAGGAAATGTAGGTTTGACATTTAGTTTATCTACATAGTTTAATCTTAAACTACTTTTATGCAAAAAGAAATGTAGCCTTCTTTTCGAATACAGTAATGACCCAGATTGTTCAAGCTGCTTTCACCATGCTGCAACAGAAACAGTTGAAAGCCTCGTGACTGAACTGATGACTTTTGACAGTCTATATTGACACAACTAACCAGCAACCTGATCACAAGCCACCATGTATTATGAAACTAACTTTAATTGAAAGATAGGTGAAAGTATCAACTGCCACCGAATCTCCAAAAGGTTAGAAATGTCCCTCTTCAGACAGACAAACTGACTTTCATATTTAGTAAGAGCAAAATTAGGTAAGCTATGATAAATGCTTTTCTATAAGTAAAGAAAGGAGAGGTTGAAAAGTAATTCAAAATGCATTTTTAATATGAAATCTCACTGGATGATACAGTAGACAAAAAACAATGAAGCAAATGAGATGGAATTAGATGAACATGCAATAAAACTTTAAGCCAAAACATATCCTGTATAAATATCTGAGAACACGGTCAAACTTTTAAAAAGAGGTGTGCAGTATAATTTACATTTATACAATTGTAAAGCATAAAACAACAATGGAAATTCTGATGCACATCAACAGATTGAAACCAATGATGAATAATGACTTTTAGATGTGCAAAACTAGTTTCACATAAACCTTTTTTCCTATATGGCAAACATGTAGTTTCACAAAATATTATGTGAAGAGAAAAAAATAAGTCGTAACCTACAGGCACACACCAAACAAACTTTGTGGTTAAAAGCAGTTAGAGAACATCGTTTTGTTTCAAAGTTTCCTCTAACAGCAGATTAAGGAAGTGAGAAGCACAAAACACTGTTGCAATTACAAAGGAATAATACAACCCAAAAGACAGAGATGCAGGGAGGTAGAAAATGCTTTAAGAGATAAATTACTGAGGCTATAAATGTGAATAGGTGGAAACTGGAGATTAAAAAACAATTGAATCCGGGAGGGGATGGTGTGCAAGGCTGAAAGCATGAAAGTCTCTACAGAGGATATCAGGTGACATCATTTCCACCTTTTACCTCCTACATGATGACAGTGGAGGAGACAACAGAGGTCCTGGACACAATCGAGCTGTTCTTGATTGAACTTTCTGACCAATCTCTGAAAGAGGGATTCCCCCAGCCTTTCAGCAGCCGCAAGGCTTTTTTCATAAAATTCTGTCCCACGAAAGCATATATGATGGGGTTCAGGCAGCAGTGAGTGTAAGCAAAAGCCTCAGTCAGCGTTATTGATAGCTTCAAGTTGTTGTCCCAGCTACAGCTGTCTGGTACTGTACCATTGTGCTGTAGAAACCTCAAGAAACGTGAAATGTTGTATGGAGTCCAGAACAGGAAGAAAGCAGTCACAATAGAGATAATCAGTTTAACAATCCGGTGCCTTTTCACAGTCTTCATTTTCATCAGTGTGGGGATCATTCTTGAGTAGCAAACTACCATCACCAACAAGGGAATTAGTAGACCCAAAACATTTGTGGTGAATAGCTCATAGTATTTCCAAACTTCATTCTCCAGAGAGTAGATACATTCCAGCCTATCAAACCTATCCGTGACCTTTGAGAAGATTAACTGTGGTAGAGAGACACACAAGCTCAGTATCCACACAAAAAAGGTCACAGAAATGCCTGCCCTCATTGTGCAATGCCGCGTCACACTGTGAGGATACATGATGACATGATAGCGGTACAGCGTCATGACAACCATGATGAAGATGCTGCTGAAGAAGCCAGAGTGGTGGCACCATGAGAGGAAACGGCACATGAAATCTCCAAAAGGCCACTGGTCTACATTGGCGAGATGGGAATAGAAAGGCAGCGTTAGAACGAAGATGAGGTCGGAGATGGCCAAGTTTAAGAGCCACATGTCTGTCATGCTGGTCTTGTGGCTGCGATACTTCACCAGGACACAAACCACGAGGCCATTACCTTAGAAGATGGAGAAGGAGAGACACATCATGTAAAAATGCAGGCTTGTTGTCAAAAAGGAAACTCACAATATACAGAACTGTTTATACACACTTACCAATGAAGCCCATGATGAAAACCAAACAGTAGAGAGTGACCACAAACTGCAGGCTAATAGCACTAAAAGGGCTATAATCACACGGAGCCATATCTTCATTACCATCATAATAACCGGAATAATCGCATGAGAGGTTGGAGGGTACAATTTCCATCTCCTTCTGTAGAGAGAGATTTCCCTTTTAATTTAGATACAACCCCAACACATCAGGATGTCTGTTGCTTGTTTGTTATTGGTCTGTACTGTAAGGCTTATGAAAAAAGCACAAATAGGTGTCTCATGCCAAAAAAGTTACCAGATAGACTGTACAAATAACTAAAATTAATCTCCACAAAACAACTACCAGCTTAGCTTGATAAAACTGGTTAAACAGTGACCCTGTTTAACCAGTTGATTAAGAGAATTATGATGCCATCTGCTGGTAAATATAGGTAGTACACTTCTACTAAACAAAACATGGCCTTAAAAAAAGTCTAGAACAATGTATTTTCTTTTTTTTTTTTTACTGCAGGAAGAACATTGCATTTAATAGAAATACAAGATATTTTGTTAATTATAACAACTCTTGAATAGTTTTACATAACTATTAACAAACTATCTAACTAAACAAATATTTCATTAAAGATTTTTTTAACAAATAAAAGGCAGTTATAAAAATATACTGTGGCAATACATATAATTTATTTCCTTATTTTAGCAAAGTTGGTGATACTACAATTAAAGGCAGTTAAATTATACCAGAATGATAATTCAAATCTAAATCAATGAAATGAAAATAACACAATTTTATAAATAGTCCAAGTAGATGTTGCATTTTACATATGTAAATATATTTTTTTTATAAAACTCCATAACACTACAGTTTAAAGTCTTAAAAAAATGTATATGTATTTTTTTTTTTTTTAAATAGATTGACCTGACATGGTGATGTTCCTGTGACCTCTTCAGTCAGGTCCAGTCCAGATCTGAACTGCAAGGTTTCCCCGTTCCTCCTGTCTGGATCCCAATGGATGTGACTCTCAAATGTGCAGTGATCAACTAAGTGCCTTTACAGAAAGCAGTGCTCTATTAATGAACAAACAACAGAAACAGAAGTGCAAATGTCATTTCCTGAACGTCCCATGGTGAGATCTTTATCAAGGGTTCTCACAGTTCGCACAGTAAAAGAGAAAAGAATGAAGAAGGTTTTCACAAACATGACCAACTTTCACACAGTAAAAATAATTTATGATTTAATTTAAAACAGATTTCTAATGATACAGATCGAATCATGAAGAAAATCTTCTGAATGTCTTAGCTATGGTAAATTTCACCAACGGAGTTAAAATCATTGTGGCATTTTAAAGTTCATCACTTTGAGCAGCACTAACTCACTGCATTTGTTTCCATAACTTGGTAACATTTAGACACAAACAAACAACAATATGATGTTATATAACTAGATCTGTCAAGGACACTACTTGATGTTTTTACTGTGTTGAAAAAGCTGTTTCAAGTAACTTATTTTCTACGTTTCTCATTGCTGTAATTTTATTATACTATTATCATCATATTTATCATCCTTTGAGGCACCATTTCTAACACTTCTCTGTTATATGCCTAATTAAAATTAAAATTAAAAAGACGTATTAGGAATTTTATTTTGAATTTTAATTAACCATATAACAGAGAGGTGTTAGAAATGGTGCCCAAAAAGACTGATGATCATGAAAAATCATGGTACAGTGGCGACCTCTTGTGGTGGGAAATAGTAAGCCTGCAGTCGGTTGAACAGACAAAAGCACGGCGGGAGAAAAGTTTTGAATTTTTATTGAATTTCAATGAGGCATTGTTGTGGCCGTGCGGACCTTACGGGTGCTTAGTCAAACTCAAAGCATCCGTAAGCATTTGCAAGTTCAGCTCTGAGGACTGAGTTTGGTTATACATAAATAACTGCAGATGTCGTGCATGTGCCGCGGCTCTCCAGCTGGCGTTCAATAAATTCCCAGTGAGGATGATTGGCATGAGATCTGCTGACGAAGGCGGGCTTTACAGATCTGCGTCAAGTTAAACGTAAGCACGTAGCGGAAACAGGAACCAGTCTAACACTGCCTTCTAAATAATGGCATTATTTTCTAGGCATTTCATAAACAGAATTGCTCCCATCAGTGATGCAGTAAGAATCACCACATTATAAAAACATGACATTCACTAATTCAGATGATTAATCCAGCATGAAAAGTTAATCGCAAAAAATGTATAGTATTATATATAGTACATATGTCCGTGAAATTAGGGACAGGCCTGAACATGGTGTTATCTATTTTTTTCTGTATTAGACTGTCCCCTCCTAGATTCTGACATATTCATGCTGCCTTCATGTGGTATCGTATTTATGGTAAATACCAAATTGCACTTGAACACCCACTCATGTCGTAATTTCCACTGGGAAGCTGGAAAAAAATTTTATGATACCCGAGTTGCCCAGATGAGGTAAACTCTGACCTTTCAACATGGCGGAGAGCAACAAATTATCCTGAATGGGATGCATTACATTATGTTTTAAGTTCTCTGCTGATGCTGTTTGGTTAGTTTGTAGTCTGAATGATTCTGTGACGTGCAGAACTTTAATTCCACATCCATTTAGACTTAGTTTTGTGTTTAAAAATATGGTTATTGTTTTTATTTACCTCCTCAGAGCAGATGCTTAGCAGCTAGTTGGCTAGTCAGTCGAAGATTACCTCTGTTCTAAGCAACCTCAACGCTGTTAATATCTGTGCAAGGATAGTTTATGCCACTTTATGTACAATTATGACTAAAAAGTGAATTAAAGAAAAAAAACCCTCCAGTGATTCACTTCATTACGAAAACAAATCACTTGAACACAACGCACCGGTAATTTCCACTTAACAAGTGGAAAGGTTCATCTTTCCCATACCACATGAAGGCAGCATCAGTCTAAACTGACCTTTACCTGGCTAAACCTCAAATGCAAGTAAATGCAACAAATATGTGCAATTTAAATTATTCTATGATGCTCTAGATCAACACAATCAGTATCTTTCCATCTACCTTTGAAGGTTAAATTTGTTCGTCCAAACTGTTAGAGAGGATGTAAAATCCAAACAACCACCAGATGTGACGACTGTGTCAAGTCAGTAGCTATGCTGAAGAAATGCTGATATTAAAGTTCCAACTCCCCCCAGTTATCTATGTATCTTTGCACAACACTTATACAGACAAACAATGAGAACACCCCTGTGTAGATTAGATTTAGGTGTAATGAACAGTTACACCCACTCCTTTTAGTTTAATTTTCTCTAGTTAAAATATTTTACAGGAAGTAGTCACTGTAAACCCAACTCTGGCCGCTAACTTGACCATATAGAAGGTAATTCAGTCACAGGGATACGGAGATTATATCAAGTGGATTTGACAAGTAGTGCAGTCTATGGCAGTGACTCAGTAAGACTGTTATCCTCATGTTGAATTACGTATTACAGAAAAGCGTGAACATGTGTGAGTTTCTGTGTCGTAGTTAGCCGTCAGCGACTCTTGGCGGCCGTTGCGCTTCTTCAGGTCACCGTTTGCGCACTGTCACTTGTTGAGCTTTTTAGTTTGAAATTTGTATCATGCTGCTATTTAGTTGTGAATATAACGTATTGAGAGATATATGTTAAAGAGCACGGTGTTTGGAAATTGATTTACTGTGGATTTGCTGACCGGCAGGTGATATGGATAACTAACAAGTTTAAGGACAGCAGCGGATTTTGGGAACCCCGCTGGAGAACCGCTTGTCTGAACTTATTGTAGTCGCTGCAATGACGACGGATTCCTCAAAACCGCCTTCAGGGTAAGTAAACTGTAAGGTAAATACGGGACTTCACATGTTTACCCATCCTCTAATGGATTATGTAAGCTAAAGCAAACTTACTGGATCAGCTTTAACCTGGTCATATTTCTACATTATGAATTCTCTCACTTGTCTTGCATTAACTATCACTTTAGTTCAGATTTTCTTTTGTCGCTATGTCTTCTTGTACAATATATAAGGAATATAGAAGTTAGGGATACTTTTATTTGTATTTAGATGTTTTGTTATTATTTCTATTATTTCATTTTCTATTTTCAGTGGTCAGACTGTGAAAAAAGAAAACTTAAAAAAAAGCGGCTTCACTGATTTGCATGACTTTAGAAAGCATATAGTCAGTAGTGACAACACAGAGAGTTCCAGTAGGGCAGACTTTACTAACACAGAATAAGCATGAACAGTAGAGGAGCAAAACTGAGAAAGACCTCATGTTGGGACAACAAGCATACTGTAGACTGTGCTGTCCTCACTGTCCTATTAGTTTTTGTTGTTTAGGCGTGGTCGGTGGCTTTAGTTTGAGTATCTGTTGACCACTCATCAGCATGTGAGCTGAATGATGTTGATGATGTGTTGACACCACTCTGATACCTTGGTTTCAACACATCTTTTATGGCACACTTCAATAAAAGAGTCTTGTCTGTATTTGTTTAATCAAATGGCTGCTTTACATATAAAATGTCAATGCATAATATAACCTTACATTTTTCATTTCTTCCCATCAATCCTACAGCTTTGATGCATCCTGGAAACAAACAAGCTTGACCCAAACATGCCAAAAAACAACAAAATACGGCATTATAGAGAACAACATCCATACAGTTTAATGACAGTCTTTGCTGGTTATAAATGTCACAGTGATAGATGGGTACATGTTTAAATAGAAATAATAGTTACTGTCTCTTTTGACATTGTGAGTTTTGAATAATTTACAAAAAAAAAAAAACAAACATACCAGAGCTTATTGTCTGTGGAGCTTTGACTTGCTCATCTGTAACCGGAAAATGAGAATCTTATTTTTTTCCACACCAGATGTGACCGAGTCTAAGCATCATGTGCTTCAGGACTCACTGACCAATGCCATCCTCTCTGTTCTGTAGATACGATATAGCTCAACCTACATATTGTATGTTTAAAAAAATCTTGATGTGCTCTAGTGGCGATACCTGTAGAATCTGACTAGAAACAGTGCAGATATGAACAAAAGTTTGGGTGTTTTCCTCCTCTGATCTTTTGAGTAACAAACCCTTTAACTTGATACTCCTAATTACAGTGATTCTAGACGCTCGAGCTTTTTGGCCAAATTACAAAGTGAACTGGCCTCAGAGAATGCTGGCACTGGAACCAAAATGCCTTTTTATCCAGTCAGTGTGTGACATTTCGCTCCACATAAATCACCATGACGACTTCTTTTGTGTATAGATCTCTCTTTCGTCATCACACAGGGTGCAGCTACTTTACTACATAGCCCAGTTGTAATGAAACACAGCTCATAAAACCTTGTTAACATATTCACCCACCCAGCATGGTCACTGAGCAGACACATGAAGGAGGGGGGGACTCTTCTTTTGTGGGAGGTGAAGTACTTCTGTACCTGACTATTGTAATCTGAGCAGTGGATGCTCGTCTGCTTCGAGCAGCCTGACTGTGGCCTTCTTTTGTGTTTATAAAAACACACAGCAACTTCCCCATGTCCTCAAACAAAATTAGTTTCCACATTGCACTAAAATCAGTATCCAAGGGCAGGACTAAAATCTGAAGACTTACTTTCTCATTCATGACTAAGTTAAATATAATTGCTTTTGTTTTGCTGCCTTTTTTTTGTCAGTATGTACAAGCTAAGATGAGCAAATCTGGCTCGTTTTCTATGAGAAATTGCTATCTTTGAGTTTGATAATAATACATTTTATTTCAAAACATCCAAGGACACTTAAAACAAAAACAATGAAAACAATAATGAGTGAAAGGTCCTCTGTACAGTATGTGCTGCCTGGAACATTGGGAATTAGTTGCATTTAGACTAAAGCTATTAAAAGTCCCGTCTCTTGAAGTCTGAAGCATACAACACAGTCTTAATTAGCATGCTGATGTTTTCCTTTGCATGTCTGGACCTGGTGTGTTTGTGTGTCTGTGCCTTCCTGCCTGGGTACTCGTTTGTGTGCAGAGTGAAGTTTAGTTGAGAAGCTTCTGATTAATGTGGTTTTCTTTGTTCTTGATCTTACCATCAAGGAGCAGTAAGCAAGTAACAAGCTGATATAAATAAATGGAGGATAACTTAAAGAGGAACCACTCAAGTAAACTTTAAATTCCCAACATCCCTCACTTTTCTTTTAATTCATCTTGTTTTCTGAGCCTCTGTGGGTTTAATAGGAATTTTCTGTTCTTTGGTTTGTCTGTTCTGGGGAGACGATCATGTGAGGCGTCAGAATCTTGTGAGTTTACTTTGGTCACATGGCTCAGTCCCCAGTAATGATCACACATCCCTAACCTCACACATGCAGACACATTTTCAAACAGGCATGGTGTGTTTCCTGTTTCTAAATTTTGCAAGTGTCTTAAAGTACAAAGGAAAAATATATATAAAAGAGACCTTTTCCACAGTACCGCCATCAGCCTCTTGATTTGTGCTGCCATCTGCTTCACAGTTGGTAGGTTACGAGCTTATTTTTTTTTCCAAAATTCATCTGTATCCTTTGAGTTTTAAAAGATATATTTAGTGGTTAAATGCAGTATGAGATGGGATGACAGCTTTGTGTCTGTTTATCCTTAGCACACACCCAGAGATAATTACTGGCTAGCCAGACTGTCCTGTGAGCACTGTGGAGGAAGAGGTGGTGGCACCAGGTACTACTGGAAGGGTGCAGGTTTATAGATATAAGATTGTCAAATGTCTCAAGTTGACCATAGATTTTTTTTTAATGCATTTTTAAAAACATGTTTAAACAATATTTGCAGTCTACTCTCGAGAGTATCTTTAAAAGAAAAGAAGAAAAAGTCAGGGATTATTGCTGTGTTTTTCCAGCTGCAGGTTCATGTGGTTAACCACTATGTCAGCACTGCTGAGTAAGGGAGTTCCCTTATTTTTTTTTCTTTTTATTTAGAAATCTGTACCGTTTATTTATATTTAGGCTTATTTTGTAAATGGTTAGAAATAAACTCCTCTGAAATTTGAGACAGGCAAGCGAGTGTACTTGAAGCTATGTGTTTTTGGCTGGGTTACAGTATGCATCTGGTGATATCTGCATCCATTTTCACAAGCCATCCTGTTTTAAATAGAGAGGGTGTGGATGTGGGGCTCCCACAAGCTTGGTTTATAACTATAAGAGATTTACATAAACGCACACACCAGAAAAAGCCTTTTAGTATAACCTTTTCTACTTAAATAGATCTAATTAATTGCTGAAGTGCAGCTTTCATTAACAGATTGGCCTCTGCTTTGGCCAATGCTCTAAGGAGGAGTTCATTTTAAGGCCAGTAACAATAGTTACATGTACTGTATGGGTCCTTGGTTTGTGTACAATCAAAGCATAGCTGCTATTCTGTTCACTCCATGTTCACATTTAGCCATATCTGAAAAATTCGAGCTATCTAGACAGGCTGTATTTATAGGCTGTATTGGTCCGTAGCCCCAGCTACACTATCAGGTCTGCTATTTGCCAACCTCTGTGCCTGCTGAGCGGAAGCCCTTGTAGACACCTTTAACAACAAAGAGCTGTCTGTGTATTTGACAAAGTCAAGTATCTGCAGTAGACTGTATCTGTCTGTTTTTATTCAGCTGCTATGAGCCGCGCAGATTTATTTCTGGAAGCCTGCTGTCATATGTTAGTCACTGTGGTATGTGCGTTTGTCAGAGAGGAAGACAGACGGACTGCATGTGTGTCCGGACGGATTCTTTAAACGGCAGCTGAAGTGCCATTACAGTTGCATTGCAAGGGTGTTTGATGTACAAGATGTGGATATTTTTATTTGACTTTTTAAAGCTTTTATGTAGTTTCTGTCTGAATTTTAACAGCAATCACCCTTTTAACGCCACTATATTAAAATTTAGCAGCAGGAAATACTTTATGAAATTACTTTATATGTGTGGAGGGTCACTAATCCAAGTATTCTTTGTTTATGGGGGTGTTGCTGCCTTCTTAAAACCATGACAAGCAAGTTGAATTTCTCTAGTCTTTCTTCAAACTTGTTCCATTCATTTTATAAGATAATACTATTTTAATTTTACTGGCGTTTTACACCTTTATCTGATCAAATTAAAGAAACCTTGGTTGCCTCCAGTTAAATCTGTTCCAGCAGCTATTACTGCAGGCAACATACAGTACAGTAAGTGTTTTTCCTCTTGTCTCTCCAGTGGGAGCTTTCTCCCTCCCTCTCTAATTGAACAAGCAGCTTAGGGAATATAGAACAGACTAATTAAAGTCTGATTTCTTGCTGAAGTGCTTTTGCACGTCTCCTTTCTGTAGTTCTAGGAATCCATTCATTTATCCACCATATTCCCCTTTCTCCTATTTTCCACCCATTGATGCTTTTTGTGCCTCACTTCTCTCCCTGTTGGCAAACTTTAATATTCGCCCTTTCATTTTCTTCTTCTGGACTTATCAGGACTTACCCCCCAGTTGTAGAAAATATTCACACAAATAACTTTATAAACATTCACTTTTGACAAAACTTTTCATTTTATTTGAATTGTTAAGAGGATCAGGAACTTTAGTTTCACTGATCAAAGCTTATACATTAATGTTTTTTTAGTGCACAGATATCTTATTTGTGTTCATGAACTTTAATTTTCGTTTTTACAGAAGTTACTCAAAACAAATGTCAAAAGTCCTTGATTGTCGACTCAGAAGATCCACCTTTTTATTATTAAGAGCTGTTTGGGTGTGATGGATGCAGGGGGAATAGATCATTTTCAGATGTAAAAATGTCACTTATATTTAGCTGAATAAGTTCTCATAATGAAAAATTGACTTTTAAAAAAATTTCCAGCTGAGCAGATGCTTGACAAGTCAGCTTCCTGTTCCTATCTTTGGGAAACTATTGTCATCCATGTTTTGTACTAAACTGTTAAAAGCGTGCCTCTTTGTCACTGATAAAAAGAGTACAGTATGACAACTGGAGAGACCAGGAATCAGGTGGAGAGGTCAGATAGTGTGGAGTGGTGTTACAGTAAGTGGATTTCTCTCCAGTAGGTGTGAAATATGATCCTCCTAGATTGCTGTTGTATGATGTAGCCTTTAGGCTATATTTTTTTATAGCTAGTGTACATTCCTGGTGAGTCGATGAGTGTATTTGTCCTGACATTTTCAGATAAATTCTCTTGATAATCTTGTAATAGGGCTAGGACAATCCCCAATTAAATCGTATATTGGCAATTGGAAGGTTGCCAGGCAATTTGTTGTTTATCAAGGCAATTTTGAAAAAACAAGCAAACAAAAAAAAACCAGCGCTCTACTGTGCATTTACAGATGTTTCTGGAGGAAATACGTGACTGTTAGAGAAGCCCCGTTTACAAACAGACCTGCAATCCACAATCTCTCTCCTCAGTGCAGGTACACTGTCAGCAGCTCTGTGACAGTGACACAGACACTGACGCAGCCCGTTTGCTTATGCTTCAGGGTCATTCAACAGAGTAGACTAATTGCAAATATTGTTTTAATGTGTACTGAAATGTTCTCATCTGACTGCAGCCACATATGCTAACCACGGCATGGTGCTTGGTTAAGTATTGTTTTTAGTTTGTTTTTTTGTCACATCTTATGCACTGAACAGAAAAAAACACAAAGAGGTTTTCATCCTGTGTTTAAATAAGGCATTGAGAGAGATATGACCAGTCATAGGGCTTTCCTGGCCGTGAAAAGCTATATTTCAGATTGAAAAGTGTTGTCTGAAAAAGAGCATCATAAGTTTGACATATAAACTGTGCAGGAAGTCAGATACTATGTCTTCAGATGTTTAATTTCACCATGTTGTAATGTGTTTTGCTTTAGCTGACAGTAGCAGCAGGGGCTGACTGCAAGTACAGAGGCAGGTTGGCATTAAGAGTCAATTTACTTGCATTGCATTTGGGTGGGGTGTTTTTTTAAACCACATCGCCAGTAACATGAGCATCAAGGCATATGCTGCATTAGGAAGTAGTGTGGCTAGCAACGACAAACAAATGCTTTTCTGGTCTCTCATGTCTTAGTATTCTTACTTCCCAAAACAAACTCTTTCACAATCTCCTCCTTTATCTTTTCCTTACTTGCTGTCCTTGTTCACATTCTTGGGTTCAAGTCACTCACCCTTTGTGTAAATGTATCCAAGCTCACAGCTGCTGCTAAACTGAAGTCTGCTCTCATCTGCAGTCAAGTGGGGTAAATATAGGTTGCCATGGGGACACCATGACACCCAATGGGTATGCTGGCTAGATAGCAGGATAGCGTATATGTGTGAGTGGAGCAGCTGAGTGTCCAGGATGTGTGTCATTCAAAGTGTGCTCACTTCACAATAGAAGGCAAAAACTCAAGCGTGGCTTCATAGATGTTGTCTAGTGGGTGTTGTGTGTTTTTGAAGTGGATTAAACATGTCCACTTTGATGATGTTTTTATTCTATACAAGTTGGTTTTCCAAATAGTGTTTGATATTTTGAAGTTATGATCATGGGTCAATGTATGTTCAGTACAGTTACAAAATTTTTTACGAGTAATGGTGGTAGACAATATGGCTATATAACCTTCAGAATGTCAGTATGGCTTTGATTTAATTTTGAGCTGTGAGTAAAAATGAGTGAAAACTTAAAAAAGACACGACAAAACTTTTTATGGCGCCCTTATGTTCAGTGTCTTGCTCAAGGATAGTGGAACTGAGGATTCAAGGTCCAACAATCACTGTGATTAAACCACAAGCATTGCCGTTGGAAGCCAGCTTCTTCTGAGCAATGTCTGTCTTTTCCTTTTTTAAAAACTTCTATTAGGTTTACATTAGCTTTTCTACTAGATTTTTATAGCTACTAGCTAGCTATGCTATGCAGTCATGGTCAAAAGAGGATCTAGCGTTTTCATGTGGTGTCTCTCGCCAACTAGCTGTAGCCGGAGGTGCTTTTACAGTACATATGATTTAATATGCTTTCATATGTAGGATGCTGAGAGATTCCTTGGATGCTGACTTCAAATGGCCCAATAACATCACTTATTTTCCCACAGCCTGAAGTAGAAACTTGGAAAGCCATCAAATGAGAAACTACAACATTTTTATTATTGTACCCAAGATATTCTATTGGCACTGTGCATATGTCTTTATGAACACATTTGCTCAGCATATGAACTGGCTTCTGGGGGAAACTAAGTCTCGTTTGAGAGATGTATTTAAAGATTCTTTTGACTTTAGCAGACTCTTATTTCAAGTTTGGAGTGACAGAAAAGCATGCAGCAGTGGGCCACAGTCTGGGACACAGGTGTGGGTCTACTGAGAAGAAAATGTTATGCCTCCATTCTAAAGGAGTTGAGGTACCCAGGGGCTGTTGTTGATGTGAAATCATGAGCGTTGGACTTCTAAGAAAGGAAGTCCTTGCTAATCTTTGAGCTGATTCATTGTCACATGATATATGTTAAGGGCAGCTTAAGTAAAAACCTTTTTGTTTTATCAAAATTAAGCTGCGGCAACTTTTCTAAGTTTTTTTTATGTTTTTATAAGGGGGCTGATAAAGTTTTTGCGATTGGAAATTATTCTTTCAACAGGCAAACATGTCTCTTTATACCCGCCTAGGCTGATGGTGAGTGAATCATAACCTTTAATATGGGTGACAAAAGAATCAGTATTTACCATTACTCAGTAAGTTTTTCACTGCATCTTACGGGATTAAAACTCAATTTACGCCTGACCTGACACCTGTATGTCTCACTGTAGTAATTGCTGTTATTATGACAGACATTCGTCTTTCAGATCAGTCTGTGTTCATTTCATTTAGCCCATATTCTCTATTTTCAAAGCAGCCTCAGTAATCATACAGATTGTGTATTACTGCCAGTATCAATAGGAGACTGATGAAGAAAAGTACATCAGGAAAGATTTTACAGGCTAGAAAAAATAAACTACCAAACAGAAAGTAAAAACTCAAGGCAGCCTTGAGTTGCTGACAGAGCACGATTTAGAGTATACACTAACATATTCCACAGACCATTGAGGATGGGAACGTCTCAGACTGTTTCCATGGTTGGGATATATACAGCCACTGACAGTTATTTCTTTCCCCTTAGGAAAGAAAAAACAAATCAAGAGTGCCTGAGCAGCGTTGCTCACTTTAATTTAGCAGCAGACATCTTTAAACTAACTGTGGCACAACAGAGAGAATTTTTCTATATACAGTAAATGCACTGGCTGTGTTTGTACTGATCTGATCAACAATAATTAGATGAGTATTAAAGTTTGATTATGTCTTGAAATGAAATGACACATTTTCCATCTCTTTTAGAGGCTGTTCATTCAGACAGTTCATTTATTTAATTTTATCCTGAATAACAAATTTTATATTTTTGTATCCAAAACCATGCTGTCAAATGCAACACTGTCATATCCATGTTACTTTTGCCCAGGAGAGCTTAGTTGCATTTAGGTCATATACTGTACAAAGCAGACATAGACACACTGGAACTGCACACAGATGTACACACTAATGTATAGACACTAAAGCTAATCTCTTTAAGAGGTAAGCAGACAGACTGTATGATGACTGGTGGGCTGGATGTCAGCTTGTCTTTAGAGGTGTCTGTTTATCACTTAGATTTCAAGTGAGTTTTCATCTATTTAAAGACATTAAATCTTGTTGATGGATTTTTGTCTGGGTGGCAGACACATAAAATGTTCACACTAAATGCATGTGTTTCTGTTTATCTTTAATTCTTCTAAACATTTTAGTGGTAAAACTTAGCTATTTCATTACAGAAAGCTAATCAAGTAGATGACCTATTTGTTTGTAGGCACTTGCATGTTCTACTTGACAAAGTACCCATATGTCTTTGCAACAATTATGCTGTTATATTTATTATAATGTGAATAAATAGTGAATCTGAATAATAGGGCAATAAGATTCTTCCTAGGGATTCATAAGTTTGTTCCCATTGAGACTGTTAATGGTGACATGGGATGGGTGCCATGTAAAGTCAGATAGTGGAAGGTAAATATGGGAAATTTATGGAGCAGAATGCTTGACCTGCCATGTAAGGAGTATGATCAAATGGTTATTTGTATAGTATATATATAGTATAAATGGTATAAATATATAGCCATGTATTTGCAATATACAAAGCCTGGAATAGAAGAAAATGGGTAACTTGTGTATAGTTTGTACTGTAGGTCTGAGAATGGATAATTCCTGAGTTGTTTCTCATATTTATTTATTTTTGTTATCTCTAGGTTGTGTACATATTGTTTATTGCTTGTGTATTTATTCTTTTATTGTATTGGTGTGTCAGAGTAACGGCACGGAAAATGTGTGATTTAGGGCAGGGCGATATGACCTCAAATCAAAATCTTGATGAATTGAACATGTTGCCTCGATTATGATTAATTGGCAGTTATTTCTGTATTGTTTTTTTTAGTCCTCATAGCTTACTGAAAGTATTTGTTACAAATATTTTCATAATAGAAAAGCAGCAGATATTGATTTTTAGTAAAGCGTAAGGAAGCACACACAGTTTATATATTGTCATCTAATGAATATTTCTAAATATTGCTATGAGGAAAAAAGGCAATAATTGACATAAGCAAGATTACATCAATTAAGTGTTTTGAATGTCAATTTCGATTAATTTTCAATTAGGGCTGGACAATATGGCTAAAATTTAAAATCTGTGTTTTTTTTAAAAACCAAATCTGATTTCTGATTTTAATCGATTGTTTATTTCTTTTGGTCAACTACTTGTTTTTCTTTAGAAATAATTAAACTAATTAAAAAAAGTAGACCTACCGCTCAGGTGGAGAATTAACTCTACCTGCTAGCTGCTTTGAGAAAAGGTAATTACGGAGGCCCATGGATAGCGTTTGAAGTGCAGATTAAAGGAGGGAAAAAAATCTAGGTTTTCCTAAAAATAAATCTTCATAAATGGCAAACTCGATTAATCA
Source organism: Atherinomorus stipes (assembly GCA_023101725.1). NCBI lineage: Eukaryota > Metazoa > Chordata > Actinopteri > Atheriniformes > Atherinidae > Atherinomorus > Atherinomorus stipes. The sequence continues at coordinate 152,868 of JALJCO010010590.1, read as the reverse complement.
ATTACATCAATTTCTTGCCCAGCCCTATTTGTAATTAATTACCCATTCCTAGTCTGAATAATTGGGCTGTGAAACTGTCAGAAACCAAAATAAAATTCATTTATTCATTTATTTATAGTGGGGAAAATGTAAGCTTTTTTTTTTTTTTTTTTTTTTAAATCTGTGACGTGAGCATAGGTAATTTCTACAGTATTTTAGAAATATTTCAAGCCTTAATGAGAAAAATAACTTATTCATAAGATGATTTTGTTACAAGCAAGCGGTAAGAATGTATCCTTGCTGGTTATTCAAGCGAAAGGCACTGTGGTTCTGAAAGGTCCATTAGCAGGCCTTCACCGTGTGTGTGTGTTTGTGAGACAGAGCCCATTTGTAACTCAGTCCCTGTAACAGCACAGCACTCACTGCCCCCCTGTGCCAGAGCAGGGTTTCCTGCTTCTCGTTCCTTTCGTCTCCTTTACTTTCCCCCTCTTTCTCTCTCTGTTTATGCTGATTCTAACTCTGTGGGAGACAAGGCTTTTCCTAAAAGCCTCTTTGTACATGTTTTAAGAAGGGAGAGGGAGAGATGGAGGGTGAAATGTTGGGGTGAGACAGAGAGTGAGAGGAGGATAGTGGCTCACTGTGTTAAGCCTGGCCCGGACCCAGTCCCACATTTCCACAGAGCCCAGTTCTGTTTACCTTCAAAGAAGACAACTCACCTGGAAAATACCAAATTCTCACACTTTCACAAGTCTTCAAGGCATCATAAAAGTAACAGTGTTTCAAGCGATTCATGATTTAACCATGATCGGGACCTTCAAACCTTGACGTACAGTCATTCCTGTGGTACATCCGTAAACATCTCTTTGTGTTGCATAATGAGTCAATGACTCTGGATCCTCTGGATAAGAAGTAGATGATATCCAACCCAGCTGTTAATGGTTAACCTTAGCCAGGTTAGAGTCCACTCCGTGTACTATGTTCATGTGCATTCTTCATATGCTGTTCTGCACTGCGCCACTGAACAGAAGGATACGGGATTATACAGAGCTGGATTAGACAATTAAATGCACACTTTCCTTTAGGTGTGCTGAGTCCTTGGGGTAGGACTTATAAATGCCCAGATTTATCATTTTTGGAAGACTTTTGCAAGACTTCATCGCAAGGATTATTTTGGGTGTGAGTGAGAATTATTTTCCCTCTGGTTTTGTTGGCTAATATTTAAGGAAAGGAGTTCTGAACTAAAGTGCTAAGTTTAGAGCATCTGTTTGACAGTTTTGACAATAAAAACGTTGATTTCTGGCTTAATCAGCTGTCTTTGTTTGGCTGGGTGGTGTTGATGTCAGGGTGAGGTCAAACGTGTAGATAACAGCATCTTGCTTGCATGCCACTGGCATCTGTCACATGCACAATAAAACAAGCTTTATCTGAGTATGATTTTTATGTACTTCTGTTAATTAATCAACAAAAAATAGTAATGGCCTTCACCTGAGACAAGCTGATAGATTCTAACTTTGTAAATATTGCTACTTTCTGCAGTTTTGGTGCAGCAAAAGTTGTGGTATGAAATGTTAAACTCCAAATAGTCGTGAGTTCTAATTGTTTTTACAAGACCTGTAACTGTTGCATCTTAAGAAAACTACAGTATAGCTCATCATTGATTACATTTAAGTTTTTTATTGTGGTCTGCAGTCCAATATGTTCAATGAAGCTGTGGGATGGAGCAAGTTTTAACGAGGGCTGTAGGCTGCTATTAGAAAGTAAATCTTGACTCTATTATTGTAAAGTATGAGTAAGATTAAGGATGCACGATATTGGAATTTTGGCCGATATCCGATATGCCGATATTTCAAAACTCATGTGTCTGATTGCCGATATTGATACCCATATTAAAGCTGAAAAAAATAAGCAGTCATTGCAAATGGCAGTTTTGTTATTTGTTCCCAACACTTTGAAAAATAGGGGTGGGGAAAAAAATCAATACACTGAAATATCGTGATATATTTTCATATGCCAATATCAAATTGATATTTAAAAACAGGGTATCAATCTATTTTACCTACAAAATCTTGCGAGATTTCATCATTCTATTACAAAATCACGATATTTTGTGAATTCTCACGAGATTTCGTTGGTAAAATAGATCAATACCGCGTTTTTAAATGTCAATATGATATCAGCATATAAAAATATCACAAAATATTTGTGAATTCTGGTGAGATTTCGTAACAGAATGATGAAATATCGCAAGATTTTGTCAGTAAAATAGATCAATATCCCATTTTTACGTGTCAATATGATATCAGCATATGAAAATATTGTGATATTTTATATGCTGCGATATTTCACACTTTGACTATGAATATTGTGATATTTCATAGTCAAAGTGATGCAGTGCCTTTTCCGGTGCATTTACTCACCGGTAAAGGTTCTGCATCACTTTGACTCCTTGGGAAGATATTACGTTGAGTCGCTTTTCGGCGAAAGTCCAGTATCATGGCAGAGACAGGGCAGCCACTATACATACTATACATTATCTGCAGTAAAACTCCTTGATTTTCGCCAATACTTTAAGTTGAATGAGCGAACAAATGAGCACTATTGTTCTGTGAGTCCATATTTAACTTTCAGTTAGTTATCAGGGTGTTCTATACACTTTTCAGGGCCGCGCCTTCACGATGCTTGCTTCCGTAGTACAGCTGAGACGAGCAGCTCGCTGCCCAGACAACAACAAAAACACAATTTTCGAAACTCTGAAGTCACGGGACAATAGTTCTCATTCGTTCGTTCATTCTACTCAAAACATTGATGAAATGAAGGAGTTTTGCTCCAGATAATGTCTTATGTAGTGCCTGCCCCGTTTCTGCCATGATACTGGACGTTCACCGAAAAGCGACTCAACGTATTATCTTCTCAAGGAGTCAAAGTGATGAAGAAACTTTACCAGTGAGTAAATGCACGTATATACTCCTAAAAATAAGGTCCAGGATGGAAAAAGAGAAACTTATCCTTTAAGGCCGATATAGGCCAATACCGATAGGGGGACGATTATATTGTGCATCCCTAAGTAAGAGGATGTAAGTGATAGATGAGAGGGTGTTTTTATACCGACCGAAATATTGTAAGTTGCATCAGGATTAGGTTGGACCTCTTGAACATCAAACTGATGTTCTCAGCTCATCTGCAGGCTGTTATTCTGTCTTAATGAACCAAAGATTTGTACCAGAAACAAAAAAATAAGAGGTCATTGGTATTCATGCTGCTCTTGAGGTGGTAGCAGTGACTTGTATTCATTAAGATGAGGTGTTGTGAAACTGGGGGAGCGCTCTAGAGAAAGAAAGTTAACTTGGAGAGAACAACATCAGCAAATAATATATTCCTTTTCTACTTTCCACTGGATTGAAACACCACGGACCCTGAATGGTTAAATAAAAAAAATGTGTATGTTACATGAATGATGTATCCAATTTATGAAACAACAAAATTAATATTTGGCTTTGTCGTTATCAACCAGGAGGAGAATGAAGGCACATGCTCCACCCCCACCACAGGTCCCACAACCGGCTCCACGTCACATCTTCAGAAGCTCTGTACCTGATGGAGGACGGACATCAGCTGCTGATGCCAAGGAGAACATACTGAGGCCCACTGTGGATTTACAGCTGACGCTACCACAAGGCAGCCGGATTTCTATAACTGAGGATGGAAGGTGATTTTAAAAAGGAGGCCTACACTAGCAAGCATTGTGTCACTCAAAACTCTCTTTGTTCAGTGGCTTTGTCTTTCTGCTGCACTTGTTTTGAAAAGGTCTCAATAAGGAATATTTTACATGCAAATCTGCGTGTAATTATAAAAGGCTAAATTTAAGCTTATATTTGATATAATGTTAATCTTGATGAATATAAAAACCTTTGCTCACACTGTAATTTCATGAGTTGACCTTCATTGCCAGTCACCAGACAAACAATATAAGACCTGTTTGCTGCTTTGTTTTGGTTGCTGTGCCAGGGGGCCTCATGATGGGGTCCCATCCCCATTTCCAGCACAAGCTTTGTCTCAACAAATCGATGGCTGACCTGCTAATTCTCTCTCTCTCTCTCTCTCTCTCTCTCTCTGTCTCTCTCTCTCTCTCTCTCTCTCTCTAATGAGATTCTCTCTGTTCAGGCAGAAAATTGGGAATCTCTCAGAGATGGAGAACAACCAAACTTTTAATAACCATAATAGTAACTTTTATTAAGTCAGTAGATATCCTAATGAGCTTTCTCACTAGTGTGAAGTGTGCATTTCAGATCATTCGTAAAGGAGACATCTTATTCCTTTTAAAAAAAAAGAAGAAAAAAAAAAACTTACACAATTTGTGCAGTTTAATGAAATTAAATTCCTGTGACATACTGGACCAAAGCAGGTAAATTGTTTTGTGGGGTGTGGAGGGACCCATTTGACTCCACTGTGCCTCCCCCTCACGCTCTATCTGCCTCTTGGAGATCTGTAGTACTCGATAACCCTTGGAGCGTGCTCATTTTGTATGAGAAAGCAAATAGTGTGTAGTCTGAGAGCTCAGAGCACAGGTCAAACTGACTGAAAAGTAGCTGACTCTTGATTTAATCTTAAATTCTTTTATTTCTGCCATCTATAATTGGAGCATAGACAGCACATTGCGGTTTGGGTGTTAATAAAACAGCTTTATAAAGACCAGTCTTCCCTGCTAACATTAAGAACTGATGTTTATGTGGCCAATATTTCACAGATTTTTTATTTTTTTTATTTTGATAACAGCTGGGCTGATGGCGCGTTCAGTGACAAATGGAAAATTGACATTCACTAACTTCCTACGGGTAAAAATTAAAGAATGACAATTAGACATTAGATTTCCTAATTGGAGTATAAAATACTAAACACAAGAGTGAAACATTATAAGGCCAGTTGTTTTTTGTCAGTTAAGTGAACTAAATAACTAATGAGATTTAATATCAAGGCAAAAAGCAAGAAAAAGTTTCAATCACCCATTAATGAGATGCAGTGAATGCAGCAGAATCTGGAGTTGAAGTTACAGTACATAAAGATGACAACAGAGCTGAATAACTTTGTAAAGTGGTGCAATTTTGCTTAAAAAGTCTAAAGGACTCACTGAATAACATTTTTAAAACTAGTGTTCCTTTTTCTGGTGATGTCTACCATTTAAATTGTCCTAAGAGATTTCTGTAAGTGAAATACCATGTTTAATCACAACAATATAGCTTTATTGTAGCCTAATAAAAGATAAGGCAGAGGTGTCATAAAGGCATAACTACATCGTAATGTGCTGGTGTTACATGTCAAAACAGCCAGCTATCAATAAAATGTGTGAATATGTACAATCACATCATTTGAACTTGATATTGAAGTGTAAGATAATGTTTACACTCCTACATCTTTAAATATAGAGTAATTGAAAAATCTAGATTCTTTGTAGACATAATAAAGTGTGTTATATCTGCAACACTTGCAATCTACAGTTTGAACTACTTTTTAGTAGGTTTATTTGCCCACAATCACATGCATAAATAAAATAAAAATGCACAAAATAAAGCACGACTGGACAATGGGTGGACATATTGTAGACTTTTAAGTTTACTCTTTAGTAGTTGTCTGTGTCTATTTGTTAGTGATTGTCAATGGCTTCCTTTGTGGTGTCTCTCTCTCTCTCTCTCTCTCTCTCTCAGTTCTGTCATCTGATCTTGCCATTCCCACAAAACATTGGAGACTGTCTCTTTATTTGAAGATTGACAGGTAGTACTATAGGTCTCACCATCGCCTGCCCCCCAAACAGACGCAGAAAGAAACGGACATGGGTAGACCAAAAAAATCCTTTTCTGCCACTATTTCACTGCCACTGTTTTAGTATGTTTAGAATGGCTGTCCAGATGAACGATAATCTGCCATATTGAATAAGTGAACTTTTATTTGGATTTTTCTTCCACCTCATATATCAGTACATATCAAAATTTTTTTTTCTCTCTTTTTTTTTGCAACTTATAGACCTATTTTTGTGGGTTTTAAAAAGATCAGGGGTATTGACAGTTATGACATGCCTGTATATGATCTGACTATGGTCTGCCTAAAATGACAAGAGTATTTATACAAGTTGAATCAAGTCAAAAACCTGCACCAAATGGCACTATCTGGGGAAAAAAAAGAATTTAAGCGGATTGTTTTGTGCGTCTGTCACTTTTAACTGTATTACATAAGAGTGTGTCTTTCTTTTACTCTGTTCCCTTTAGTGTGGCTGAAGTTAGCAAAGCGTTGTAATCTAATACGTAGTCTTTCCTTCCCCTCTCTCCTCCTATGCTTCTTTCTTCTGCGCACACACACATACACACACAATTACACTCACACACACACTTTCACTGTTCTCTTTCCCCATTTCACAGTAAAGCCCTGATGGACTTGCTGGTTGAGCTGTGTAGTCGTCACCACCTCAATCCAGCACTACACACCCTGGAGCTTCTGTCGCCTGAGGGCCACCCTTTGGGGTTCAAGCCCAACGCCCTTCTTGGCTCCCTTAACGTGGCCTGTATTCTCATCAAGGAGAAAGTCTTGGAGGAGAAAGTGGCACGCAGACCAGCACCCAAAGTGCCAGAGGTGAGTTGAAATGGAGTCTGACACTGTGGGATCTGAATCCTCTTTTTTTTTTTAAAGTTATTATGTTTGCTATAGAAACTGGTGTTTTCATTGTTGCAATATATTCAAAATCAAAATGAAATTCATCAGGTTGGAAAGTTTTGCAGTGTACAGGTACTTGACGCTTTTACCCCGAGGCCCTATGTAATATTTCTTCCACCCCTGTCTTATTATTGACCACTGGCAGGAGGCAAGGCCAGTGAAACCATTAAGGGCCCATGCTAAGGTAGGAAGCTGGATGGTTTTAAACTGGACTTCACAAAGAAGTCAGTTTTTATACACCGCCTTTTATTCTAGGTGTGTGTTATCTGTCTGTATTCCTTGTACTGCTCTCATGTTACAGTAGCTGTTTTACAGCTCACTATCCAGTCTAAACTTATTTCTCGTTTGCATTTGTTCTGTTCTCTTTTCCTTTTTCTCTTCCTCTCCTTTACTTTCTGCTAACTGTATAAATATTTGATGAGTGCCTTACCTTTAGTTACCATGCATTATTTCTCTGCTCTTCTCAGGGCTCACTGGCTGCTCTGTCTCCCTTTGACCCCACCTGGCCTCTGGCCAGAAGCTAACACAGTTTCAGACGCAGCTGTCAGTAATAGTCTGTTTTATCTCTCCTCAATTTGCTGTCTAATATACAGGGTACTCCTTACCAGTGTGGTACATCCGCCCCACTATGTCCTACTGTTATGAAGGTTGTTGTTTGGACTCTGACGAAGGTCTTGATGTAATCTATAATTGCCATCTATGGTTTGTGATGTTATTAAGGTCTGTCATATTGAGTAGTTGATAACGTGGAAGAGAGTAGCAATAGACAGTTAATATCCGTACAAATATTTTTAGAGCTGATCATGGTATTATAAGTATGTGTCTGTCCTCTGTCAGCCAGTGCCAGCCCTCAGCAGCCGTTTGCTTCTCTTCTACTTTCTCTCTGTTACCACACTGTGTTTTAATACAGCTAAAGTCTTATGAAATCCATCCTTGTTTACACTTTTTTCTGTTTGTGTGCTGTCAATCGACATATTGAGTAACTGCAGTGCAGCTCATGAAGACCATACCCTGTACATTATGCAAAATCAGTGACGGCATGTTAATGTTACAAGGATTTTTATCTTCATTCAAGGATCTTTGTCATTTCAGACATGTCAAAACAATGAAGTGGAACAAAATTTGTTCTTCTGGTCCCAGCCCAGACCATTAAAATAAAATAAAAATCCCAAAAGGATAGTAACTTTGCTTTGATTTTAGTATAATTTGAGAGAGATTGGTACTTTGTTTACATATGCAGCTTGCACCTATGGGGACAGAACGTTGTTGTGCTGCAGGATAGGCCATCTGTCAGTTCATTTATCTTTTTACAGAAAACCAGTTATACAACTAAAACTAGTCAGAATAGCTATAAATGTCGGTACAATATTAATAAACTCTTTAGACTAGACTTGTTTTTTTTTTTATTTCCCCCCTTGGCCCCCGTGCGCCTTTTTTTTCTCTTTTTTTTTCCTTTTTTTTTTTTTCCTTTTTTTTTTCCCTTTTTCTTTGTCTCTCCGTGGGGTTTCCAAGAATAATAAAAAACTCCCCCCTTTTTTTTCTCTTTTTCCCCCTTTCCCCTCTCTCCCTCTGTTTTCTTTTTTGTCTGAGTAATTTACTGCACTCTTTCAGATATCTTTTGCTTTGTGAAAGTAGAAGCTGGGCTTTTCTTTCTATAAAACCCATGTCTTTCTCTACAACTTCACATTTAACTGAATTTGGATTTTTTTTCTTTCTCTATGAAAACCTGTAACAGACAGATTAGTATTTTGTAAATGAACGCTCTAAAGTTGGGTTATTTTTTGTATTCAAATGTATCTCTTAGCAGAGATGCATTATAACAATGTTTCATTAGTCTCAAATAATTTTAAAGAATTTTGTTTTAGCTTAGATTTATCAGTGGACCAGAATTAACACACCAGACACTGTCTGTGGGCTTTTATGCTGTTTGAGGCTTGTGGTTTCACCTTCATGCTTTAAAGCAGAGGTTTGATGTGAAGCTAATGAAGTTGGTGGCAGTCTGCAGCTGTGGTGCGAGAGCTTTTACAGCCAACACACGGTAATGTTTACATGTGTCAGATATATATATTAGGTCTGCTGGTTGGTTTTGTTTTTCATTTTCTTCATCAAAGATGACGTCTTTTCTCGTGTGGAAAAGTATAACCAGTGGTATTCCCATTTTTTGCCTATGCTTCTGTCACAAGAGAATCCCTGCTATGCAACTTTATGGTGATAATTAATTAGGTAACAGTAAGACTCGATGTCATGTTTGTCAGATTTAGGTGTTGAAATTCAATAATTAACCTTCGCCACTGTTATCCCCTCAGAAAACTGTGCGTTTGATGGTGAATTACCGCGTCAGCCAGAAGGCGGTGGTACGGGTCAACCCGCTGGCTCCACTCCAGGCTCTGATACCAGTCATCTGTAATAAGTGTGAGTTTGACCCTGCACATGTCCTGCTCCTGAAGGACGGCATCAGTCGTCACGAGTTGCCGCTGGACAAATCTCTGACAGAGCTGGGGATCAAGGAACTCTACGTACATGATCAGAGTCTGGGTAAACCTTAACCACATCATCTTGTCTATATTGTGTTTCACTAAGTGTTGGTGAAGTTACTCTTGTTTTAATCTGTAAAATTAGTTATGAAATTGTTAAACCTTGTTCAGGTTCCATAAAAGTGCTGGCTGGTGTCAGTAAGCTAATGCAAGGAGATAGAGTATCATTATAGATACTGATAAATGCTTTGGCTCAGCTGATTTGTCTTTACTTTTTGGTGGCCTGCAAATAACATGCTAAAGTAGTGCCTATAACCAATTATTTATTAGATAAATACAATAAATCAAATAATGGGAAGACTATGTTGTCATCCAGTGAGTTTTGACTATGCAGTATGTCCAGCTCAACAGTTTGCGTCATCAGGGCACAATAATAATGCAAATGCTCATTTGCTGATAATCAAGTTATCCTCTTGCCCTTTGCTAATGGTTTGAGAACAGCTCCACCAACAATAAGGCACATTACTCTGCTCTTTTTTTCTTTTTTTTCTTATTTTGGATGAATACACTTAACATTACTCACCTTTATTCTGCACTTTGCGGCAGACTTTAAAATGTAAATTTAATGAAAAAAAACAAATACAGAAGAAAACGCTAAGATCTAGTGTACCTTAGCAGGAGGCAGATCAAGGTTGCTACCAGTACAATGAACCACAGCAGCACTGCATGGCATTGGCCACCATACTCATGTGTGAAGTATGGGTATGGCTGGACTTTAAATAGAAATTTATCGAGTTAAGGTGTTGGAATTAATAATTTAATTCTTTCACCCTGGCTAAAATATTTTGGTGCAGGCTAATGATAATTAGGAAACATGTAGGCTAGAGGACAATGAAACATGTCCTAAGGTTTGATTTGTTTGTGGTTCATTACCTTAGCGACAATCCACACCTTGGCGATATTCATATATTCTGATTTCTTTAAACAGAAAGCTGTTTTTAATACTTACACAGACCTGGAGGATACAAGCAGACACGTGAAGAATGTTGGGACATTTTTATGATCAGAACCTAGTGTGCGATTGCTCGACTGAGTCAGACAGGTCACAGCAATAAGATGCATTTCAAATGACTTATTTTGATAAGGAAGGGAAATCTAGACATTTCTTAATTTTGTCACTGAGCTTTTTCTCTTTGGGGAAATCACTACCTGTTGTGTTGTGGTGTTACCACAGAACAAAGCAGCAGATTGATCAGTTCATTGTGATGCACGTTAGTTACTGTATGCATTAAGAGTCAATTTATTCATAAATGTTGTCATGTTTTCCAGCTTTCCAGCCTAAAATGGCTTCTGCACCTGCTCTTAACTACTCAGGTATTAGTCACAAGTCCTGTCTGCGTTAGTGTTGCCTGTCATAAATTCATGTGGCCATTTAACCCAATCCACTGCAACCTGCTCATTAACCCTGCCTTTTTACTGCACCCAACATGCGTGTTTAGCTCCATAGTCATCACTCTTCACAGAAACAGAAAACCGTTTTTTAGTTCAGTCTAGTGGTAGTTTTGATATGTTTGAACTTCATCAAAGCTGATCATGGTTTCTCAAACTCAGAGAAACCAAATGAGTCATTAGCATAGCTTTGAAATGCCTAGATTATTTTTCTTCCTTTTTACTGAACCAATAGTGTTGTGTCACATTAGAAGATACTTTTTTTATAGATTAGAAGGGTTAAGGGTTAAAGATAAAGGGTTTTGAACATTCTAAAGCTATGGCGCCCTCTGCTGAGGAATATTTGATGGGTGAACTTTTCACCTCTTTTGTATGAAAGAATTTAATCTATCCAAAAACATCTGTTAAATGACCCATAACAACACACATTATTCATATTTAAGCATCAAGTAAAGTAATTAAATAAGATTTTATGGGAATTGCACTAATCTGGCTTACATGTGGGAGTGCATTTACCAGTTCTGACAAAACTTGGGTATAATGTTATCTAAATTATTTAATGCACGCAAGAGTATTTGTCTTTTAATTCTAATGAACATCAGATAGTTTCTTACAATGACTCTGATCAGTCTTTTTTAACCACCATGCCCTACACTGCAGGGTTACTCAATTTGGTCCAACAAGGCCCGCAATCCAGCAGGTTTTCCAAATCTCCCTGCTCTAACACACCTGACTCAAATTAAATATATCCAGTAGCCAATCAAGCTCTCCACAATGACTCATTACCTTGTGTTGAAGCATGAAAACATGAAAAACCTGCTGGATTTGGGCCTTCGTAGGACCAAATTGAGTAACCCTACCCTACACATGTTGCTTACTGCTCTCATTCTTTTCTTTTATCTTTCTTAGATACCATTTGCTCCAGTACTGCCAGTTTGGGAAGACCACAAAAGAAAGGCTTCCGAGGCATCTTCCAGTTCAGCAGTAGGAAATTCAAAGTAAGGCTTCTGAGTTATTCCTACTCTTACACATACACGTACACACTGTATGAGCTTGAAATATAAAACTATCTATTGATTAAACCAGTGTTTTTAAGATGTTCCCACTTTTAATTTTTTCTGTTAATGTTTTGGTGAAATGTCAATCTACTGTATATGGTAGGTTGTATGATGTACAGTGGCTTGCAAAAGTATTCATACCCATGACCAAAACTAAATTGCTTAGAAAAGAACAAAGAAAAGTGGGTTTCACCTTTTATATGAAAGAAATGGCACAAACTCAACAATCCATCACTGTTCTTGTTCGTAAGCGCTCTTTACTATGAATAGGTTGCATAAGTTTGTATGTCATTGTTGCAAAAGTATTCACACTAAGTCATTAAGTCACAATCAGTACTTGGTTGCAGCTCCTTTGCAGCAATAACAGCTACCAATCGCTTTGGATAGCCAGCAATGAGTTTTGTGCAATGGTCCTTGGACAGTTTCGCCCCTCCTCTTTGCAATACTGCTCCAGCTAGTCAGGTTACTTGGTGACCTTCGGTGGACAGCAATCTTCAGATCCCTCCACAGGTTTTCTATTGGGTTGAGATCTGGGTTTTGACTGGGCCATTCTAGAACCTTCCTTTCTTCTTCCTGAACCATTCTTGTGTCACTCGAGCCGTATGTTTTGGATCATTATCCTGTTGAAAGGTGAACTTCCTCCCAAGCTTCAGGCTTTTTGCAGATTTATTTTGCACTATTCATAATCCCTTGCACACGGACAAGCTCACCAGGACCGGAGGAAGAGAAACAGCCCCATAGCATTATATTCCCGCCTCCATGTTTCACGGCAGGGATGGTATGAGCGGACATCAGCTGTGTTAGCTTTGCGCCAAACATACTTCTTGGCGTTCAGGCCAAAAGTTCTATTTTCGTTTCATCTACCAGATCACACGTTCCTACGTGTGTGGTGGCATACTGCAAACGAGCCTTAGATGTTGTTTCTTCAGATATGGCTTTTTCTTTGCAACACGCCCATAGAGACCTTCCTTGTGTAAAGTGCGGGATATTGTGGACTTGTGTCGTTAGTCCCAGCACCCTGGAGAGCTTCTTCAGGTCTTCAAGAGTGACGGGGGTTTGCTCTGGCTTCCCTGAGTAATTTCCTTTTGCCTTTTGCCGTGATCTTGGAGGGGCGCCCTGTTCTTTAGAGGTTCACAGTGGTATTGTGGCGCTTCCACTTCTGGAGCAGTGATGCAACAGACTTTTGGCACATTGAGGAACTTGCGATGGCTACATAGCTTTGCCCATCTCTATGCTTCTCTACAACTTTCTTTCTAGGTCTTCTGAGAGCTCCTTGGACTTCATGACTGTTGTCTGCTGACAAGCATGGGATGACTGTGGACAGGTGACTATTGGGCACTAATTATGGGGAGCAATCAAGCATATACAAATCACCTGGGACTGAATACCGCCCTGTGACACTGAGAGGCAATAGTTTATAGTGTGCAATCGTTTTCGACTCAAAATAACATCTTTGGTGCAAGGGTGTGAATACTTTTGCAACAATGAAATACAGACTTATACAACCTATTCATAGTAAAGAGCGCACAACAAAACAGTGATGGATTGTTGTGTTTGTGCTATTTCCTTTCATATAAAAAGGTGAAACCCACTTTTGCTTTGTTCTTTTCTAGCAATTTAGTTTTGGTCATGGGTATGAATACTTTTGCAAGCCACTGTATATGAAGAGTTCATTTGCAAAAACAGATGAACACCATTTAGACAAAATGGAGTTAACTGCTTTTGCAAATGAACTCTTCATACATTCTAGCCTGATTTACGGAAGGTGGGCAAGATTGAAAAACTTGGTCACAGTAATTGAGCCAGTTTAAGGGTTCAAAAAGGCCACATAGACACATTGTATGCCTATCACCTGGGTTATGGGAATAATAATGTGTTGGCCTGATAAGATTGTTGTTAGGTTTTTAATTTAATTAACTGTTTTTTTTTAAAGAGTAAAAAAATATAAGAGTAAAAATATCCCCTGATTATGTCTTCTGGCTCAATAACAAGTATGTGTGGCATCTGTAACATTTGCACAAATTTGTCATTCACCAGAAAATGAAAATGATTTGCAGCGCCACTTCAGCATGGTTTGATATTACTTGTTTAATAGGTTACAAGCTAATATTGAGCAGTGCATGCTGCTAATATTTATTCACACTGATATTTGTGGCAGTCTAAATGCATGGTTGAATGCTGCATGTTGGTTGTGCCTTCCATTTGCAGACAGAGACATCTATGGACATGGATGACTGTGTTGATAGAATAAACCAAAATACAGGCACACACACCAACGTAAGTATAACAAGCATTAATGTATCTCACTATGTCTAAGTTGTCTGATACTTGTTCTATCTGCTATGCCTCGTTTGTAACTCTGGTATTTAGGCAGACGTACACTACCAAAAGTCAAAAGTTTGGATACATTTACCCATTGGATTTAATGGGAAAATGAGTTCAGTTGCAGCTTATGTAGCTGCAACTGAAGTGGCTGGTTTTAAGCATGGGCTACGACTGGTTGATTAAAACCAATATCACCAAGGTTGGTTGCTTAAGTGGTTAAAGTATATAGTAATCATTGAGTTTCTTGGCTGGTCAGTGATTTTTCTTTTTATATCAATAGAAAAAAAAGTTGATTAACTTTTCAAGCATATCAGAAGGAGACAAAGAACAAGTCGTAGAAAGATAAAGATGGATCTAAAAAGCATTATATTTTAAAGGTTTTGATTTATAGAAATTTTGTTTCATTCTGGACCATCTTCACAGAATTGTTGTGAATGCTGACGTCCTCAAGAGGGCAGCATATGTCTCCAGAATATCAATCAGACATTCAGGGACGTCTTATGTAGAAGAAAGACAGGAAACCTGTTGTCCACATAGAGTCTAGTTCTTCTTATCTAACTGGCAATGACCAACATTTGAGGTACTGATTACATTCTGGCACCCACCTAAAATAATGTACAGCTTGAGTTATTTTTTAAAGGTTTTAGTCCTTTTTGAAGCTCCTCTGAACCACTCCAGTGTAGACCAGATGCCCGTTTAGATGCTGCATTAAGTTGCTCTCTACCTTTTATAGCCATAACTTAATAAACAGGGAGAGGCATTTGATTGCATTAGCTTGGAAAAACACCGTCTGCTCCCTCCAGTTCGCTCCACTGTTTCACCAAGCTCAAAGCTTTGGTTCAAATTCCACCCTGCTGTCTTTTTGTCCTGTATGACTCCCTTAGCACTGAGCAATGTCACCATCATGGTCCTCTGCTTCCATGTTAGAAGTGTCACAGTCTTTTTATTGCCTTCATGGCATGCTTTTGATCAGATATATTCCCTCTTGACAGCAGAGCATGAATTAAACATTAAAGTTATTATAGACACAGCACAGAGCATTTTGTTTAATGTGGAATTTAAAGCTTTTAAGGTTGAAATGTATTAAAGATAGCTGCTGCTTACTTTGATTTTATTCATACAGTATTTATATTTCTCAGCCATATCACTGTCTCCAGTGAGCTTTAAAGCAGATGGGCTTTTTCACCCTGATATGATTATTTTTTTTAACTAGGGACTGTTATCAGACCACACACATGCATTTGTGCACAAAAGAAAATGCACAGACAGACACACATGAGCACACAGCGTTATCAGCCCAAAGGCATCAGATTACCTTACCTTGGCTACATTAGCACTAAAAGCCCAGCCTCTTATCTCTAATTGTTCATTAAGAGCTAAACAACTGTGTTGGTTTTGGACAGTGTGTGGTCTTGGGGGGTGGGGGGTGGACTGGATACTAGGACAGTGACCATCATTTTAAGGCTATACTTTACCTATTTAAGACATGAAGGCCCATTTTTGTTTAGTATTTCAGGATGCCAAATCAGTCTTCACTGTGTGGCCTTGCTTTGGTCCCACGAATACAAAGATAAAAGGAGTTAATGAACTTTGTCTGTCTCTTCATCTTATCTGTAGAAATGAAATGCAGCTGGAGGCAACAGGTTTGAGCCTCAAAATGAAAAGAAATTCAAAGTTTCTTTATAATTTATACAGGGTGTTTTACTTTCCTATCCTATGTTTCTCCAAAAAAATATTCATCTCACTTTCGTAAATGTCTGTAACCTCCTTTGCATAATAATACTACAATTAAAGAACAATTTAAACTAAAATTTGATTTAATTTCTTAGACTTCTAATGTGAAGCTGGCTGTCAAAAATTACAGTAACATAAACCCATACAGAAGTTTGTTACATTGATGATAACCTATAATACGTATTTTTGCACAATGCACTCCTACTAACAGGCTTTTGCCACCAAATTTTAGGATTGCTTTCATTCATGTTAAAGGGTAGATTGCTTAACTTATGCTGGTATTGGAATAGTTTATCTATTTCCTCCAAATTTACCAACATCCCATCACTCTGGTTCATATTAACCGTAATTTCTGGGCTATTGAGCTCACCTGAAAACAAGTCACACCGACTAGGAAATGACATTTGTAGATACACAGGCTTACTGTAATTAGCCGCAAGTGTCCACATTGTTACATGAGTTATATACACAAAGATTTTTTTTACAACTTTTAATTAAACACTGGTAACACACATATAGGCTATGTACCGTAAATTTATATTTTTTTTTCTGAACAGTGCCTGTAGCAGAACTGGTTAAAAAAATTAGTCTGCTGGCCTCCGGACAGAGGGCTCGTAACTTTTCTTCTGCACATTTGCTTTTCAAAATCCAACTGTAGGGCTTAGCTCATGTCCATAATAAAAAGGCACGAGTGTTGGTGTGTGGAGCACTATGATAGGCATTATAAATAAGGAAAATCAGGTGTTTTTTTCCCCCCAATGTTCTTCACAAAGCTCATTTGCTCAGAGCAATCCATCAGTTAGCTGTGTCGTTCATGCTGCAGTGTTCAAAACGTGTGGAAAAAGTAGTGTCTTAGATTTATGGCACTTTATTATAATCATTATATATTCCCTCCACAATCTTTTGCTGAAGTCTTTTAAGAAAGTTTTGAGGTATCTGCCCTCAGCATTTTGTCAGTCATCAATATCTCCCTGCTAACAATCCACTTTTTGCAATCTATTCTTCTACAACCATACTTTCTTCATGCTTGCATGATCAGTGCTACAGTAACTAACAGTGACATGCATTCACAGGAAATACAATATGTAAGCTGTGTTCATAGTTATGCAGATATTCCCTAGGTTGTTTTGTGTTACTCACATTGTAATTATGAATGCACTGCAAACTTGGGTTCTCCCCAAGTGCTGGAGTACATTTTGTTCTATTTTTCTCTCCTGCTGTTTTGACAGGTTTCAGATTCTTTACCAGGGTGAAAAAAGCAGGAGAGAGCAGGTGAAAAAGTCAGATAGAGTTCATGTGAATTTTCCACTTTCATCACTTTATTTTTGTGACATGAAACATGCTCCTTTTTTTTTTTTTGGTTTCCAAATGGAAATCACATCAGTACTCTGTTCCAACATTCCTTTTTTGTTCTGTCAGCCTCCGTCTACCATCTGCCTCACTTTCCCTCGTCCTTCTAACTCCTGTCAGCCCATGAATGTGTCAGTCACACAACGTTTGCAACTGTTCAGACACAACTGATTTGTCCTAATTATTTTACCTTTTTTCTGTAGTTTAAGTTAGGATTGTGTTTAGAAGCAGTTTAACTTTTTTCTCATGTGTTTGGATGTAATTCATGAAAGTTGTTCACATAGTTGTAGTCCATGTCCCCATGCAATCCCTAAACTGCAGAAAGCACAAATGCTTTCTGATGGTCTGTTGCTTTCCTCTCTCTCTCTCTTTTTTTTCTTAAATCCCTCTGCCTCTCTAATTTCAGTGATAAGGAACAGGTTTCCCCCAAAGTTGCTCGTTATATCATTTTAAGAATCAAAATAGCTTGCCCTGTCTCCTCAAGAATTTCTTTAAAGTTTTATTCTTTTGTCTTATTTTGCTCTTACTTTTCCTGCCATGATGTGTTCAAACCTGGAGCCCAATTCATTCTTTTAGGCTTAATTTAATGTTCCTTTTTACTCTTTCATGTTGTATTCAAGCATTGTCTAAACTCATTAATTAACCTGCTTTAAAACACTTCACTTCGATCATGGGGTTGCGGACCATGGTGAGGTACCCCTTTTGTGCCAAGGCTCTGTACCAGGCCAAGTCGCAGGAAGATTTGGATTTTCAGGAGCACTCAAGGATCTCTTTGATCAGATCTGGAAAACCTTTTTTGTTTAAATGCTTCTAGTCAGGAGCAGCCACCCTTTGAAAATGAACTTGCACTTTCAGCTTGATCAAATGAATGTTGGTGTAATTGTCATGACTGCTGAATGGATGATATTTTAATAAATGTGCCAATCCATTGCATGCTTTGTGTGAGTTAGAAGTTCATCTAGATATGAATGTGAATGGCTTTTTTCTCTTATTTAACCCTTGTTTATTAGCAATATGTCTCACTATGTTACAGCTCTTAATTAGATTTGACAGTCACACCATAAGCATAAGCAGTTATATCTATTTTTGTCTTTCAAGTTTGATGCCTAATGTGTTGAATGAACTTTTTTCAAAGTCAAAATGACCTCCTGAATTTATAACTTTTGAATAGAGGAACACCAAAGTGAAACTACGTTTTTAAAGCTCAATGTTTATCTCAAGTTCATTTGAAACGGCAAAATAAATGTTTTTTTTTTACATATTGGTCTAACCCCCCCCCCCCTTTCTCATTTTTATATTCACAGGGTCTGTCTACGGTGTCAGACATCCACAGCATAGAGGATCGGCCTGGTACCTTGGGCCAGTCTCAGTCTGTCGTTAATATTCCCAGAATGTCTTCTAAGACTGAGACCAAGAAGAGAAGGGCCCCAGCACCACCTGGTGCCCAGACACCCAGCACGGGACACACAAGCTTTGAAATCAGTCAGGTGAGGGGATAATATGGCTGACTTTATGTGTGCTATTCACATTGTGACCCATCAGTGAAATGATGCATACTACTTACTTTAAAAAAAAAAAAAAAAAAAAACTCAGTGAATGCTCACATTTCTTGAGATCAAGAGGGAAAATTTGTAATGTATGTTGCAGATTGCCAGACACTCAACGGAACTTTTAGCAGTTTTCTCAGTGACGCGCCCCCTATTGGCGGCTAAACTAGCATCCATCTTCATCGTACCTGTACTGTGGGCACACTCCAACCAGTAAAAGACAGTCTTATCTTGACTCTTGTTCTGTCCCTTCCTTGCTTTCTTTTCCTCTCTTCCTCCGGTAATGTTTCCTTGCGTTTCTTTACCAAATCCGACATGATGCGCATTCAAAACACCTGCTGTGTTGATACCTGGTTTACATCCGTTTGCTAGTGAGTGACGCGGTGCTGCAACCAATAGTCTGCTGCAACGTCACAGTTGCGTCCCGGGAATCTTACATACTGCTGTTTCTGAGCCCTGGGATGCCTCTGGGCAGTGACAGCTCGAAAATGCGCGTAATGAATGTTGGTGTGGCATCAAAACGAGTCAGAAACGCATATTTTTAAGGTCTGAAAGTTACGTTGTTTGTCTTTTACCTGTGTTTAATTTAGTCATAGCGCATAATCATACCTATGGGTAATATATTTTGTTACAAAGAAAATTGAAAAAACAAAAAAAGAAAAACTAGCATGCAGATTCCAAGAACAATATGAAATTGGATTGAAAAGATTACACAAGTGGTTGTTGCATCACAGAAATCCTGTAAGATGCATGAACCTCTGATCCTCACCATCAGCATGAAGGAGTAAAGTGAAAGCTGCAGTCTGTCTGACGCTGCCTTTCCTTTGGGTGTTTTGACCTTAAAGTCAGATTGACCGGCATCGCCTCTTTTAGAGTAACAGCTCCCTGCAGTCTCATTAAAGTGTTTTGATGGCATGCTGGGAAATGTTGTTTAGCAACCAACATCCTTCCTTCCTCTGATCATAGTTTTTGTTTATTCCAAAGAGCCTGTGTTCTTGATAAATGTTATTAGCTAAAATTGTGTTCTCAGGATATCATGGGAAATGTTGTTATCCTCATTAGCCTGATTAATAAAAACCTTCTGCACAAAGGAGCAGGAAACATTTCTGAGAAATATCACATGACGAGACTACCCTGGGAAGCCAGAGGGATTAAAGCCATAAAACATATGAATCATTCTTCTTTTAGTACATGTCAAACTCTGTAGTTACTCTAACTGAAGTTAATTTATCAGGACTTGACCAAAATATTCCACAATAATGACAGTGTACTTATCACCTAAATATTAATACTTGGAGAGGTTAACTCTGACTTTAAAAAGCTCAGTATGATTATTTTTAGTATAGTAAGTGGTAGTAGTGCATGCAGTAAGTGTCATTTATCTGTGCACCTGTCAGACCGAGAGTTATGACTGACACCAGATCCAAAATACAGAGACACTTCTGGGACTCGCAAGGGCAGCTAAACAGAGAAATAGTTGGAAGGGTTATCTGAGGACCCGACGACTGGTCTAATAATAGACCTTTCCATCTTGGTCTTATGCCTTCTCTGAACTGTAAACCTGCCTGTGTTCATAGTATCGCATGCGTATTTATGTGTGACCACACATTGCAGGGCACTCCTCATGTTTCACTGCTCTGTTTTCTGGTGTTGTTGAATAGCTAACAGATTGAGGACAAGCTGTCACTGGGTTCAGCTGGTCCTATCAACAGTTGAGCCTCTGCTCAACAAGAGACAATGTCATGTACAGCAGGTCACACTTGGGTGATCATCATGTTCACTGACTAATAAGGAATCAAAAGTTTCAGTGATTAATTGTTTGATTAGAGGGGTGCCAGCGATTAGCCAGTGTCATCTAACGACATAATAGAAATTTGAGGCATTCAAAAACTTCTGGCTTGTTTTTATGTGTGTTATTGAAAAGGATCTGGTTTCATGATGATGAAGAGTGCAAGAGCAGCCAGGTTTGATTAAGACAGTTTCGAGGGCCATTGGCCTTTAAGAGCTCCGCACGACATGAATCTGCAAAACAATTGTATATGTCAGATCAAATCACATCACAATGAGAAGTTGTACTTTTCTATTCACTTAAATTTTGGCATCATAGATGCTGGAGGCAGTAAGCTACACTGGAAAAAACTGGCACACTTTGCTTGTCAGTGAAGGAGCTCGTCATCCTCTAAAGGTTTAAGCTCCACTGAAGACGAATGTCACGCCATATATTTTACTTACTAAGGGTGTGACAGAATGGGTCAATGGGATTTTCTGTGTTTGTTGTATTTTGCTTATCTGTCAAACATACAGTACCCGAACATGAATGTTTGTCTGGTTTTCAAAGAGAAAGAGAGAGATTATACACGTAGCTCTTTGTGATGACTGTCCTCATTTTGGTTGTCCCTCTGTGCTGAAAAAGCTTAGATAGTTAACTCATTCTGACTTGCAAGATGCAGTAGTACAGTATTATCAGAATGCAGGCTATAGGAATGGTTAGATTGTTATATGTAAGTGTGAAATTGCTTAAAATGTCCATCAATTTAAATCAAAGATAGAACATTTGTTAAATCATGTTTAAGCAGATTTGTAGCTTCAGAGAAAACCATAAACTTATTTGCAACATCTGTACTAATGACAGGCGGTTAATTTGGGATACTGTAAGTGGAAGTTTCTCTTGCTCATGAGCCTTGTCCCTTGTAATATCTGCTTTCTGCTGTTTGTGACCTAAGGATTGCTGAAAAAAATGCAATTTTGTATTGGCAGCCACTGATTTGATTATTGTTAACTTTAATTAAGTTAGCTTTCTCGATTTAAGGACATCTACAGCTACAGTGCAATGACATGCAGACTAAGGCTGCATATTGTTAAAAAAAACTGTCACTACCACTTATGTAACGTTTCAGTTTAGCCAGGGATAGTTCACACATAAAAGAGGAACTTTTCTTCTTTTCTAAAGTTTTCTTTTTTTTGTGAACCAGTCTCCCCCTTAAAAATGAGCTTTATCATTCTAGTGGATTAAACTCTTTCTTAACACAGAAGCTCTTTTTAAGTTATCACTGTATTTCCTTCCAATCAATTCCTCTTATCTTTCCTTTTTCTCAGTGTCATGTAGATTCAAAAAATATTTTTACACACAATTTTGTTGTTGCTTTCATCTAAATAACAGATTGTTTATCATGTCACAAAATGCTCATTAAAAAAAAGCATTTAATGACAAAACACAATCACAAGGGTTGTGGAGCGACAGATGTCTGTTTTTATTCATGGGCAGATTCTGCAGCTTCGAGAGAATGCTTTAGTCAACAGAAAAAAGTTTCAGGGAAGATGTTTGGGAATTAAGTGGAGCTGACTATTCAAAGTCACACACAGATCATGTAAGGCTGAGAAAGCAATGGTCACTTGTAGAAATGACGAGCTTGTTAAGTTTGGCTTCATACTGTCATCAAGACATTTTCTGAGAATAAGAGAGCTCTTTGTGATGACTGTCCTCATTTTGGTTGTCTCACATAGTTTTAACCTGTTTAAAACCCCGGGCGCCGGCCCGGCTGTGTTTTTCTGTGTCCTTTTCTAATTTATATTTTCACAAGGACCTGCCCAATTCCCAGCCCTATTTCCCATTGCAGCACAAAATGAGAGAGGTTAAAATGTCCTATTACGAACACTGGAAGCCAGATGCATCATGGAATCAGTCATCAGAACTGAACTGTGCATGCATTAAGCGGAAATTTAACAACATTATTTGATACCTTGTGACATTTACAGTCATAAAAGAAGATTGCTGGTCATTTTAAGGTTTGAGGGATAGGTTGCTATTTACAGTAGTGAGGAAGGGAATAGTTGGGACACTAAAACTGTGATGACGCAATATTCCAGGAAGAGATCAGGATCATCGTCAGCTGGAGGAGAATTAGATGCCTTGTGTTGACTCCTGTGGATTTGTCATTGAGAGGAATGAACATTTTAGTTTCTTCACATCAATGATCTGTATGTGTTTAGGAACATAGTGCATAGTTATAGTTGAAAAACTTAGTTTGGTTTATAATATATTTGATAACTGTAATTAGTAATTCATGATTAATTTCAGTGTAACATTTTCCCCTTAGAGAATGAATTATTTTTAATTCATTTACCAAGACTGTATAGTGTAACCATTTTGGTAACATTTTATCTTGGTCGCAGCGGTGTGCACAGTATTTCTCAGGTGTAGGTGAAGGAGCTCGATATATTAACAAACTCCCTCTCTTCATAATTCCCAGAAGCAGCTCGACACGCGCAGATGACGAAACGATGCATCGTTGGTCACATGATCCAAACAATGCAGGCAAAATTTCTGGTTCTTAATATCGAGGCACAGTCGAGTAAACAGGCTCAAATATGATATCCAGATCGGAAACACAATCCTTTTTTGACGTTTGACTGAAGTCTGGCCCTCACAGGAAGACAAGATTCCCAACCATTACGTTCTTTCGGGTTTTTGTGAAAAAGGTCTGTTGGCTCTGATCCACCCTGAACACAGTGAACACTGTGTCGTGCATTAGTTTGAAATAAAGGCCGGCGGATGCACTTAGGGTGTGGCGAAGAACGACACTGGCAAGAACCATGGAAACTGGCATCCATTGTAAAACGTAGAATATGGCGAATGTGCTCATATGCGGTTGTCATCCACTATCTTCACTAATTTAAGAGTTTAGCAATGTGTCTGAGCAACATGAAGCAGAAGTTTTACCAACCCGCACCCATCCAAACCTGTTAGGATGATTACCAAACCCGACCCGTTTCCCACAGATAACCATGGGAAAATGTTTTAACCCATGACCCAACTTGCAGCTTAAAACATTAAGTAGCTAACTGTAAATACACCCCACCCCTCTCTTCATTGCATTTGCCATTTTTCTTTATTTGGTCTGGTATTTACTGTGTTCTAGGTTTTTTTTCTTTAAAAAAAGAAAAAAAAGAAGAACTAAAACGCTACTGAGATGAATTTTAAGCCCTGTGCTGATACTGTAATGATTCAGCAGTTGTGTGTGATTGTACATTTTGTAGAAGAGAAAAAGATTTAAAAGAGCAACTAAAACACCGAAAAGAGATATTACAAGAGGATTGAATTGCAGTCAAATAAGGTACAATCTGTCTTTTGACGGATTTTGGATGTTTAGATTTGGTTTGTGCTACAGCAATATGGAATCAACATTGGGATTACGTCTCCAAAATGTGGCATAGTTCATTGATGTGGTTGGTTGCCTGTAGCACTAACATCACATTGTATTTAGAGGACAAGGATGGATTTCTGTAAGAGATAAGCAGCATTTAATAACTAAAACTAATTTGATAGAGAAACAACAGCTACATCTAAATTGCTATGTCTGTTTTAGGTGATGTATTTGAATTTATTCATCTATCGCAACATTTTTGAAGTCAACAAATCATAAATTCAACTCCTGTTTCTGACTCTGTTACTCTGGGGATTAGTAATGCAATGATGTCCCTGGAGTGGGTTGTTGGCAACACTGAATGCTTGCAACTGCAGATGCAGACCCTTCTTGTTTTACGGAGTAGAGATTCTTGTGAAACATGAAGCTGGATAGTGTCATACGAGCCAAAGGTTATAGGAGAAGCATTTTGATTAAGTCATTATTCACATCAATCCAGTGTGTTCAAGTCAAGCACATCCTGGTAATCAAACATGCTCTAAGATATCTAAATACTTAGAGATGGAAAAAAAAGAGTAAAAGTTTTGGTAAAGTGAAACACTGCTGCTACATTTTCCCAATGTTTAATCAGACAAAATTTAGATGTTTAATCAGACAAAATTTAGATGTGAATTGCACATACAAAAATGTCAAAGCTTTTTGGGTATTGGTCAGCTGTACCACCTTTTTTGCCATCCCAGGCAGGTTCTGCTTAGGAGGGGTCTTAAGTGCTTGGCACACTGTTGTTTTTTTCTTTTTTAGGGGGGTAGGGGAGTGCCATTGATTTTGGCACAAACATTCAAGCTTAAAAAGGTTGGGTTGTGAGAGTTGGTCCACAGCCATTTTCATGTCTTTCTAGCTTTGCTCTACTGGGTTCAGTTCCAAACTTTGGCTGTGCCACTTAAGGACTTTCATGGTTTTCTGAAGCCACTCCTGTGTTTTCTTTGTGCCATGCCTTGGGTCACATAGGCGCTTTGGCAAACTCCAACCTGGTTATCTCAATCACTACTTTTTCTTAAATGTCTGATTGGTGATGTGTCCATGTTTATTGAATAATTTATTTAGCAGAGTTATTCTTTCAGATCTGTCACTGCAAAGTGAAAAGTCTGGGGCAGGGGTTCTTTTTTTCCAACATCTTTGCAAGTTTGGTTTTGTCATCCACTAGCTTTCCTGTTTTCCAGGTTTAGCTCTTATTACATTAGGCAGGCGACATACTGTGTTGCCCCTCTGTAGCTGCTCTGGTTTTGCAGAAAAAATTGCTATCTGAGTCTGAATCTACCACAGTCTTTATGGTGGTTTAATCAGGCGGTTTAGTCCGTTTTGGTTACGTGTGGTATGAACACAAACTGAAAAAAAGGTGTGAAATTTTCCAGAAATTTCTGCCCAATCGGACAGTCCCTGGACTATCCTGTGTGAATGCACCCTTATTGTTTTGGACATGCTAAAGCTGAAACTGGCAGGTTCTCTGACTCAAGTATTTCTATATACATTCTATATTTGTCTCCAAAAAGAGGTGTGATACTACCTACATATTACTTTTTGATCTCAATTTAAATATTGACACATTTTGCTGAATAAACAAATATTTCTGTGACTCCTGCATGGTGTCAGAAAAAGGTTTGGATACATCCAACCTTTTTTTTTTTTTTTTTTGTATAAAAGTTTGATCAAATTTTTGTCCTTGACTATGTTTTAATCAGTTCTCCCAAAACTGTTTTATTTCAGTTCTGGAGAGAATTGCAGTT
This sequence comes from Atherinomorus stipes, assembly GCA_023101725.1. Taxonomy (NCBI): domain Eukaryota; kingdom Metazoa; phylum Chordata; class Actinopteri; order Atheriniformes; family Atherinidae; genus Atherinomorus; species Atherinomorus stipes. The sequence continues at coordinate 127,325 of JALJCO010010590.1, read as the reverse complement.
TTTCAAACACTTTAATCTTAAACATTTTCTTAGGCTTTCTTATTTGCTGCCTCCTGCTATACTGAAACCATGTCGTACGTGGTGTACGTGTGCAGTTGAATTCTGTAACGCAGTGAAAAAAAGAGGCCTAAGGTTCCCTGTAAGAGGGCATGATGAGGAGTCTATTCTTATGCACCAACCTTGAAGTTTGTGAAAGTGTGAATTAGAGGCCAGGATTAGTAGAGCATGCCCCTCCTGTATAGGGACAGGATCTGTTTGCACTTGATGCTGTCTTAACATGTTATGTATGAAGCCAACCAGCACTGAAGGCACAAACAAATGAAACAAATGCATGTTTTGTATTCGTTTCAGAGCATTTTTGGCTGAATCCGTGGGTTTGTTTCGCTGTGGCTGGGATTGTATGTGCGTGAAGATTCCAAACCTAAGTGGATTTATAGCAAACAGCTATTTAGGATATATTGCTGTTTTAGAGAGATCCTAATTGAAGCTAGCTTTTTAATCATTTAGAAAAATAAATTATTTTAATACTTAATATTCATTAGTATCTGAATACATTGCATCATTGCCCACAGTCTTAAGGTTTCTTGTCACATTTGCTACTCCTGCCACATTTGTTGCTCCACTTCTGACCCTGAACAGTCTGTGTATGAGGATTACAGTAGATGAAAGGAAAGGTTGAAGAAAACACAAAATTTCAGTAGGTTAGTAGGACAAGTTAGACGACAATGGAACTGGGTCAGCCATGCGTCTCATCCTCCTCTCCGCCCCCCCAACTCTCACACATTGTTAAAACTTTTTTTTACATAGAAATCCTTTCATCAGACGTGCACACCCACACATCTTTATTATAACACTCACAAGAGCTCAAGCACGCCAACTGTCTACCAGCCTGCTGTTAGGGTGTTTATGACCTTGATGCCCTTAGAGTTGACACTGTGCAGCTGCTATTATTGCCCCTGACATGCACGTGCATACACATGCATTTGCACACATATGCTTACATTAGTGCCTCTGCTCATGCATTCTTACATGCTCAAGCACACACACACCTTACAGAGACACACAGTGTCACCCCTCTCATGCATACACATTCTCCGTTTTTACATTCCACATTAGCGCTGTAATGTTGCTCTGTTGCAAAGGCTCTTAGCCAACAAGAGTCCTTCAAAACATCTGATGAATGGTCACGCCACCAGGTTGAAGCCTCCAGTGGTGGGCCTGATCAACATGCTCTGCCATGGGGCCCTTAGCCTAACAAAGCATAGAATGGAAATTTTAATGGTCACAACAGCCTGTCCTGGTTCAGTCTTAGAAAGAGCTATTCCCTTTTTATACATACCCATGTCATGTCATTTCTCAAAAAAAGGAGCATATTCATAGATCATGTTTTCTTCAGGGAGGGCTCTGTGGGATTGGTGTTTCTTTGACCTGAGCAGCTGTGACTGACATGACGAAGGGTTGTTGAATGTTAAATTTTGTTCTCGCATGCCAACTCTTATACAATAGAAACAAAACCACATCTTCATTACTGCTGGGTTTCTCTCCTTCAATTATGTCCAAACTCCTGAGTAAAGACATGCACAAAAGAAAAATCTCTGCAGAGGACAGGAAATCTTTGAATGGCTGTAATGAGGATAAAACGGACATCTTGTTGGTGTGGTTAGATAAGAATAAACCAAATAACACTGACATTGAAACAAAGAGGTTGGATTATCTGGTAGTGGTTGATAAGGGCCCTCATTATAACTTAAATTCCTTTAACGGAAATCGTAAGCCTTGATTTTATTTCCTGTTTATCTTAGCAGACTAATAATAGTGCTAAATGCTGAAATGAGTCCCACTGATATACCTAAAATGGCCCACCCACCCACTCTGCTGTGGCAGTGGTAAACATCTCAAAGTTTGTCTTGGGAAAAAAATGTGAAAGTAAACTGTATTCAAACCTGAAAATAAAATTCAAGAGATTGCTGTTGTTATTTTATTGTCCCGTCTTACTTTTGGTCTGTTAGCTCTATGAAATTCATCACGCTCCTCCAAAATTTTGCATCAGTTTCATTTGACTTTGATATTTTGCTTGTGATTTGATCTAACATGACTTAAGTTTACTTAAGATGTCGAGGCTTGTCTATTAAAGAAACAAGTCCTGAAAAGAGCCTCATCCACGATGATATTAGCCCTCCTTCAAACAAAAACAGTAAATGCTGGAAATATAAAATCAGCCAACAAACATTAGCATACATTAGTCTTAACTTGGCATGGTTGGATAGAATTATGAGTCTCATCTAGAGTAGTATTTATAAGTGCATGCTACTGTATTTTCACAGTCTTGGCACCTGAACCTCAAGAGAGCAGCACACAATAAATGAAATGAAATGAAAAATACTTTATTTATCTTAGAGGAGAATTCCAAATTTTAACCCTGTTCAGTTCGTCTCAGATATATGAGACGTGCCATTCATATATGAGTGTATGTGCATGTTCAATCACACCAACAAGTGTGTATGCATATGATTGTATTTTGGAGCCACAGCTCTTTTCCTTTCATACTGTGGCTTGACTGCAATCTTATGTTAGGCTCCTCAGGGAAGGCACGCACTAACGCACAAAGATACGTACATGCCAGTACACACCACGCACGTACAGGCACACACCAACATTCATCTTCATGGGCAAGTCAGTCATCCTTTGCAGCTTCAACTTTGGCCCAGTTCCACTGTTGTTTCTCTATTCATGTATATATAAATGCAAGAGAGGGAGAAAAGCAGGGGCGCGGTGAAGAGAAAGCCAGCCAGTTGGGGGGCCATTCGGATTTCCATAGCATGCCCTGGACTGGGTTCATTGAGTTCACATGTGTGAACCCAGTTTCCCTGCAGAAAAGCAAGGTGGCCTGATCTCCTCCTTGCCTTGTTGAATGATGCAACGCTGTATGCAGCTCTGGGCATGTTCTTTGTTGAATTTCAGGGTGAGGAAAAGTTGAAAGCAAAAGTGGTTATAATCACATGATCATTTCTTCAAAATAATAAAATCTATATGTTACAGCTTGCCCTCAGCACTTCCAATATTTATTTTTTTTTAAGCACTTACTTTACAGAACATAACGTTACTTGGCAAAAAATGGTGTGGATGGCTTCTTCCTTCTTATATAAAAATAATTTAAAAATGGTTAGTCAAATTTTTTTCTGTTTCCATCTGTATTTTTCTTATCTTACTCTTTTCCTGTGTGATCCTTTATTAAATAAATCCTTTATTTTTTCAGCTTTCTATTTCCACCAGGGCATTCTATCCATCCATAGGCATCTTTAAGTGTCTCTAAATATTTAGCTTTATTCTTGTCTTTGGATTCTTTTCTAATTCTATTTCAAGATGTGTTTTATATGCACAAAGAAATCCTTTGTTATTTTTTTCTTTATAAGACGTGATTTTCACATCATCATTCGAAGACATCAGTGTTGTGGCTTAAATTAAATGGCTCTAAATGTGCCCACAGAAAAACTAAGAACAAGCACAGTAAAATGCACAACGTTGTTATTGCAGTACCACTGCATCGTATTAACTGAATTGCTGGCAGAACTTATTTGTCTCCTTGTAGGATAATTTAAAAGGAATGTTGACACTGAAGGGTTTTAAAGACTCAGACCTCTGCCAGAACACCACTTAATTTTAATTACTGAGCAGTAAACTCTATTTTAATCCTGGCAGGCTGAATTTATATACACATATACGCAAGGTGCTCATGTAAATGAACTTTCTGCTGTCTGCATCCTTTGCTTTCTCTTATCAGGTGGGCCTTGGTTCGGAAAGTCAGCAGAGGAAAAGAAAGGCTCCAGCTCCTCCTCCAACTCCAACTTCCATCACACAAGACTCTGATGAAACTTCAACCCTTGCCTCTCCCACTCCCGATAGCCTCTCTGAAACACCCGCCCCAGCTTGCCGCACTAAGGTGGCACAGTCAACAAAAGTGGCCGATGCCTCTGTGGTAGTACAAACAGTAAAACCAGCTCCTCTCAAAATAGCAGTAAAGCCTCCGCCTGCGTGCCATGCGACTCCGACTCGCAGTTCTCCATCGCCAAGCAGCAGTACCACCGACAGCCTGGCCGTGCAGGATTCCAGCTCTGAGCTCAGTCGCAGCTTTGATGATTCAGATGCTGACCTGGAGCAGACTGGGTCCCACTACAGCACAAGCAGCTCAGCAAGTGGCTCTGTGCAAGTCCGGCCCACTACAACAAGCACCAGCAGCAGGATGGTGGAATCAACAAGCAGTACACCTGCCCAAACAAATCAAGATGTGAATTCAGACAGCAGCTCCAGGTCTGACACAGAGTCGGCCCTAAATCTGAAGCTGGATGAGGTGGAGAACAACAGACATAGCGCAATAGGTAAATATCAATTAAACAACAACTGACAGTACAATCTTCAGACATTCGTGTATAGATTTAAATAGTTAGAATATATACCTCATATATATATTTCCCCCTAAAGTAATGCTTTCAGAAAAACTTAATGACCACCTGTTGTTTGTGACGTGTTCATATCCTTCTATCTCATAAATAATGAATTGAAGCTGGATTAAAACAGCAGGCAGGGAGAAGGAAATGAGCTTGGCTGTTGATCATTGAGCTCTGACAGTGGTGGCAAAGACTTTATGCTGAAGAAGTGAGGCAGTCGCAATTTGCCTGTAGAGGTTTCCTAACTGTCTGCCCTGGAGAGCTGAGCTGTCACACGCTGCAGCAACATCTGAGGCTTAGACTGCCAAAAGTGATGTGCATATCCCGCTGAAAGAAAGGAAGCTTGTGTGTGTAGGTGTATATGTATGTGTGTGTCACAGCTGAAGAGCTGGAACTAGTGGAGCTGGTTTTCATCATAGCTCCTGAGACAATAGAGTCCTTGTCTCTCACTCATGACTATCAGTCTCCAACGGTCGTCCTTTCTTTTTTACCTTTTTCTTTCCATCTTTCTTTCTCTTGTATTAATGCAAACACTCATGCAAACTTGAATCTGGCAGATTTGAAGGAAGATGGATCCATCAGAGTCTTTAACTGGAACTACTTGAACTTTAGCTGGCCTCATATTGATTTTCATATAACCCAGAATATTCTCAGTGGCAAAGTAAGATTGGAGCAGAGGGTTGGTGTTTCTGACAGGGTATAGATGAGAGAGCCCTGGACCTCTAAGGGGATATAAAAGGTGAGGGTGCCAGAAAGAAATTCAAAGTACAGGGCATGGGAAGGTTTTGACATAAGGATGACAGGATAGCAATGAAGAAAAGGGCGAAAAAAAGGTTGAGAGAGAGATCAGTGCAAGAGAACGGTTGAAGACTGAGATGAGTCATGCAAAATAAAGCTAACGGCACTCAGTTTGTCAATAAATACCCAACACTACTCTTTCTCTCTCAGACAGTTAGTCTCCGTTATTTATTGAAGGTATCAGTGCAGCTCAGTACTATGCAAGTCTTGTTTTCTTTTGTTTATTAACAGCAAACAAAATTTCTACCAGAACATGCAAAATATCAGAGAGAGAAAAAAAATATGTTGTTGAAGGAATAATTTATGTACATTTTTGCATCTGTTTTCTTGTCAAGGTTATGATGGTATACAGTATAAGCTTGCAGCTTTTTAGGAAGCATTTAAAGGAAGCACATCGACATCACCTGCCGAGTCAGACACCGCTCTCTGATAAATCACAAACCCTGTAAGTAAGTTTGTGCAGCTGAATTTCATCAGTGCTCTTTTTTTGTTACAGACTCTATAAGTTTTTAGTGTTTTATTGGGTCTGATATCTTCTCTTTGTGTTAGCATGACATTTATTAAATGCTCGATTTTCATGGGAGCACACATAAAATCAGCTGTAAAATGTGTTTTTACTATCTTGCTAATAAGTTGCTTCATTATGAGATTCACAAAATCAGTTGACTTATTTTTTAGCTTTATGAATGAAGATTAAGTTGGCATCTGTCTTTCATCCTGTGTCTTCTCTGAGCTCTCTCCAGCTAGTAAAAGTCAGCCCAGTGTTGGTGAGTGATCAAAATGGGCAATTTGATATCCAGTTGATGGCATGTGATGTGGTGCCATAAAGCAAAACTCACCTTAACAAGATGCTTCAGGCTGAAATTTTAAAAAGTCAGGAAGTATGATTTCATGGCCTGAGGACATTGCAGAGCAATAATGGCTCCAGGAATGTGCATAATCAATGTCAGTCCATCAGTATGACTCAGAAGCACAAACTTTTAAGATTGGAGGCTTATGAGGTTCTGCTTGAAAATCAACCCATTGTATCTTTCTTTCACTCATGACCAAGTAATGGATGGTACTTATTGCTGATACTCCTATTTGATAGTCTAGTTTTATGAATATTTTTGCTTTATTTTGTTGCCTTTACCATTTTTTAGTCACGTAGGTACACTAAAAGCCATAGTGTGTCAATGAAGGTGTACTTAAATACAAATGTAATTACTTATGTATTTAAAGAATAGAAATTGATTGTGAATGTTTCTCAAAACCTCAGTGATACTCTAATAACTGTTTCCAAGGTGTAACTACTTCATGAGAAATTAACACCACAGTTCCTTGTTATATGTTGAAAGCCATATTTTGTGGAAGTGCAATGACACAATCACTTTCATCTCTTTAGAAGTTCTTTATATTCCAATCCTGCTAAACGAATATATGTCACACTCAATTGAGGCAACACAATGCAAGTATTTCAGGGGAATGTTGGCAACTTTTTACACTGAGAATAGACATGGCAGATTCTTATCCGTTTCTTGCGCAACATTACTCCACTGCCAATCTGATAGTTCTGTTACCAAAAGCAAATGAAATACATGGATGCCGGTCATAACGCACTTATACTTGAAGGATCTTTCAAGAACACCAGCAGTGTGGAGAGTTTTTCCAACATCAGAAAATTGTTCATTTTTTATTTTTATTTTGTGAAAAAAGAAGGGTGGTAAGGACTTAAGTTTAAACCTCTCTTTACAGCAAGTGTATCAAAAGTGTCACATTCAGATAATTCTGTTCTTAAAACCCTGAAGGTGGCATGAATGTTGCACCTCTGACCAGAGAAATGTTATTTCATTAACATTTTTTTTTTTATTGCTCACAATTGTTTACCCTCATTAACTTACCTACAGATTAAGATTTTCTGCTTTCAAATATCAGCTTACACCTTTGTCGTCATCAGACTCCTCAATTCTTATTCTGTTTTTGCAGACAATTGTTCTTTAATCTTTTGTCACAGCCTCCAGTCCAACTTTGTGGTTATTCCTTCTATTACAGAAATAGAATGTAGATCATACTCTATTTTGGAAATTCATAAGAGCAGAAAACTAGCAAAATAATAACTGCTTTAACAAAATATATTTGTTTACAAACCATCATTTGCCTTGGGCTGCATAGGCGGTACTGCATATGCAGAACTTTGTGTTCAGTTTGTTCCTATTTCTATCATTCCAAAGACTCTGCACTCAGAAACTCAAATGTATTTATCAGAAAATTTATAATAGTCAAAAAATTATAAGAATAAGTGCAAGGTGGATATAAAATACACAATAATATAAAGAATTTTTAGATATGCTTCAAAATTTTAAGGTTATTTTTTGTGCGTATAAGAGGCTTGGTTGTATTAGATTTGAGATGTGAAGGGGATGGATATGATATATATTATGTATAGCAAACAAAAAAGAGATGGTGGGGGTGTTTTTGGATAAAAAAATTAAGAATAAAGTAGCAGAAATGACCACCACCATTGAAGGGATAATGGAGAGTATAAGTGTTGAAATTGTTCTGGAGGTTTTGAATATAATTGCTGTAATCTGTTTGTATTGAACCCTGTCATGTTTAGATGTATTTAATCTAAGTTGGAGTCTTTTTCTTATTCTTCAGGTTTACCCACTTTCTCTTGGGCTTAATATTATCTTTTATTCCTCACTTTATATTTAAACTCTATTTTTTATTTTATTTTTTTCTTATATTTTTTTTCCATTTTTCCTTTATCTAGCCTATCCACTCTTCACAGCGCCTGTATATAATATACTATCAAATGAAATTAGCTAGCATAACAGCAGGACTACTCATTAATATATAAGTGATCATCTCCCTTTTTTTATTGTTTTTCTTCTCACCCTACAGACTCTCTCTTTTAGACCATTTTTTTCCGCGGTTTCACCGCTGCAGCGCTACAGCTATCTCAGTTGTATTCGCATTCTAGCTGGGTATGCATTCACGTACATTAGGTATCTCCATGCCTCCTTATCATCCTTTTATATTTTTTTTATTATACTATCGCTATACCCATAAAACTTATATTTATAATAATATTAGTTTTAATTTACACTCGGTTTTTCAAGCACCGTAAAAAACTGCAAAAAATACCAACTACATATACTGTCTGTATTTCTATTTATAACAAATACAGAACTAAAAAAACTAAAAAGATATATTAATAATTTTATTAAAAGATTAAAAATAAATAAAAAATAATACATTATTATAATATTTTTATAAAAATACAAAATAACAATTGAAATAATTAAAAGCTAAAATTAAATAATTGAATCAAGAAAATGCATTTTCAATCACTATTCTTTTATTTCTTAATTTTTTATTATCAATTATTATTTAAAAAAAAATTTAAATAAATTTTTTCCTTCTTTTTTTTTTATTTTCGTATGATCCTTTTTTGTTCTAAATTTCCCCCATTTCCCCGTTTTTCCAATTTTTATTCCAATTTCTTTTTTTTATAGTTTTTACTGAATTTTTCTTTATTGACATTAAATATAATAATTATATATAAATTCAATAATTAAAAATTGATATAGTTATCTGATTGATAAAATATATTATTTAAATAAAATATATTTCTTATATTATATCTTCCCCATTCTTCTCCTACAATTTTTTCTATCATAATGATATTATTAAAATTTATTCAAACACACAAAATTGGATACACATATTTATTAAAAAAATATATTTTTATTTTTCTTTTCCTTTTCCCTTATCATTCTTAATTTATTTTTTTTCATTATTGATAATTTTTTTTTAGATCAATACTTTTTTTTAATTAATCATTATTTTTTTTTTTCACCTTATTTATTTTATTTCAATTAAATTTATCTCTCTCGGCGATTACATCTCTGGTTGAAGTGATAGAATATACTGTGAGAGGATTTTATGATTTTTGTATAGTTTGTCCCATGATATATTATTTTCTTCTCTTCTCTTAACCTATTTTTTATATTTTTCGTTTATTTTTTTTCCTATGCTTGGGTGTAGGTCTCCATCTTAGCCTTAGTGACCAATTCCTTCATGTCCACATTCTAAATTTTAAATATTCGAATAGTTTTCTTAAGGTTCTCCAGATTGGTCAATATTGTCCAATGTTTATTATTTATGTAAATAATGTTTTTTAGATTTTTAAAAAATTTATTTGTTTTTTTTATGCAAGTTTACATGATTTTGTTTTCCTCTGGAAAAGCTTTTAAAGCTCTTATAAATATAATGAAAATTTTATTAAAATTTTTAAAAATTAAATTAAATTTAAAAAAATTTTTTAAAATATATTCAAAATTTATTTATTTATTTTTTGAAATTATAAAATTATCCTTCAAATAAACATTTTAAATAAAAAACACATATAATAAACATCTGAGATCTTGAAATCTTTGTAGTCATAAAAGTTGTTGAATTACTCAGATGGAAGATCTTAATTAACTGACTTATATTTAAGTATTGAATATTTATTTTTTATGAAATATGAATTTGGTTTGAATTCACAACTCACTTTTTTTTCTTTTCTTTTTTTCTTTTTTTCCATTTTTGATTTTTTGTTTTTGGGTTATGAGGAATATTTATAAAATAATTACTTTCTCCTCCTTTCTCCTTCTCATAATACCCATAAAATTCTAATATTATCATATTTCCATTTCTCCATTTTCTATTTTTAAATTTTTTAAGATTTTAAAACTTTATTATTTTTTTTATTTTTCATTTTTACACTTTTTTTTTAATTTTTTTATTTCACCTTCCCACTCCCCCATATTTAAAAATTTGAAATTTAGTTATTCACTACCACCCGGGGATTTTCGAGAACTTTAAAAATAAAAAAAATAAAAAACATAAAAATTACTCTAATTATTCATTTTTCGTTTGGTAGGGTTTTATATTAAAATTAATTAAAAGAAAATTAAATTATAATATTTATTTTATACAAAATTAAATTTAATTTTTTTTTCTTTTTCTTTTTCTTATTAATGTATTAATTAATTTTTTATGTTTTTTTTATGACTTTTTTTTTTTTCTTTTTTTTTATTTTTTTTTAGTTATGTTTTTACCGTTTCTTTTTTTTTTTTTTTTTTTTCTCCTTTTTCCCTTTTTTTTTTTTTTTTTTTTTTTTTTTTTTTTTTTATTTTTATTTTTTTTTTTTTTCTTTTATTTGTTTATTCATTAAGCCCCGAACCTATTTTTTTTGTTTTTTTTTTTTTTTTTTTATTTAAAATTTATATTTTCCCCCTCCTTTTCCTTTCTGTATTTTTTTTTAAGTTTTGTTTTTTTTTTATATTTTATTTTTTTTTTTTTTTTTTTTTTTTTTTTTTTTTTTTTTTTTTTTCTTTTCCAAATAAAATTACTTCTCCTCCTCCTAAAAAAAACAAATTGCAAAACACTGGTTAAATTGGGTTTTCTTGGCTCACTTTTTGCAGTGAGTGCAGTAAATGATCTGTTGTCAAACTCCAAAATATTTAAGTATGACCATCAGTGCCTCCCCTGCCTGCATACTCTTTTTCATCCAGGAAACACTGATCGACCAGCACCTCCGAAACCTCGCCGTTCCCCGACCAGGGAGTCACCACAGCATGTACCACCCCCTACTTTGTCTGTTCCTCCCTCTTCCTCCTCTTCCATTGAGCATACAGACAGCATCTTTCTACAGGATCCCGTGGAGGTGAAGGAAGCAGCTCCCCAGTGTAGGTTCCCCATGGACTGCAGCTTTCTTTCCTTTGATTCTTCTTTTTCTTCTCTCTCTCCTAGACACTGCTGCCCTGTTTTTTTTCTTTCTTTTTTTTGGGGGGGGGGGGGTCTTATTTGATCCATCCCAATCAGAGTTTGAATCTAACTTCACTGGTGAAACCTTAAAGATGTGTGTCAATGTGAATACTAAACTGTGTCTTCATCCATGCTTTCCATCTTTCCTTCAGAGACTTGAGCAGCCGACTTTTGTTAACTGATATTGGGTCTGTAGGAGGTCAAGTTGCTTCATATCTATAAATGTCAATCTCTGGGTCCAACAGGTCAGGGCTGAGGTCTGCCCCAATCAACTGGAGTGCCTTTTATGTTGCATTTAAATCGTACACGAGAGCATATTAGATGCATAATGGAAGAGGCTTCTGAGTGATGCTGAACTGTGCAAGCCCTCATCTTTCTCTGTACTTAACTGCATTACCACAGCAGATAAGAAGGTCCTGTCTGCAGCTCGCAGGACGAGGCAAAGTTGGAATTTGGGCGGGTTCAGACATCCGACTCCATCCACACGCCATTATTATTAGTTTATTCTAATCCTTACCCCTAAACCCTATCCCTAACCAACCTATCTGGCCGCGCTCATTGGATATCCAACCCCGCCCAATATCCGACTGCCTACCACAGGCTGCAGCTGGGTGTTACAGCAGCAGATGGCCAAAATTCCAATTTTCTTTTTCTATGTCACTGTTTGTTCTCAGCTTCTTTTTAACCATCTATTCATCTCAAATCTCATCTGCTCTTTTCTTTGCTCCCCTCCCCACACCCTCCTCTGTAGTGTACTGCTGTGGGCCCGTGCGTCTGCGTTCCAAACGCTCCTGAAATCTCTCTCTGGCTTGATCCTCTCTTCATCCTGGCAACTCTTTTTCATCAGCCCCCTTTGCTTCTTCGCGACCTGTCTTATTTCTGCTGAACTTTCCTTTGATAATCGACATCCCGCTCTCATCTCTCTGAGAGCTTTTTTTCTGTTGATTATTCAGTTTTCTTGTATTTGATCTCATTTCTGTTTATTTTGTTTTTCAACAATTTGCTGTTGCATGACGTGTTAATCGCCAGTTTTTATTCAGTCTTTTGACAGAAGTGAAACGACAAGTTAAATATTCACTTTTATGTGTACGAAAGTGCTGTTTCGTCTCAATGACTTCTTTTTTTCTTGTTCTTTTTTTAAAACAAATGTATGTACATACTGTAATGTGCATGGTTTTACATTTCCTGTTAATCTACTGGATTCTTGTGGCTGTGCATGACATCAGAGCGGAGTTATAATGGGAACACAGAATGTGGTCAGAGGACAGTGATGCAAGACTATGTGATATCAGCAAATATGCGATAGCTGCAGATCAATAGTTAGATGGTGTACCGTGTATGTCAGTGCCTGAAATTGTGGCTTGGTTTGGAAGCCTGAAACCCAAATTAATGCTGAGGGTTGTGATATTATGGTGGGTGATGATGGTAAATGTAAAACATGTTGCTTTTGGCCATATAAGCTCATATTTTGCAAAGACATCTATATTTAATACAAGAACTCTTTCCAAAAAGAGTTCTTCAGAATAGACTCATGCATGCATGATCTATTGTTGTGTCCTGGTTGTTGTAGTGGAGGTTGCATTAATGGGGTGCATTAATGCTTCACGACCTGCTAGATATCTAAAATTTAAATGTCGTGTGATTTGTTTTTCAGGTTCTACTGTTCAGAATTTGGGCTGCAACACTACAAAACATGATTAAATAATTTTGGATGGACTCTTTTTTTGTAATAACTTGAACTATGTGAATGCAGTTATAGTATCACAGAATCCCATGAAATTTAGTAGAATTTTACCTTTTTTTAAAAAAAAATGCGAGACATTTTGTTTTAGGTTCTGATCTGATTACATTTTTATCATGCAGCAAGCCGATTTTTTATGAAGTGCATTTCATTATAACTGCAACTTCAAATCCACTGAGGTATGGAGCAGTTCTTGCCTGGTAAGGTGCCATACACTAATTGGATATGCAGCAATGTGTTAATGAGTTTCTGTTTGTTGTTTTTTAAATGGAGAATGTGTGTTTGAAGATATTTTTCAATTAAAGGCTGGATGACCGACAGGATTTTTATTTGGCTCTTTGCACGGATAGTCATGGCAAGACTTCGAAAAGTAACATCTAACTGTAATGACAGCTTTGGGGTGAAGACACCTGTTTGTTTGGCTTTTACTGAAGCATGTGCTTAGGGTCTTTTAGGGTTGAAGGTTTGTGTGTAAGCATGTCGTAGGGCAAAACCCAGTTAGTGTGTGTATATGTGGGTGCACATCTGAGTGTGTTTTGTGTGTGAACGTGTGATGGTTGTGGCTGTAACTGGAATGACTGAGCAGTTGCTGGGAAGGAGCTGGGAGGACAGCCCTATGAGTCATCACCACATCTCCTGGAACTGACTGTGCTCCACACACCATCATGACCAGAGCAGAAAACAACAGGCCTAGCATACACACATACTCACACAGGAGGACAGATTTAAGCAGCACAATGCAAGTCTAAACTCATGCTCACTTTCACCCACACCTGATATTAAAAAACAGTCACTCGCTGTTCAACTCATTTTAAAGAATCCCCTGTTGAATTCACAGGCCTGTGCATGCTGGCAGTGCTGCTGAAAACATGACAAATACTGCATTGATTTTTAGTCCCTTGAACAAGAGTTCAGTGAGATCGTTGACACTCTATTTAAGTTCCCCAAAACCCACAGGACTGACTAAAGCATGAGTGTACTGAAGAGATGAGAGGGTATGAGGCAATGCTATCTTTGCCTTGAACCTAAAACAGTCTGGTAAAAAATCTAATTAAAAGAGTTTGTTTACAGTAAGTCCACCCACACATCATTGAAGATATTTTATCAAGCCACAAGAAGTCATGCTCCAGGCTTGTTTGGTATATTTGGGTTGTGCTTTCTGGTTTGTGTGTGCGTGTGCAAGACTAACGTAAATGCATCTAGTTTTATTTTCCTCTTTCTTTTTCTCCTTGATCTTAACTCTACATCCTGTGCTTCTTGTACTGTGCTAGCAGTCTGCCCCTGATAATTTCATTTTACTTCTGTATGCCATTCCAAAACCTTTTCTTTTCATGAATAAAGCCAGTGGAATGCCCCGTTGCTAACTGTGGCTAACACTTTAGAATGGGGTGATAAGACCGAATATACCAAAAGAACGGTTTTCTTTCTGTCCTCTTTCAGCTCGGCTTCATTCAATGGAGAGGTCCACAGCCAGTCGTCAGAAACAAGAAACTGAGGCACCTGAGACTGAGACTCTGTCCTTAGACAGCAGTAGTGGTGGCAGCAGCCTGCCGGACCAGGGTTATACAGCTTCAGAGGGTATGGCAGAAGGCGAGGACTCGGGCATCGTCAGCTCCCCCTCTGATACCCAACCCACCTCCCCGGAAGGGAGTTTATCACTGGATGGAAGAAGTAGAGGTGGAGAAGAGAAACTCATGGGACCACAGCAGGAAAGTTCCAGTGACAGTGATGAGGGATGTGCCACCTGGGGATCGATACACAGGTAGAGAGGAAGTCATGGGTACCACAGATAGGGAAACATGGAAGTAGATGAAGCAGGAGTGTGTGTGTGTGTGTGTGTGTGTGTGTGTGTGTGTGTGGGGGGGGGGGGGGGTGCAGTTGACAAACATTTGATGCGTGTTTACGTTTAATGTGCAGTATTGGTTCAACAGATAATGTACATTATGTACATTAAACCCTTTTCTATTGCCAAAACCCCTTTTTATTTACTATACTCGTCTCATTTTTTTCCAGTGCTTATAGTCTAACCACTAATGAGTAAAACCTGCTTGAAAATATTTAGATTTTGATTCTTCCATTTGGTAAAATACCTCTTAACACCTGTATTGTATCATGGAGTGATCCATCACCATTTCATCCAACTTCAGTTGGCCCACAATATTTTTTTTTCTTTTTTTTCTCACTATGCCAGCAGTAGGCCAATAACCCAAAGTACCTCCCTTCATATTGTATTTGAGTTGAGGCCAAAGTTGGCACCGTCAATGTTTTGCGCTGGTTTTTCATAGTTATGATTCTAGGCGTTTATTCAAAGGTCTGTTTCGAAAAGGAATCCTGCTCTGGATCACTTTACGCCTTTTAAGTTGTTGTGAAATGTGTATGATTGTGTTCCCAGACCAAGGATCTTGGATTGACGCTTTAACTCCAATAAACATAATGAATCCAGAGTTTGGCCTGATGCTCCTGGCCACTCAGTATTCCAGGAAAGCACCATAATCCTGTTTTCTCAGAATCGTTGAGAAAAAGAGGACCAGTCCAAGTCGCTTAAAAGATAAATTTTATTGGGTTTGGCCTCCCTGCTGCAATTTGTTATGGCTAATATGACACTAATTCATGAGAATGCTCCTTTTAACTCTTAGAGAAAAGTGGAGGAAGTTTAAATTGTAGTAATTGTATCTTTACTATTTTGAAAGCCAATAGGCTCTGGTAAAAATTTTAATGTAAATTGACCACAATAAATGATACATAGATAATAGATTTTATTTCTTTTACTTAACTGGATTTAACCTTATTTTTGTGGCATTTTAGTTACAGGAAGGGTTCTGAAACTAAAAATATCAGAGAAGCATTTCATAACTTCTGTTGATTGTCAGCCGCACCAATGCAACATCTCCTTTTTTTTATTGCATTACAGATTTTAAGGACTCTGCTTGTGTCTTTTTACATTTCTATGTGCACTTGTCTTTTAACACTTTTTATGTACTCAGGCACAATGTGGCCAGCCCTCAGGCACAATCATTCAACAACTCTAAAGATGACTCAGAGCTCACAACCCAACTCCATCAGACACTGGCAGGTGAGGGGGCGCGGGGGCTGTCAAAAGATCACAGTGCAGCTTAAATAGATTTCTTTCTTTTATATAGCTGTCTTGCAGTGCAACTACCAGTGTAAATGTGTTTGGTGATGTAAAAGTACATTAAAATGCATCACATCACTGTGCTTCAAAAGAAGCACAGCTGTCAGGAAACTTGATGAATTTCAAGAGCTATTGGTTATATCTATAAACTGAAAATGTAATAATTTTTTAATCTCTTGATTTATTCCTTTTTTTCAGACCACGTAGACGTTGTCACAAGAAAAGAGTCACTTTATATGATATCCACTAGCAGTAATGAAGTGCCTGTGTCTGTAGTGGACATGGATGTGCCAGTTACAGCCATAGATGAGGTACTGGAGGAGTATGAGCAAGATATTGTTGAACGTGAGGGGAAATCACCTACATGGACTGAGGCTGCTGGCAGCGAAGGTAGGAATAATATTAGACACTACAATTAAAAACTTTTTTTGTATATTTTTTCTCTGTTGTATTGACTTTTATTTTTTACTTTTCTTATCATAGGTCCAGTCTTTTGTCAAAAGTCCAATGTCGAGTCACAGAACAAGAACAACAACGCTTATACAGCTGCTCTCAGTGATAAAAGAAGCCCTGCAAATGTCAAGCAGTTGTATCAATCAGAGCAGCAAAGTAAACCATGGGAGGACAAATCTACAGGGTGTAAAATGGAAGACAAGATACAAGAGGTTAAAATGACAGAGATGAGTTTTGCCTATACTAACAATGTGGAAAAGGATAAAGAAACATTTGTAGTAAAATCTAATGTTGACCTACAGAAAAACAGCAAGAACGCAGAGATCTCCCCTGATCCTGTTAAAAGTAAAACCCAGTCGTTTCAACTAAAGAAACCTGATCTTCCAACACCAATTCGGAGAACGGTGTCTACAGAAAAAGAAGACGAGATGCACAGGGGTCACCCAGGCAACTCTAGTTCCAACTCTTGTGGTAAAATCACTCCCAACGTCACGTCACGCTTTGGTATGAAAACATTTACAGTGGTCCCTCCCAAACCCTCAATCATGCATGATGACATGTCAGCTGTCACAGTAACCCCTGGTGCCATTAAAATAGACGATCAAGGAAATATGGTGAGAGCCGGTGTCTTTCGTAATGTTAAACAGTCATTTAAATCAGAGATTAATGACGCTTCCCCTCTTCATGAAAAAGCCAAAGCTTTTTGGAGCTCTAATGAAAAACACGAAAATGCTGGGACAGCAATAAAAAGTCCGATTGATAAGACTAAGGACAGTGTGAACGGCCTTGACAGTCCTGCTGGTGGCTTGGAGGCCACATTGAGGACCAGTAGCACAAAGCACCAGAAAACAACACAAAGTACAGTACAAAGTGCAGAGATGATCCAGCTTAAAGCGGTGGTGGCAGAGGACGGAGCTAAAGAACCAGTGAAAGTTGTTAAAGAATGGACTGAGATGGAGAGCAAGATTTCAATGGCTAAAAATGTTCAGCGGCCAAGTGATAAACCAGCCCTTCCTCCTCCACTGCTTCCAGAATTTAAAAGAGACCTGTCTTTCCTTAAACCATCCAGGCGAACCTCAAGTCAATATGTGGCATCTGCCATCTCTAAATACACCCCAAAGACCTCAGCTAAACCAAGCAGCATCCCTAAAATCCCTGACTCCCCCCCACTACAATAACAGAAGCCGGTACTGGTTTCCAGAGATCAGGTCGGTCTGCGCATGTGACTCCGCTGCAGTCTTCCCTGTCATCTTTATCAGATGATAAGGAGAATGTCTCCACTTCTACGCCCAACCCTCCTGGTCCCAAGAGGTCTGTAAGCTACCCAGAGTATATTTCAGATACTCAGAGATCTTTGGGGGGAATGAAATTGGACAGGAGGGTGTCTGAAAACTGCGTCGTATCCACCAAAGGATGTTCTGATATGCTGGACACTGAAACAGTCAAGAATAATCACCGTCAGTCCAGTGGATCCACCCAAATAAGATTGAATGCCAATAACAGCGGGGATCATGTCAAGTATGTTAGGCCCAGAAGCCCCAGCCCAGCATTTAACAGTCCTCTGCACTCATTCTTCAAACCACCCACTGCCCCAAAGATTGCATCCCAAAGCCAGATCAGTGTAAGTAAAACTTGAATTTAAAATGGAACTTGTTTGAAAAATGAAAACTATGACTGGTTCTTCAACAACACTATGATTGTAAATTACAGGGCTTGGAGGACACAACTAAGGCAATCACTCATCTAACCCCAGATGACAAACTGCAGCCTTCAGTCACAGTTTCACACAGTGATGCGACTCCTGGACCTCCAGCAGTAACCGTGTTTGGACCTGTTAAAAAGTTCAAACCGGTCATCTACAGATCTGTTGAAAAAGAGACATCTCTGCACAGCAGTCTGATGGAGGCAATCCTAACAGGTGGAGGCAAGGATAGACTGAAGAAGGTGCGATCAAGCTAAATAGCATTTACACTAGCGGAATTAACGAGTCTGATGGTTTTTAAACAAATACACTTCCTGCTCTCTGTTGTCTCATTAGATATCAACTTCTGGCCCCAGCAACCAGAAAAAAGTGACTTATGTTGAAGAGGAAAATGAAAGATCTGCTCTTCTGGCTGCCATTAGAGCCCAGAGCAACACAGACAGACTGAGGAAGGTAAGATATTTTTCTAGCTGTTCAAGAACTACAGTATCACATTGCCACTGTATGCCTGTCAATATCCAGGGGGCTTTGAGGAGAGATAAAGATCATACCCTGAAAAGTCACAGCATGGCTTTATCTTTTATTTATGACTTTGCAATCCGCATGTACTCTCTTTGAATGATTGCTTCACTTTCAAGCTCACGCAGATACTAGACCGTCTACCTCTGGAGACTCCTTGACTTTTACGTCTCACATCACAAGCATATACAGTATACTTGCTTAACAGCTTAACAACGTGCCATTGTGAACTAGCATGACTCTACACCCTGCAAACTAAAGTATTAGATGCACTTGCACTTGGCATAACAAGTTTTATAAAAGGTTTTTTTGAATGTCATCTCTTGCTTGTGCCTTGTGAGCATCCAAAGACATGCATGCACGGGTGCTTATTTTCATCCCTCTGTGGACACACTGAGCTGTGGTTTGCTGTCATGTAAGAACCCATGTGGAATGAAAGAAGCAGAAAATGTGCCGCTGTTGTTTAATTATCTGTGGTTATATTCTGGAGGTTCCTCAACAGAAGTGGAATCTCTGGAATGCTGCATTACTAAATTCAGTCCCAAATCTTGTGCTTCTTAACAAAAGTGGTTGAATAAATACCACTAAGTAGCTGTCCACAATGGGGTTGTGTCAGTAAATAGAATAAACTCATGTAACGCCAGCCTGTTCAAGGATTGTGTGCTGATATTTGGAGTAATTTCTTTGTGTCTACAGACTAAATCTGAGGCTGCCAATGAGCTTGAACTGTTCAAGAAGGCAACTTCTGATGAGGAGAGACGTGCAGGCTCCTCCTCTTCTCCTCCCTCTTTGACCTGTTCCTCCCCTGTCTTTGTCTCACCACCACCTCCACCTGTGGTTGCGCCTCCACCTCCTCCACTTGTCTTGCCCCTGGGTAAGCCTAGTGCTTTGGCACATCCAAATGCTAATGCAGCCATGAATCCTGCCTTGGCTAGAGAGGCTATGCTGGAGGCTATTCGCTCGGGATCAGCGGCTGAGAGGCTAAAAAAGGTAAAAAAAAAAAAGAAGAAAAAAATCTAACTTAAACAGTGTCTTTATTATGTTGGTTTACAGAGGCTGAGTAATGAAAATAAGCATTCAACATCTCACACTACAGTTTGGGGAAGAAAATACCCCTGCCATCTTTTAATCTGCAGATTTAAGAAGAATGCATAACAGCAGAATCAGAACGGAGTGAGGCAAGAAACCAAGAGACAGCAACAGAAACACACTGAGTTGAAGCAGGGCCCTCTCATTTCACAGCTCCGTTCTGGTTTCATATGTCTTGCTCCTGCAGCCCAGCCAGGAAACAGGAGATGAATTGCAAAACTGCAGCACATACACATCTTAATCTGACAGTCCTACTGTGCTGTTTTTTGAACATTTTCAGCAGGGTACAGTTCAGTTTGAGGTCAGCAGCGGTGAAAAAAATATTTACTGCGAAGATGAAGAATTTGGAAGTAATTAATTTCTCTTTGTAGCGTGCCATTGACTACTGTCCCTGCCATTACCATAGATGAGAAATACAAAAGTGATGTGTTGTGCTTCTTTTAACAAGGTCTCTGCTCCTATAAAGACCGTCCAAGTGAACGGCAGACTGGGAACTATTCAAGCAACCTCATCAACAGTCTCTTAACACGAAGTGGGGACCCACTCATCACAGCAACAAAGAATCATTCTTCATATGTAGTTTTACTTTGTAATTTTTGACACTATGCTGTTGTAACAAGCCTTTTGAAAACTGGATCAAGCTATTTATATATTTAGAAAAAGATTTTGCACTTATGAAATTGACAAGAAATGAACAAGTAAAGATTTCCTTGTGCTATCTAGATGGGCTAGATAAAGAAAGCGAGGCCTTATGCTTAAACTGATGCAGTCTTTAAAGGAGCAACAGGGCACAGATATTTTCATTTTCATTGTTAAACTAAAACAGGAATGATGTAGACATCAGCCAAGCACTTTTAACAGTCTGACAAGGGTGTCATTGGTAACGTGTGCAGTTAATGTCACCCACAGTATCAGATCATTCAGCCTCTTAACAACTTTCCGGAAAATGTTTGCGTCCAACTTTCTAACATACTGTTGCTCCTAACTTTATCTTGCCATGTGTACTTCAATTTAGTAGTTGAAAGCAGAAAATTGTACAGATTATGTGCCAATGAAAGCTAATGTAACAGTACATGAGACTCTTGGTTCATTTTTTTTGTTAATCTTTATTATTTTTTATTTGCCTTTGCTACAGTAAGTTATGGATGCCTTATACTGTTGCTCACACAGTATTATGTATATGATGTTTGCTATACAGTTTCAAAATAGGGTGCAATAAGTTGAGTTTGATAATGTTTTCAGATATTGACTACTTTCTGTTTTATTTCCACAATTATTTAATACATGCATACACCTGAGAAGACGATGACAAGATTCATGGCAATGCTTGAAGTGTGAAATGTTTTTGCGGGATCTGGTTCATTATGCCAACCTCTGCAGTTCTTGCCTCTGTGAAGGACTGAAATGGTGATGGTTGCCTTGTGCCTGTTAGATTAATATGTTCCTGCTTTTTTTTTTTTTTTTTTTTTTTTTTGCTGCCGTATTAAAAAACTAGAGATGGACAAGCATTATTAGTGATGGACAAAAATGTTTTCTCCTGTTCCTTTTTCCTCTCTGCTTTGTTTTTGTTTAGTGGAAAAAGCTTGGGTGAACTTTCTCTTTTCTTGACATTTAAACAGTTTTGAAACACTGTTTTAGGTATTTATGGTGAAGGCCACCAATAGCAAAGCAATTACTGATATTCTGTAGAAATCAGCAGTTTTAGAAAAGCAGGAATAAAGCTTATGTATTGTCTTAATTTAAGCATTATTGCTTCTCTTTGTACTCGTCTGTTAAGTTTATCAGGTGGAGGAGCTGTGAGGGAGAACAGATGCTGCCATTAAGTGGTACACACTAGCTGAAGCTGGACGTTTGTGCTAAATCTTAAGATTAAAGATAAACTACATTCAGGTAGAAATGTTTGATGCTGCATATTTTGAAGTAATTTTGACTAAAGGGAGTTTAAGTTTTGGTTTATTTGCTTCAGTTTCAGCCCTCAAATACATTTTTCTTAATGTTAATTTCATTTCTGCAAGTCAGTTTCTTCCACTCGAATGATTACAGCACAATGTAGCAGTTTAGATATTCTAATCTTTGAAACATTGTGATCTATTTGATTTATGTCACTAATACTATAAACATTTTATAAGCTATGTTTTCCTTTTGTGGTAAGATTGCACAGTTATTTTCTTTACCCCAATTTTTTGATTCAATAAATAATTTTGTTATCAAGTAAGAAAATGGGCTGGTGTTGATTTCTTTCCTTTTTTTAAGTATTTGTTTGAAGTTTTAACCATGAAAAGGGGCAGATTTACCCACACAAACTGCAATGAGACTGTGGTCATCATGCTGTCCTTATGAAATATGTTGTAACCTCTGCCACACCACAGATGAGCTACTATTCCAGGCAGCAGCTCATGGCCCTGACTCATCACTACGTGGTCACACAGAATCACTCTCAAAGAACGGACCCTGCGTTCCCAATTCCTGAAATGTTAGTCACTGTTCCACTCCACTTTCCCCCAGATCCAAATAAATGATGCAAATACATCATTAGCTGCAGCAACAGATGCATGGTTCACTTTGTTTTGCAACAAGTGTTCGGTCTCTCAAGTGCCGAGGTGTCCCCGGATAAAATGTTAAACTAAACTTTAAAGTGAATTTTAGCATGGAGCAAGTTAGTGGAGAGGGGTGATCTTGGCTGTGTTGGCTAGAGAACTTGAAATTCCTGCAGGGACCACAGGCTCTTTAGTGGGTTAAAATTCATGCTCATTTTACAGCCATTCTAATCTGCCTTACAAATATGTGAAGGGTGTGTGTGTGGGTGGATGTCCGTGTTTGGGGGTGGGTGTGAGTGATATTTTTGTTGCAAGTATGTATGTGTGCACAGGCTTGTGCCTGCGTTACAGTTCCAAACCATTTTAACCATGCTGCCAACGTAAACAACCTCTGAATCAAGATTTACCAGAAGGTCACACCACATAATGCAACAGAAATATGTTCTTTTCAGGCCTGGCTTTGGTTTTGCCTTTTGCTGACCGAACTGGTTGGTTTTTACTTGTTGCCATAACAGCTTTCACAAGCTATGCTTTAGTCTGTGAAGAATGAGATTGCACATCACAATGCCAAAACATGCTGACAGGATTTATGGTTTGCTTTTATATAGATAGGTAGGGAAATAAATCGATGTGTGTGTGTGTGTATATGTGTATATATATATATATATATATATATATATATATAACACATACATCAGGGCTGTCAAAAGATTAATCCTACATTAATCCCATTGTCAAACAAGAAATTGTTTTATTCTTTAGTGCTGCTATATGCAGAAAATACATTAATTTTTGTTTTACAACTTAAAGGCTGGAAGCCAGAATTCTGTGAGTAGTCCAGGACTCAGACCTGAATTTCAGCTTCAAATTAAGACATGTGAAAATCAGCCTGTGAGCACTGTATCGGCAGCATTCTGGACTAAACTGCCATCGTCTTAAGGACTTAAGGGAGACATGTAAGGACAGGGTTTCAACAGTCTACTAAAGATAAATGCAGAATTCCTGGTGAGACATCTTTCATCCTAAATATGTTCTAGAAGTGATGAATGTAATGTGATTAACTACAATTAATCTTTTTTTACAGTCCTTATACATATCTATAATATATTACCCTGTTAGTCTTGACTGGGTGAAAAAGATGACAACATCAACTGTCAGCAAGGGCTTGCTTTTGTATGTTCCATGGTCACTTCTGCATCATATCCCATCAAGCTGAACAAAAGTCCAGCATACTATTATTGGATCTGTGTTTACTTTATGTCACAATGCCAGACTTTAAAAGACGGCTGTTCTGCACCCTGATTATGACTGACATGATGTGTTTGGCCTGTTCTTTAAGTGTCTACAATATCAGCCCTCTTGTTTTGATCCAGATACATGCAAACAGCTCAGGATTGATGACCTTATGTACTTTAGTGTCTTGTGGTGCTTTCCCACCACCCATAACCAAATGCTGGGTTATTTATTTCTGGTGTATTTGTATTTATTTTGATCTCCATTAGCTGCAACAAGTACAGCTTCCTGGAGTCAATTCCACATGCCACTAAGACTAAGACTGTTGTCCCTTCTTCTTTTTACATCAGTTTTACATCAGTGTCCCTTCAGCCTGTTGCAAAACTTTACCCGACAGTACTGTGGTGCTCACTTAGTCATCACTGTTATTTCATGGCACTCTTCCTAAATGAACCTGTTTATGCTTTTCAGGCCTGCATTACAAAAACAAACAAGCTGACTGTGCACCTCTGATGTTGTTCCCAGTCATATAATAAATCTTATGCAATACAGTAACACTCAGAGGGATAAAAACACAAACGTACTCAGAGGTAACTTAGGTGCAGTGAGATTTGCCCCCCCCCCCCCCCAAAGTTGTGCAATTTACATACCTCGAAGCATATGTTGTTACTGCATCGTGCTTGTCAGTGCAGGGTTTTCATTTAAAGTGGATTGCTATCTGTAACATTTGTACCTAGTGTACAACAACAGTGTTCTTTGTAGCCTGATAATCTAGAACACTCATGGATAAACACAAAGTCAAATGTTACACTCAGTTAACACAAGATAGTTCCTAGAGCTGCTTATGAAGATGAGCAACTTGATCATTCTGAGGTGTGACTAAAATGTGGGGAAACTTTTTGGAAGGATTTTTAAGAGCAATAACAGAACAGGTATGGTGGTGAAAGGTGGGGATGGTGAAATTTCTGTGTACACAGTTATTTTTTCAGCTTCAGCAAAATTACAGCTGTCACATGAATGTAAAAAGTACCCGAGAAAAACAAGATATTGAAGGGAAAAAAATCTTATGCCAGTGTTTTTTGGTGATCTAAAAAAATAGGTTTCAGAATATCAAAGTTGAATACATGACCTGTAAAAAAAAAAGCAATATATTCACATACTCTTCAAGTTGCTCGTGAGTTTGACCATAACACAGCTCTACAAAAAAGGGGGGAAATATTTTGAATACGCCCTCATCCCTACAAGACTTGAACGCCGCATTAATCAGCCCTCGCGTGTGGGCGTGGTCTATCCCAAGGGGAGGAGTCGTTTGCGCGCGTGTATGTTTGTATGCGTGTACGTGTATGTGTGTCCTCCTCCCTCGGCCGCATGAGATGAGCTGCCCTGCAGTCTTTGCTGCCACCGTTTTCGCTTCTTCCTCCTCCTCCTCCTCTGTCTATCTGTCCAGTCTGGAAATGTTGACCAACGTGGCCTGATCCAGCGCTGCCGAGTGTCCCTTCATCTTCACACTGAGCTACGTTTTTGTCTCTGAGGGTCGGAGTGTGCCTGTACTGATCTGGCTGTGAGGTGAGTGCATATTACTGGGTAAAGACTGTTCTCATGTTTGTAGAGGTGTGTGTTTGTGGAGCTTGGATGAAGAAAAAAGTCAGTACAGTGAGAAGTAAAAGTTTTATGTGCTGTGGGTGACATGCTGGCTCGGAACACATGTGCGCACTGTGCATAACCGCTCAGCGAGACCTGCCTCCTCCTCTGATACCGTCCAACAGCAGATCATTGAACTCTCAAAACAAGTTTATTCATCGGACCGGGCTGTTGCAATCATATCTGCACTGTATGCCCACGAGTGGAAAGCTTCCACTGGAGAGACCGCAGCCTGTTCCGGGGTCTCGAGGCGTGCCGACAAGCTTTTATTTTTTTGTTCTTTTTTTTTTTTTTTTGCGCTTTCCTTCACTTGTCGCAAAATCTGCTATGAGCCGATTCTCCGCTTGTGAAGACGGTATTTTGATTCATGAACTATGGCCCGGGCTGCTTCTGTCCAGCGGGGTTCTAGCTTGCTATTTTGCGCCCCCTTCCCCACCCCCGACACCGGCTCATTTCTGTGAGTTTCACCAGTCTCGCCTTATGGCTTTATCCTTTTGGCAGCATTTGCTTTTGGGGGGGGGGGGGGGGGGGGTTCCTCTGGGATACTCATGTAGACTCACTGCAGTGGTTCCCAAAGTGGGCTCCGGGGACCCCCAAGAGGCCTTTGGGTTGGTTCCAGGCGGTCTGAATCAAGTTAAAAAATACTAAATTGAATCGGTTTAGAGCCAACACAGTCCAATTCTGGAGGAAGAAAAAGAAGATGGCATTAAGCTGACCATACATTTGATCAGTATGTAGCAGAACTGGCTTATAAAGCTTGTAGAAGGAGTGTGGTGGGACTCCAACTGGGAATTGCTTGACATGGAAACTTCTAAGAACCCCCTCCTCATTCTGTTTAAATTTTGCTGTTGCCCCTTCCTGTTCATTATTGGTGTATACTGCAACCACACTGTCATGATCTGTACACACCGCTATTTTATTTTGCAGGTGAAACAAAAGTGAATGTGAAACCCTGAGCTTGATCTAATCTGTCTTAATGTGCAAACATCATGACAAAGCAACTCTTTGGATAGCCATAATGTGCCCTGTCATTTAGGCACTTTTCCAAATCAATTTCTTTATTGGCTGCATGTGCTCCCTGCAGAAAGTTGCATAACCACCTAAATTTATGATTCAGGAAACTATTGATGCTGGCCTGAGTGTTTTGAATGCAGATTAGTGCTCTCACTGGGACTGTGTGGAACTGGGAACAAGGATTAAGAGACTTGTGTGCACAGTATGATTTTATCGCCTCTATACTTTAGTCAGTAGATTTAAAGAAAGGTTAGGGTGTAAAAGAAGATAGAATTCACATTCTTCACAAACTGAATGGTTGGGTTCCTTTGTGTTTTTCCTAATATTGAATAAAACAAAAAAAAAAATCTTTGTTACCTCTGATTTTGTTACTAAAATCCTAATGTTTTGTCTATTAAACTGATTAAGCACTCTAAAATGTAGCAGTTCTGGCAGCTCTTGGGCTCCCCCCACAGTTGTTGGCTGTAATACCACTGTTGTTAAAACAAGTCTCCATCTGAGCCCTGAACTTTCTCAGCCATGAATGTGAATTTATGGTCATGATGAAGAGATGTGCAAAGATATCACCAGGCATTATTAAAAAAAACAACATCAAAGTCAGCTCTGCATATTTTGCCATTCTTTTTTTTTCTTCTTTTTTTGTGCAATAAAATTAAGTCTGATGTTTATTCTTGTCCTGTGTCTTCATCCTTTTCCTCCATTATTGTTGTTTTTGATCTCTTTGCTGCATCTGCTCGTACTGTACTAATAGATACTTGTTATAGTCAAACGTGTCTTTGTTTGCTTCCTAACTGTACTCTTAATGGCAAAAGTATGTCATTTTTTATCTAGTGGCTGGACGTGTAATAGTGATGCTAAATGGTGTGTGCCAGGTGGGACATCAATGTGGGTATCTCAGGCTCTGGCGCACCAAGGCAGATTTAAGCTTTGGAATGTGCACAATATGTATGCTTGTTATTGTGCTTCAGAATGAATTATAATCGCATAGTTTTAAGGTTCACACACTTTTCACCAACTTTATCATGATGGTGCAGTGTGGCGGATTAGCATACATGGAAGACAGCATCTTTGGGCAAAAATCATTCACTCTAAGGCAAACTAAAATAAATTCTTATTTTTGGGCAGTTTCACTGCTAATGAAATCATTGTTGTGTATATTGTTTTGCCTTCCTGCAAATGCATCTGTCTAAATGTTGGAACATTCAGTTTAACCCTGACTTATCTTTTGAAAGCAAACAGCACAATCGGGAACGTCTCTGGAGTGACATTTCAGTGGACATTTAGATGTTTTGGATTTCACTCTGAGCACTCAAAGTAGTTTTATGATGTGGCTGCTTCTACATGAAGTCAACAACACAGTCATGCTGTGGTTGTGATGATTTTGTTGACAGCTTCCCATTTGGCATGTTTGGAGGAGTTTGTCCCCCCCCCTTTCTATTATTTTCATGCTGTTTCACACTCATTAATGCTGTGGTCATATTACTGTGCACATGGCAATTGATCGAGCTGTGGTTTCTTTCAATGCTATTTCAAGTCCTTGCTAAGTAAGCACAGGCATGATGGGGCATGAACTCTACAAGACTACAGGCTGCCAGGAGGCTGCTGACTGCACATATTGCAAAGAATTATACAGTAAGCTATACTCAACCCACTCTAGGATTCAGGCCCGGCAGTAAGAGATTTGTTGCAAATCTCAAAACTTAAAAAATGATACATATATATGTATAGATAGATATATAAACATGTACTGTATATCCATATATTGGCATTCCCATCACCTATACTTGTATGCATACAGTTTTCAGCTGTTATCCAAAGGGAAAAATGGCAGAGATCTCTCTTACTGTAGCTGGCACGGGTGGTATAAGAGTTTGTGATCATGCTCTAGGCAGCATTCCATCAGGTCTTGCGTCAGCTAGCAGTCATTCAGCAATGGTTAGTCTGGGCTTATACGCTGTTAATACCCCCTCACTGATGTCATGACACTATTAACCCAACCCTACTGAGGGACCACAGCATAGTTCATGTCACTGATTCTGGCTGGATCTAAAAGCAGGGAGATATCGCCCTCAGTACCAGAATGTTCAGCTTGGCTGTCAGTAGTGGAAAAGAAAATAATCCAGTCATGTCTAGGACTTTATTTGTTTTCTGGTGAAAGGTTAAGTATGGCCCCCAGTTGCGTAATCAGGCGTCATTTATGAGTTTGATACTTATCGCAAGAAATACTAGCTTATGCTATGTTGCTTAATTAATGTTTTATGTGTTTCAAATAGCTAAATCCTTGCCAGAGGAAAACTTTGCGGTATTACCCCCCTCCATACTGTAAATATGGACCTGCACAAACCCGATTGTCACTACTTTCCACTTGTGACCTAATGTGATGCAATGCTTGCTTTTCTAACAGCGGATTGAGTTTCTCAGTGCGGTGTTGGTCCAATTGTGGCTGAAAACCTGCGTGACAGGCAAGAATGTTGCCTTTATTCTGACGGTAACTGAACGCCTGGGGGACCACAGCCTGGGGTGGGTACAGGTAATGTGGTGTGGTTGCAGGCTGATGATGAAATGATCTCTCTAATACATAAGTCCACTGTTCTCTCAACCCTGTTCCCGTCGCTTTGTTTATCTTTGCCCCCTTATTCATCTGTCTACCCGGCTGCCTCTCGTACTTTCACCATTTTTATCTGTGTTTGCCTCCCTCCTGTTGATCTTTGTCTCACTCAGCCTATGGAATCTGCAACGTGGAATCAAAACAAACCACGGTTAGTTGGCTTTAGCAAATGTACCATGCAGTTAAAAAACAAAAATGCACTCCCCCCCCTGAAATATTTCTCAATATAGTTTTAGAACAATGCAGGTGTTTGTCCTGAGTCACAGCTCTGTCTTTATTCTAAGTATTACACCTCTGACCATGTATGCATGTGTTTTCCTGCACATGACTTGATTTTCTCCCCTCTGTTTTTCTTGTATTATTCCCAGACTTAAAAGCGATTAGGACCTAGTGTGGTGTACTTTGTTTCTTACAAACAGGAGTAAAACCAGGCCCTAATTAATGTGATTTTATTCTTTTCTTCAGTCGGCTACATTTGTTAGCATTCCTAGAAGTGAGTAATTCTGATAAATTTCTGAACTTTTTTCCCTGAAGTTGCCACGTAGATTAAGGGTCTGTGATTTTTCTAAAATGCTGTAGTTACAAGGTCAGGTTTATTTGGGTTTGATCTTTTGTTTTGGTGTGGATGATGAGGCCATGAAACTTTCATAGACTCAATTATGTTTTTATCAGCTTGATGGTGCAACCGTTTTTCTTTTTTGTATTTTCCAGAGCTGCATGCGCTTTTTCATGCCACATAAATTTGTAGTAAAAGATGGTGTCATGAGAAGGCGAGCCCATCCAGTGTTCCCCTCCAGGAACCACCATAAAAGCCAACTTGTGCGCAAGCATCACTGCTCCCAAGCCTCTTCCATTCATCTGTGCCATTGCGTAAGACCAGTTCTCCCAAGCAGCCGAATGAAATCCTCATCCAATTAGGCACTGTCCACATTTCCAAAAGGCCCTTTCTCTCATAGACTGGTGCTATTCAGGCTCCCCCGGCATGACATCAGGCCCTCTCTTATAGCCCCACTTTACGCTGCTGCCTCCAAATAATGAAAGCTGCCAATTAATGACTAATCAACATGTGCAACAAGCACATCCAGTGAGGAGTGACTACCATCTAATCTGCTGATTAAAACAGAACACAGAGATGCTCTGTTCAGCTCTCTCTTTCAGGTTGGATTGCTGTAGAAGCAACAGTCGACACTGAAAGCCTCATTTTAGATCTTGAGAGGCTGAATTTTTTTCATTATAGCATATGATTTTATTGATGATAACTTGCACAACAAAAGCAACATTTTTTAACTGTTTTCAGAGTTAATGTAATAACATTCCCTTCTCTTAGTCAATTGTATTGGCTTAACCATTTCCAAGCTCTTTGGAGTTAAAAGTACATACATTTTTCATCTTCAATCAGGAGCTAAGGAGTAGTGGGAATCTGAGAGGAAGGGAGGGAGGGGGAGATCTCCAGCTCACAGCAGGATAATTCAGTAGAGCAGAGGTCGTAGCTCTCTACTCATGATCCCTCTGCCTCTCATGACATATAGCATGCTACAACAAGAAGTTGCCCAACCACAAAAATAATGTCAAGCTAAATAATATCACTCAAGGTGTTGGACTAGTTTAAACATACAGGAGAATAACTGACCCCCCCACCCTCCTCTCTTTAGGTTGGATTGTAGTTGGTGTGTTCACTCTAGTGGGTTCCTCATGTCCCCAGAGAAAGTTGAAGCAGAGCCATTTCTTGAATTAATATGCTGTCTATGTTCTGGGCTTAAACACAGCAGGGTGAGGAGAGGTTTGAGACGCAGACGGGGTGTGGGTCTGGGGGCTCTGGTCTGATGAGGGTTCAGGGCTGTGATGGGGAGCTGGGGTGTTACAATGGATGGGAGGGCACGGCTGAGTTTGGCTGGTGTGGCAGTTGAGATGTTCTTTCTTGTCACACTTTTTTTTATTGAGAAATATGGGCTTTGTAAAGAATAGAAGATAAAAAATAGATAAAAATTAAATAAATTTAGCTTTCTTTTTGTCCACTCTTTTTTCCCTTTTAGCGCTTCATCTTGTCTGCCTCTCTGTCCTCAGTGTGACATCACTAGTGCACTGCAATGTTATGCAATAGGGGAGTCCAGTGAGAGCGTATGAAGACACTGAGGTTGTATGCTGTAAAACTAAAATAGTGATTAAAAAAATGATTAAAAATGATTCTTTACCTTACGCATCCTGTTGGAGGGACTGAAGCGTATCCCAGCTGTCATAGAGCAAGAGGCACTTTGCACCCTGCACATGTCCCACATGAGCCATTTTTAACAAAGATCATTGATAGTCTCTGTTTAAATATGCCAGTAAGTCGGAGTGGATGGTTTTGTCGTGGTAAAGTCTGTTATCTTAAATAATCCTTGACAAATCATTTCAGCTGACACTGGTCTGTTGAGATTATAGGCCGGGCTGCTATCAACTGTCAGTGTCTGAGCATGACTGAAATCTCAACAGAATTTTTTTGGGGGGGGGTGTGCAGCTACAAAGTCATCTGCTTAATTAAGATACATTGAAATAACCCTCATCTAAGCAGCTCAAACTTTCCTCTTTCAAGTTGTGCCGCCGATGTTTGAACTCGGCAATTAGCAGCAGATAACTTCTCATGTTGATACTGTTCGGCTCCTCTTACCGCTGCAAACATTCCTCAACCAGCAACCCCCCTTGGGGGGTGCAGCACTGTCTCTCTGAAGGCCTCTGAGTCTTCCATTTGAAGATAAGTGATGTCCAGCTTGTTCCAGCTGTGCTGCGTCTGGGCGTGACTGAGCATTTCAATCCCGGGGTGAAACCCTGTTTAGTGCATCAACCTCACAGGGAAGTGTTGGGATTTTTTTTTAAATGATAAATATAACGGGGGTTGCTTATTAAATAAGCAAGTTATGCTCCATGATGTTAATCAGTCTTTCCTTCCTCTTGTGTAAAACTGAAGTTTGCTTCTAGCTGAGCAGCACTGTTAGATGTATGTTTATTGGAAGAAATATGTGATCTGTGCATCCGAAAATGGTGCATGACCAACATGTCAGCTTCTTTAGGAATGTTGCTTTTGTGCTTTGTTTTGTTTTTCCCTCCCATGTATTATTTCCTAACATATAATCTCACTGACTTTTCCAGAGGTGAATGACACCCTAATCCCAGCCGTGACCCTAGCCATAACCTGCTTACTGCCATTAGAACAGGCTAACCTGTCTGAAATAAGATCCTTAGTTTTACTCCGTGCCTGCTTGCGACTTTTCACATGTCGTGTTGTTGGGTGAAAAGAAAAAAAAAAAAGATGTCACATATGCTGCCTTAAATGGCACATAAAAAGCTTAAAACTACAAGTACATGATTTGCAAAATCTCCAAACACTTTGAGTGTAATCTATTAACACGCAGTCCTTTTTATTGCGTTTATGAGTGAAAGTTATCAGAGGATGAGTGGTGAGGGGTGGGGAGTTCCTGCAGGAGCTGGTGAGTCTGCAGGAGCGGGTGGTGACAGCTGAAAATCCTGTTAGGGCAATGGGGTGTGGGGTAGAAAAAGCTGTCCTGTGCAGACGTTTAGCTCAGGTCGATCAAGAGTTAAACTTTTATCTCCTTAATTTAAGTCAGGACACTACTTGACCCCTAGAAGCACAAAAAGGCACCTTTTGTGTGTTAAGTACGCACACACACCTTCACATAATCTGCCATTCTTGACTTCTCAAAGCCATCCAATCTGAGCTTGTCCGGCCCATAAATCAGCGCAGGCCGCTTCATGAGGTTGGAGTTCACTTGGGTTGCATGTGTTTTTTTCACTCAGTAGCCTATATGGAAGGAATGTGCTCTCTGCGTTCCAGAGATGACTGAGCAGAGCTGAACAGCTTCACATTAAGCTGTGTCCAGTTCAATCATCTGAAGTTGAGCTGACTGGGGTGAACGCATTTTACAACTACGCAGAGTAGTTGACACAGCTGAGCACCATGCAGTTTAGTTTCAGATTTTTTATTTTTTTTCAACCTAGCAATGCATGTCTGTATGTGGACATTAATCAGATCCAAATGAATTCATGACGAGCTATTTTGGTCAAATCTGTCATCTGATTTGCCTTATTTGAAAGTGAATTGGACTTGGGGGATTTTTGCCTGTCAGTTCAGGTTGTGGGCTGTTTCACTAGTATTTATGTCGGTAACGCAACCTTAATGGCAGATTTATGTTTTTACCAAGTCTTGCATGCATTGTTCTCTACTTTATCCTCTCCATTTGAAGCCTTCTGTGGTTAAATACTTTTGCTTATGGTCCATTGATATAATACAGATGCTGTAATCCAGCCTCTTTGTCTTGGTTCAGTAATCGCTTTGAAAACAGCAGAATGGCAGATTTATTGCATAATCTTTCTTTTTCAATATTACATGCCCTGCATTTCATTGAGAAAGATGGCTGCAGTTTTAGAGTCAAAGGACTTTTTATTCCTGCTGTTGAAATGTGCTTTTGTTAGCTGTAACAGAGCTTGTACAGCATCTGAGTTAGAAGCAAATTGACCTGCTTAACTCACATCTTGCACAAGTTGTTATGCCCCACTGTGTTTCTGGATTTCCTGCTCTAAATTAGATAAATGGCAGTACTATTTTGTATTTAGAATTAACTCCTTATTAGGTAAGCGTGGGAATATACAGTATGTATATATATACATGCTGGCATGCAGGTAGGCTCTGTGCTGACAGGTAGATACACTAGCAGGGGAGACAGGCCAACAAACAGGAGAAGAGCACTAAACTGACAGGCTATCCAGACCAACAGGATGGTAGGCAGGTTTTTAGAAATCTAGTTGCCTTCTCTGTTTACAAAAGCATGATTGGCAGTGTTGCTCATTTAACATATTTAACTCTATTTAATCCTCCACCCAGTGTGCTTGCATTTTTCATTTTTGACTTTTTATAAACTGCTTCTTGTTTTTACTTAACCCTTTATTCCCCTTTTGAACTTAAGAATTGGGATTGCACACCATATCTTTTATTTTTTTAAAAAAAAAAAAAAAAAAAAAAAAAAAAAAAAAAAAATTTAATATATAAAAATAAATTATCTTCTTTTTTTTCTCCCCTTTCTTATTCCCTCTTTCTTTTTTTTTTTTTTTTTTTTTTTTTTTGTAAAAAAAATTTATTTTTAATTTTTTTTTTCCCCCCTACATTCGCATTAACTTTATTTTTTACAGAAACATAATCTACACCCTGAAAGGAGTTTTCCTAACATCCATAAGCTTTTAGCCTGTAATTCACTACCATGTGTTACAGCTGAACTGTTCAGTAAATGTTTTAGTGTTTCAATTAAGCTATACTTAAAATAGCCAAAGTTTGGACTGATTCCCAACCTCCCTTTTGGCACATCTGTGGTGTTTATCATCTTGGGATGTTAAAGCTGGACCCTGAAGATGTAAACGCATATCAGGATATTAGCTTACAGACTGACTAAGCTTGCAGGGCTTGCACCTATTAAGAAGCAGTTTCAGTGTCCTTGGTAAACCAGACATCAAATTCTGCTCTTTGTCTAAAAAGTTAAGCCCTTCCTTTCCCCTTTTAATATTTATTTTTTGGTAAATTCCTAGTTTTATTGTGGGGATGGTTTCAGATGTTAATGTCACTTTGGGTTCCTTTATCCCCTCATCCCTCTACTTGTAAATTAGATTAACTGTCAGGTAATGGAAATCTCAACTGGATAATTAGCTTATTACCTTGAGTGTAATGTGTAATTTTGTATGCAAGTCCTATAGAGGCATGTGAAAAAGAAAGAAGAGCCCAATGCTTTTCAAGTGGAAGGATTTTCATATTGGCACGTTTTTAAAAACAATCATCTGGACCTCAGGTGATATAAAAATGATATAAGAAACACCAAAATAAAATAAACATAATTTTTTTTTTCTTAAAAAAAAACCAAAAAAATGTGGCGCAATTTGGGGAAAAAAAAAAAACCCCCTGGATTTTTTTTTTTAATTGTTTTTAAAAGTAATTAGTTATAAAATTATGACAATGATTTATAATTAGTTTTGAAAGAGGATGCACTTTGTTGCCTGGTTTCGTCCCCTTATGCCCAAGTGGCATTTATCCATGCAGGCTGATATGGGTTTACATACAAAGAATATGCAACCTCCATGATTGTGACAGTTGTCTTGGCAACTAAGCATAGATGCATACACAAGTTTTCTAACCCTGACTGGGTGATGTTGCAGTCTAAAGCCAACTCGGATATGACAGCTTGTCATAACATGTTGTATTTACATACAACCAGTAAAGTAATGTCCTTAAGGAGACAGTAAGTCTTTTATGCCAAACAGTGATCATATTTTAACTTTGTTGAATTTTTTTTACCCTTAACTCAACCAGTAAGTGAGAAAAGAATTTAAGACATCATTAAAGGACATGTATCAGTGTGTGCACTGCAGAGAGGAGTCAACACCCACAGGTAAATGATTCTTGCAAGTATCGACATGGTAAACTGGAAACCACAGCTGAGGTATACGTGTAGGATAGTATCGGTACAACAGCAAAGAAAGCAAACAAACAAATTAAAGCCAATGGCAAAGCACCCTTTGTGGCTTGCTAAATGAGTTTTCTTTGACATGGAAACATTTATTTGAGGCACCTCTCTTCATGCCTTTACGAGAAGTTGTATCTAAGGGTATGAATAAATGACTGATGTGACTAAGAGATTAAAGCATCGCAACATAACTTTCTAACCTTAAAACTCTGTGATTCTGATTCAGTTTGATGGCACGCTGATATTTATTATGCACATTCCTGGAGCTGTTATTGCCCTGCGTTGCCTTGGTGCTGAGAAATCGTACTTAAAAACTTGGAGGCTGGAGCGTCAGGTGGAAGCCCCCCCCCCCCCCCCCCCCCCCAATCCACCACCGCTACTGCATGCACCCAAACATTTATCATGAGATACAATGGTAAAAATGGGCATAAAGAATATGCCCATTTTTTGTTAGAAGTGCAAAAACTATAGGCCTGGCTGGGCCCCCCAGTTTGAGAACCACTGCCCTAAAGATAGGATTTCAACATTCTGACTGTTTTGGACATACATAGTGACTGATTCAGACGAAACCCAGGACAATATTAATGGAGGAAGCCAGGAAAAGAAAGGGAGAGAGAGAATTAAGACAAGTTGAAATCAACTTTTACAAACTTGCTGGAGAGATTTTGAATGCCCCCCTTTGGTGTCTAAATAATTTAAAGCTAGGGTTGGCAATGCTGGAAAGACAGTTTTAGCAAGCGACAGTTTAAAAGAACACACCACCCCAAAACCACAAGCGCAGGGACGTGTGCGCCGATGTTTTACGAGCAGGTTAACAATAACAGCTGAGTGGATAGCTCGTTAGCTTGATAGGAAACAGCTGACAAACCACGTTTTTAAAAGCTTTAATCGACTCACCTCCAACTCGTTCTGCAGTTTAAAAAGTCCACACTGCAAACGTCAACGCCTCCGAGACTTAATCCTTACCTTTTTTTTTGTTTTGGTTTCTTGGGGCAGCAGCAGTTAGCAGTCCGTTAGTTATATTAGTTTACAGTGAGCGGCGCACAGTGGGGTCACATGGGGGACGGAGACAGAGGAAGGACAGAGACGAGACATTCTTTCTATAAGTTGCGAACGACCAATTCCTGGCTTTAGGTGCGAATGGCAGGGTTGGTCAGAGTTTTTACAGAACTGCAGCTCACAGAGGTCTGACTTTTTTCCTTCCTTTTTATGAATACATGATGTATTGATATTGTCAGGATGGAAGGGCCATTTCACCCAGTATAACAAAACGTGTTTCTTAGCAGGATTACCAACTCTGGCTTTAACAGAAGTTTACAGTGAAAGGTTTTTTTTTTGTTTGTTTTTTGTTTTTTGGTCTTTTTTTTCTCCTTTAAATACAAACAAAGCATCCATTATGTACCTTAAAACAAATACAAAAATTGCAGAATTTTTGGGTCCAGTCCAGTGTATTTCATCCATCACATATACTCTTGACTTAATATCAAAATTTATGTTTTGGTGCTATTGAAATTCCATTTGTGTGTTTGATTAATCCAACAGATATTTAATGTTATGCCATAAAAAGATCTTAAAAGAATAGTGAAAACACTTGTCATGTAGTATTGACGACAGGAGTACTTCTTCCAACACCTTAAAGCCCCTTTGACACAGAGTTGAAGATTTTTTTCTTAGTATTTGACAGTTAACACTCAGCTTTCTAGCTAGGATAAATAGACTTGTGAAGTGCTTAAAATTAATGAACAGGGAAATATTACTTAGCTATATAGTAAATATCTTCCACATCATCAGATAGATGTAATAATACTGTGTTAAAGCAGAACTCCTACAACAAACATCCCTGTATTTGTCAGATTTCACACTGGACAGATTTGTGATGCAAGATTAGCATTATAAGACCCTTGTGTTTGAAGTCTACCATCTCACATTTTCCCTCATGCAAGTTTGAACAGAAATCACTTTAATTAATCCACACGCAATAACCTCACTGCTGGGTACAGTCATCACACCCTGTTTCTTGTATGACGATAATTGTACTGTCACGGTCATAGATACTTAGGTTTCAGTGCACTGTTCAAGTGGAAGTTATTGAATCAAAGGGCTGTGTGAGGGTTAAGTCCCTCCACAGGAATGGCTTTGATTGTGTTAGAGCGAGCAATTAAGTATTAGTGCATACATGTTTGGTCAATATATCTGTCATCAAGCATCTCTATGACACATATGAGCACTTTGAAACTTGAGTATTAAATGGTATATGGAATTCTGCGTTATCGCTGTTGAAACAAAAACCCCAGTTTACTCCTGAGATGTCAAAAAACAAAGAAAGCTTTAAGTTCTGTGGGATTTGTCCACACAAAATAAAAGGTTGAGTATTTAAGCTTTAATGACACACAGCTAGTTTATTTAGCGTCTTATCGTTCGCTAACTTCTGTCCCTCTTGCACAGCCTCCTGACTCCTGAGAAATAATCAGCATTCAGTTCAGCCAGAGATTGTCAGTTTATGGTGCTTAATGAGGGGCTGCTTGGAGGGGTCGGGCTGATGTTAATTTGCTTTGTTTTTGTTGTAAACTGTGTGTCTGTAAATAATGTGTAAATGACAAGTTGTCCTTGCATGCCAGCCGACAAGGCCACACACATGGATTGACACAGTAGCAGGGATGCACATGCACACTGGTCACAGCCTTTTCAGTGTTCAGTGGTGCTGCTGACTGTGGTGCCAAACTCTTTGTTTAGAATGCATTCATGGTTTGGTCATTATTTGCCAGCCCAATTTCAAAAGTATGAAAAGAAAATCTCCTTTCAGTTTTAGCGATGCGGCAATGTTAAAAGATTGTCCATATTCACAGGAAAGGTTCCAGCTGATAGTCGAACCAGGGAGATCTAACAAACACACTACCATCTTGCCCCATAACTGTCGTACATTTATGTCTGATATGATCAAAGATTATTTTGAACAAAGTTGTAAACCTTTGTTTTTATTCTGCAAATGAACTTGTAAATTTAAAATAAATCAAAGTTGGAAATGGAAGGTTTACATCTCCAGGGTGCGGGGAGTTGTTTCCTTGAGTGGAAAAGTACAATTTGTTGTTGCTAACAAAATTAAGAAAACTGTAGTGAAGGAATTACAGGTAGACTGATGTGTTTGCAGTGATGTGGACCCTGTACTGATGTAGCAGAATTTTTAAAGAAACATGCCAAAAGATGGTGGTGACTAGGCCTGCACAATATATAGAAAATTTACCTTCATCGCCATATTAGCCCGTATGATTACACATCGCAAAGACGGCCTAAATGGCGATATCTAGAAGGGCTTTTATGTTTACATATTTTAAGGAAGTTCCGTGATATTCCAGTCGCAGTTTATGTGCTTTGTGTCAACGGCCAATCAATTGGGCTTTTACTGTCTTAAATGCACACTCATCTTCCCCCTTTTCCTCCCCTTGTTTGGCAGGGGCACACGGAATCAGTGTTGTTTTCGTTAACGGTGACGATGACGAAATAATTTCGTTGACGCCCCTTTTTTTCATGACGATGACGACACGATGACGAGCTAAACATGTCTCTTTGATGACTAAAACATGACGGGACATGTGTAAATTTTCATTGACGAGACGAGACTGGACGAAAATCTGAATCTCCGGTCTGTCAGACGTTCATAATGCAGGAAATGTCTGCCTATTCTGCATTAATCTGTCTGTCAAAAGTTAAAAAGTAGTTGCATCCTTACTCGCATCCGCCCGAACCGAGACCCGCGAACCGCGGCTCTTCCTGTCAAACCTGACCCGCATGTCGCACATTAATATCTTAAATTCACAGCAGTCTCTGTCATTTTGCCACGTAGGGGCTTTATCTATGTGATTCAGAGATTCCAGCATAAAAGATCATCATTCCTGGTTGTAACAGTGTTCGCTGTTCCCATTACCAGCAGTGCCTCTGTCTCTGCCTGATCTGGAAACCATCCCAACGTTTGATGTTTAAAACGCGTCTTGTCCAACGAAAAAGAAACATATTCTCACCGCCACCCGCCCGAACTACATAAATATCCGCCCACACCTTAACCATGATATTAATCTTTGTCATTTCTATCTGCTAAACAGCGTTTTTGCGTGTTACCGTCGGGTATCTGAACTGCTGAGGGACTCTGGTGAACACCTGCGGTCAGACGCGCAGCTGCTTGGCTGCGCTGTTCAAACGGTGGGAAGTTCGTCTCTTTTCAGAGAGCCGGTCTTTTTGATTCGGTTCCCAAAGAGTCGGCTCTTTTGAGTCGGTTCCTAAAGAATCGGCTCTTTTGAGTCGGTTCCTAAAGAGCCGGCTGTTTCGACTCCCAAATGGTTAGTAATTTAAGATATTTGCAGCCCTATATTTTACCTTAATTTTGCAATAAATTGATGGTTTGTGTGTCAAAAACGTTTTTGCATTCAGTATTTTTATGAGAAGCTTTAAAATTTATTCTATCTTCAAACTTTTTTATTTGACAGGGACAGTACATATTAATGAACATATAGCAACATGTTGAATTGTCATTAGTAAGCTAATTAGCATTAGCAGTCCCTTGGCAGGTAAAGAAAAGATACACAGTATAATAAAACAACAAAATTAAACTTTCAGGTGCCACATGATTACAATACAAGACAACGCAACTCACTCCCCTCACCATTACCTGCTGTCTTCACTTGCAATGGAACATAGTCTTTCTTTCTGTTTTCATATACAAACCTATATGCTCAAATGTAACCGGCAGCATGGTCTCCTTAGTGGCCAGTTATTCTTTTTTTTTTTTTTTTTTTAAATATAACCTACCTGACAAAAACTAGACTAAAACGTTTTTAATTTCGTTGACTAAAACTAGACTAAAACCTTTTTGATTTTCGTCGACTAAAACTAGACTAAAACTATCAGATACAGAATTGACTAAAATATGACTAAAACTAATAAGCATTTTCGTCAGAAAGACTAAGACTAAGACTAAAACTCAGATAGCTGCCAAAAACAACACTGCACGGAATGAGGAGCGTGGTGGCAGGAGGCTGTGGGGGCAGTGGAGGGAATGTAGATGCGGAAGAACCTAAAAACAGTACGTCGACAATTTGAAGCTACTTCGGTTATAAGAAAGATGACGTGCTACAAACGCAGGTCTGGTCGCGCGGCAGAACCCTTCATGAGTTTCACTGCATTTCCTCACTGAAGACTTCCAACTGAAAACTCGGTGTTTGGAGACCGTGTACTTCCCAGACTCACGCCAAGGGAACCACTGGGTACCCTTGAGCAAGCTCTTTAAACCACACCAACTGCTCCCTGGGCACTATGATATGGCTCCCTAGTCTATCTAGAGATGGGTTAAATACAAAGCCAAATTTTCCAATTGAGATCAATAAAGAAAAACAAAGTAATTTAACTGTAAACACCATCTGAATGGCCTTTACTTGGGATTAGTGGGGTTAGCAGGTAGCCTTTTGGGGTGTGTCAAGCGAAATACATTTAGCACAAAAATCAAGGAATTTACTGAGAACAAGACATGTTGGAGCCTCAGTAGCATGTGGGAGACCTGTGCACAGCCACAACACCTGCCACCTCCCCCTCAGGTTGATCATCTTGGTCACATCTGTAAGATGGCATTCCACTTTTCAACCATCATTTGTTGTGAATCAGCCAAGGTGGCTGTGTTGGTCTCTGGCACAAATGTCACTTCGAAGCTGATCTCACAAGTGTGATCAGCTGCAGGTCATTTCATC
This sequence comes from Atherinomorus stipes, assembly GCA_023101725.1. Lineage (NCBI taxonomy): Eukaryota > Metazoa > Chordata > Actinopteri > Atheriniformes > Atherinidae > Atherinomorus > Atherinomorus stipes. The sequence goes on along the minus strand of JALJCO010010590.1, from coordinate 86,384 downwards.
CCCCCACTCCCAAATTCTGGAGGTAATCTCAGATAAACTGCTTTGTGTATTTTCATCTACAGTAAAACAGACTTCCCAACAGTATGAAATTGTCAACAAGCATTGTTACAACAAAGAGAAAATCAACCAAACACCCATTTCCTTACTGTTTCTGCTAAGTTTAGTTTTGTACTGGTTGTTTTTTCAGTGTTTGACCTCCATTCTGCATGACTTGCATATGGTTTTGCTAGTGATCACCTCTTTACTTTTTTTTCACAATTTGAGATTCATGCAGCCATCTGCCTCCAAACTTGAGTGTGCTTTTGAAGTTGCAGCTTCCGACGTTATTTCAACTAAGATGTGACTTGAACAAATCTCATTGCATCTAGAAACCAACATGGCAAGACAGTATGGACTTCATATATAGCATAAAAGCATACATTTCAAAATGCATGTAGGGATTTTCTATTAGTATCAGATCTTTTAAATAAAGACTACATTTAGCTGGAAAATGTATGAACATGACACAGCTATAATTTTTTGAACAGGTAGACACTGGGCTTGTAGTGAACATTACAGCTGGATCAGACCTGTTGGAACACTTTTATCTAGATTATGAGCAGTCAAATTGCCTCTGAGGAGCACTTTACAGCTGCAACATGGTTTACTTACAGTACATGCTCAGTTCCACAACTGTCAAAAACCTGGACACTCCCACTCATTCATTTCTGAATGAATTGGTGTGTCCATATTTTTGAATGCTGCAGTTTGTCACTACACAGAGGGCCAGTTTCTAACTGGGGAAGGCTTCGCCTGTAATTTATGAAGCATTTTTTGTCCACTTATATACTACATTTGAGGCTTTTAACTATTAAAACTACACATTTAAAATGTAAATTAGTCCGTAATTAAATCAAAGTTAACTACACAAGGCAATTAAACATGAATGATTAAACAATTAACTGTTAACTCATCATTTTGTTCATATATGTTTTGTCAGCAAGCTTTGTTATTAAGTGTGTGGGTGATAATTGATTGCAGACAGGAACATACACAATCAGAGCTTCTCAGAAACCCTGAAACTTAAATGATTGCACATACACACCTATTCATGCACACACACTCTGTGCACATATTCATGTAAACGTACATGTACAAGCAGGAGTCCACACGTGCAATATAAACATTATGTGGCCACAAGGGCAGCCCACTAACACAAACATGAGATAATATTAGCTGTCTGTGAAACAGCAGCTCATATTTTTAAAATATAAACTCAGGGTCATGAACTGCTGCATAAAAGGCCATCACAGTTATGAGCCTGAGCTGCTCGGCTCTAAATTTACTCCAGGGTCTAACTTTAAACCTGAATACTTGCCTGCAGGGTATTTTGGGGTAACTGTTTACAGGTGTTTGTTTAGTAGCAGCAGTGCCAATGTTAGTAGGATACCCACTTTAAGAAGTTCAAATACAGGAAAGATCATATTGTTGAATTTATGGTTATTTAGTCCAAAGATGGCCAAGAGTTTGGCCTCTTAGGACAGCACTATATATTTAAGACCTCTTGAACGATGCATCTATTGCAGCTATGTTTACAAAGACCACAACTCAGTAGATTGTTCAGTTAGTCATGTTATATTGAAGTATGGTCAGGGGCGGGTCTAGAAAAGTTTTGATTGGGGGGGGTGCAGTGGCGCATATGGGAATAAGGTGGCACATGTAAATGACCCGTAAAACCTTGAAAACAAAACAGAAAAAGAAAAGTCAAAGCAAATGGCCAGTGGTATATTTATTTCTATCAGTCATAGTTTGTTTAGTATCCTGCCAGGTATGCCTTTAACCACTATAGTGCAAAAACTTGAGATACCCCATTGATGATCAGAAAAAAATGGTCATGAGCCCAAAAAAGTAGCTGTAAGCATTTTTTAGTCAACCCTCTGCTCTGTTTCACTTGGCAGAATTATTGTAGTACAGCTTTTTCATCCTCTCCATAAGCTCTAATGCAGTTGGCAGGTCTGTGCTGTATGAATGAATGTACGTATGTGCTAAATGAAAAGAGGCATATGTTCAATAAAGGTGGTTATTTTTCTACTGCTTTAAATTATTCTCAACTACTGTTCATTCCCTGTTGCTTCTTGATGTTGTTTACTGTGGATCTATGTGGGTTAAGATGAGCTCTGTGCTATATCTGTCCTCTCAGAACTTGGACTTCATCTTCCTTTCCTTTAGTCATCCTTCCTCTTGTGGACCTTCATCCCCTCCCCTTTCTCTCTGTGTAATTTTCCACTCACCCCCATTTGTCTGCTCCTCTTCCCTACAGGTTCTGCTTTGTCCATTTTACGCTGAAACTGATCCAACCAGAAGAATTGTCCGAAAGATTTGAAACACACAAACCATGGCTGTGGCCAGATGTCCGGATTATTTCCTGCATCATCCAAATTATCAGGTACCTAACAATTTTCTGTAAAATGTGTTTGTGTCCCCCCCCCCCCCCCCCCCCCCCCCCAAAAAAAAAAAAAAACACACAAAAAAAATTGACAGTATGCAGTAGGGCTGGGTATCACCAATTTTTTAAATGTCCCGATGGAACCCTTTCATTCAGTGGAGTCCTTCTGAGGTCACATTTACTGATTCTTCAGAATCAGTAGTGCTGGCCGATGTAACTTTAACAATATTAGAAATGGAGTTTTTTCTTTAACTGGGCATCATCCGAACTCAGAACCCCCGTTTCCATCAGTAAATCCAGTTCAGGTATGAACGGGTCGGTCTGCTTTTTTTTTTTTTAACTTTACAGGCAAAAACTGAGACAGGTACCCCTACAGTATATCCGACCGGACCCGTCCTACCTGGTGCAGTTGGTGCCTTGTGACATAGATAAGATAAAAGATAAAAATTTTTGGTGGTGATGTGCCAGGATAGAGAAATACTGTATGTGAAGCGGGGTTTCTCAGCTCCAGGACACTGTAGGGAAATGTTGGCTCCAGGAATGTACATCATAAATATGACTGTGCCATCAAAATGAGGCAGAATCACAAATTTTTAAGGCCACAAAGTTTCATAGTGCTACTTAGAATATGTTTTGATTTTTTGTGTGGTAGTTCGACTTTAGTAATTCTGATCGGGGTGCCATGAGACTTGTTTACTGTATATTGTGAAAAAGACCAAGCTAAATATGTGTCAGTTGATCTCTTTGTGGAAAGTGTGCTGCACCTGTTTAAACTTTTTACATCTTTTTTTAAAGTTGTCATTTTGATTGACTGAATGGAAATCAAATGGAGTTTTTCTTTTCAGTGTTTCATAACTGAAGGGCTTGCAAGTTTTATTTCCTTGGCTGAGTTTTAATATTTATTTGCTTATTTATTTTCTGTATTTTTGCCAACTTTTAAGTGAGTGCTGGAACCACAGTATGTGTACACACTCATATATACAGAAACAAATACTCAGTTTGTGAAATTTTCAGTTTAAACAGAGGTCCTTTGGCTTGCTGAAAAAGAAAACCCATTCACTGTCAAATTCCAGAGTTAAAAATGATTTTTTTTCCCTCTGATAAACCTGTAATACTAAGAAGACTTGGGTCAAGATAACATTTATGGCAAACTGCTTTGTCTTTTAGTTGTATAACTATGACTGGAAGCACAGCTGTATATATAAAAATCAAAATAAATCTGATGAAATAAAATGATGAGGAGGAAATTGCTGGACAATTTATTCAGAAATATCTTTATTACAGAATAGGTGCATCTTGGGCAATTGTCTAATCAAGTAATCTGAAGGAGACACTGAGCTGCCACTAAAACAGAGATCAGAGACTCTGAATACCCCAAAATATCAAACATTCTGAAAACGATCAATAAAACTTCCAAAATGTACATCTGATTACCAGATTTAAAAAAAACAAACAAAAAAAAAACAACAACAAAAAAAACAACAACCAAAAAAAAACACATTTGCTGAGGAAGAGCCTTAGAGTTTGACTGCTACATATTAGCAAAATTGTGTCATGTTTTATGGAACTTTACAGTAATTTTTGGTTACACAAGAACTAGATTAACGCATACTTTTGGTAGTATGACTTACTTTGTACCTGGCATTGGTATTTTTAACCAAAGATGTGTGCCACCATATAAATGGCACACTGAGTTAACAAAAATATGTCAGGGATATCTGTTATTAGACAGCAGGAGCACACCATCATTTACCATTGCTAGTCAACCATTCCTGCAGAGAAGGACAGCAATGTTATATATGTCAACAGTCTGTATGGATAGTTGTATGTGTTTTTGTAATAGAAATCTTGGTTTGGCTGTAAAAAAAAAAACAGTTTTAAGTAGGGGAACTCATGTAATTGCAGCATCTATGATGTATAAACCGCTGGTAGTTTAGATATCGTACCTTCAGGTGACTGTTAAATGAGCTGTCAGAATGAAGGCAAGCCCCTCTGCATAAGCAGTTTGCTGCTGTGGATGAAAAGCTTCTAGGAATAATGACTCATTAATCTTTGTTCTGTATGGCTGGCATAAGTGCCATATTCATAAACCAAGTCTTTACCTGTGTGATCACATGCCAGCTGAATGGAAAAACATGAGGCAAAAGTGAAACACATGGATAAAGGGCTTGTTATTGTTCAGGAACTTCTATAGATACATATGCAGGGACTAAAGTGGCTTGTTGTCCAAATCAGAAACTGAAAACTGCTGTTTGCTAAGCTGTGTTTTGCCTTTCAATAGTTTTCTTGATAAAACTCATAGAAAATGGTATTTTACTTATAAAACATCATTTTTACCTTGTTTAGTTTCTACAAGGTGCGTGTGGGGAAAATGGCCTTTTAGATACCCTAGTAATGTTCCTCCCCAGCAGTGCAGCGATTGGGACTAGTCAGTATACTTTCCAGCCTTATCAATCATTCCTTTTAAATTTTTTTTTAATGTGCTTTTGCAGGGCTTGAAATTCTTGGCTGAATTGCAGGTATTGCAATTTTTTTTACATCCCACACATTTTTAAGCTTTTGATGCAGGAAAGTCTTGCATCCCTGGAACCTAGAGAGAATGAATCAGAGTGCTGCAAAGACAGTCAGACATCTGAACAGGACTTGGCATGTCCATAGTCTGTTTTCGTACAAGGCTATGAGCTCTAGATGCTGTTAGACCATCTCTGTGAAACTTTATACAAACAAGCTAAAATGATCTAAACTTTTAACCTTTTTCTGTCCTTTTTTCACAATGCACATTGTTTTGTTTTTTTTAAACAAGCAACTGCACATGGCTAAATTTCCAAAATATTTGCATGCATTTTTTTTTTTTTTTTTTTTTAGGAAAGAAACTGCTTGTGGTAATTGCAGAGCCGTCAAACTGATGCTTGGACATAAAGATCCTTGCTTTTCCAGTGGAAAATGCCACATTTCCCCATATAAAAACTCCAAAACAAACAACCAAAATAGAGCATAAAATATTATTATGAATCAATTTCTGTTGCTCCTTTCAAGCCAAAAGTCTCCAGTCATACTTAACCTGTGCCTGACCTCCTCATAAGGCATAGCTCTGACATGTGTCTGAGCATTTTTTCCCCCTTTTGTTTAAGGCTAAACCTTCGGACCTTTCTGTCTGCACTGCTTTTAGGGCCTTAACCTTGTCTCTGGCCTTCCACTGACCCTTTTTAAAAAACTCAACCCTCAACCCCTTGACTCCTATTTAGAGCTCCTTTCAACTTCATCAGTATGAAAGGGCTCTTGCATGCTGGTTGTCAAAACTTGGCCTAGCTTCGGTTGTGTTTTGACCCCTGTTTAACAGATTAAGCAGCACATGTGTGCATTAGTGTGCTTGTGCTTGTGTGTTTATGTCTGTGTGTGAAACGGTGTGGGGGTGACAGAGATGTTAGCTGAAGGTAAGAGAAAAGGGAAACATCTGACATTTTCTTGATTTCTCAGCCGACAAAAAAGAGGTGAGACCTATTTGTGCCCAGTTTTGTAGTCTGAGCCTTGAAGGGTTTGATAAACAGACACCCATACTAAGTGTAGATTTGGACAACTGACATGATGAGAGTGGCTAAAAGGGCATTGTCAGTAGGATTAAATTACCCAGTTAGCTCTCTATCAACAGTCTATGTAAGTCCTCTGTTGGTAAAAGCCTCTGAACAGCTATGAAAGGCATCATTTATCTTAAAATATCTTTTTATTAAAGTTTTTGTTTGTTTGTTTGTTTTTTTTTAGGAAATACAATCTCAGCTTACATATTTTTTCACGAAGAAGCCAATAATGGACTTGAGATGAAACAAAACAAAAAGATAAATAAAAAAAAAATGCCTGCAAATATACAAATATTTAGGGAAGGCTGTTTCCATTATGCGCAATTAGAATAATCAATAAAAGGCTGCCAAGCTATATGGAAAAGGTCCTGTCGTTGTCTTAGTGAAAACTTATCTTCTTTAGCTGTAAATATTGCTTTGTGTCCCTAAATGGATTTAGAGTAGTTGGAACTTTGCTTTTTCCAGTTTAATAGAATTAACCGTCTAGCAAATAATGTAACATAACTTCAGACATTCTTTTGTTTACTACTTAAACAAATTCCAGCACAAATAATGCCATCACATGATTAAGAATCAACGTCAAATACCTTCCAACAGTAGGGAGTGATTTTTGAGGGCATTTCCAAAAGGTGTGGGATGCTGAAGCAAGAGCATACCCACAACGTTCACAAGAAGGGCCCACTCCTGGAAACATCTTAGGTACTCTTAGTTAAAATAGAAGCAGCCTATGAAGAATTTTGAACTAAATTAAACAATTTCTAATGCGCACTGAGGAAGAGTGAACTCGTTGAGCTTCTGACCACTGATCATCTGTTACGTTCATTGTTAAGTCAATTACAGTCAATTTGCGAAAGTTTATGATCACATTTGGAAATGGAGCCCCTCTTCAGGGGATCTTGAAGCTGAATTGTATGCCAGATATATTTTTGTGGTTGACTGGGAAAGGAGGGAAAGATTGCCCTTACAGGATCACAGATTTGTAGATATTTGGAAAAAGTCTTAATCTACATTTAATTTTCGTTTTGGTAGGTCAGATGTAGAAAATGTCTTTTTAATAAACAAATCTACTATTGAGCAAACTCAAGTGACTGAATGTGTCAGCTGACAAGTAACTTGTGAGCTTGATTGTTAATCAGTGGTGTTAATGTAATATATATATATATATATATATATATATATATATATATATATGTTATCTGAGACCAAATTATTTAGATTCTGAGGAATAAAGAATATTGGAATATATTTAGAATGGAAATGTTTAAACGGCTCATTAATTGGTCTGCGGTAATCTGTCTTGTATCTGTTTGAATTTTAGTGAGTAGTCTCGATGCAGTTTTCTTTTATTTGCTCAGCCAACAATTTTCCTTATTTTTTACCATATTCACTTGTTTCAGTTATATAGAGTAAATTTAGTTTAGTCTGTAAAGACAACTTTTTGTTACAGATGTCCTGTGTACAAGAGTTGGCATACAGTCTGTCAATTATGATAAGATGTTGGGTTAGTTTTGATTCCCCTTCTTGTCATTGAAATAATCTGGCCGCTCTTGCAAGCTTTAAATGTTTCCCAAAGTGTAGACGTTTTGATTTCTTGATTCTCATTTATATAAAGAAATAGATTAATTTTTTTTAAATTTCTTTTACCATTTTGCAGTCTGATAAGTGTATTATTGAATCTTTATGTTTTAATTGTTGGGTTATGTTCCATCACTATTTGTAGTGATACTGGGCTGTGATCAGACAATGTATTTGCTTCAGAGTTACTGATGAGTTTTGACAAATATGTATATTCAACCAAAAAGAAATCTAAACTCGGAGGTGTGAACAGCCTTTGCAGATTTAGAAGCAGTAGTTGATTTTTGTGAAAATTTGTCAAGTCTGAAACAAGATTGAAATCTCCTCCAGCCATCAGTTGATGAGAGTTCAAATTTGAAAGCGATGAGAAAAAAACTGTTTATAAAGTTCTCATCATCAGTGTTGGGAGTGTAAACATTGGCTAGAATGACAGAATCATTGTACAGTTTCCCTGCAACAATAAAATACAGTACTGTCCACATGGATCCGATACTACTTCTGAGGCAACAAAGTGAATGGTGTTTCTAATTAATATAGCTGATTCTCTATTTTTGGCTTTAAAATTGGAGTGAAACACTTGTCCCATCCATTTTGTACCTAAACATCTATGGTCTTGATCCCTCAGATGGGTTTCTTTTAAGAACACAATATCTGTTCTTCATTTTTTTTTTTTTAGATACGCTAATATATTATCCCATTTTACAGCTAAATTAAGCCCTTTGCAGTTCCAGAAAACAAATTTCACAGCACTAAACCAAAAGTCCCGCCAAACCCATGACATCAACACCAGCCATAACGGTGATAAAAAATGAAATTGAGATTGATGTCTTTTATTAGACGGACCCAGATGCAATGCAGATAGAAACCCAAACAAACAAACAACAACAAAAAGAAACCACCCTGTTGCCTCTCTGAACCCCCTGAGCAGACGGTCCAAACTGGACTTAAACAAAGAGTACTTGTGCAAAGAACAACTTCTGAGTTTTGAAACTCAGAGAGGCATTTGAACATCTGACTTACCTCGAACCTCCAGCAAGAAACATACATCTATAATCATATTTACTTCCTAGCTCCTGATGTTTGGACCGGGAAACCCTTGTTTAGGTTTATATTGTTAACCACGACTCATATCAAATTATGAATACCTACATATAATGTATACTTGAGAATAGAAAAAAAATAAAAACAGTAATAGAAATAAAAAGTAGAAAAAAAGAATAAAAGAACATCTGTGGGCACTTTTAAATGAGTAAATGACAGGGGGAAATAATTAAATGAATTATGAGATAAAATAAAATAAAAATAAAATTGTAATGAGTTTCTTCCAGTGCAAGAGTATCAACATGTGTGTTTTTATTTGACTCAGAGACTCATTAGTCATTCATCTCTCATCTGGTGAAAAAAGGGGGTTGGACCGAATGAATCTTGGGGTCTTTGAATATGTGTTGCGCGCCATCCACAGATATCACAAAGCTTGTGGGGAACTGCAAGTTGTACCAGACACTGGTGTGTGTAGTTTAGCCTTCACTTGATTAAGAGCTGCGTGCTGTCGTCCTACCTCTGGGCTCATACCTGGGAAACTGTGAACAAGGATCCCTGAAAAGTGTGAGAAGTGAATGAATAATGGATCTACTGTGAGCGCTTTGAGTGCCTTGAAAAGTGTAATATAAATCTAATCCATTATATTATTATTATCAAAAAGCAGTCTGCCCTTGGCCTGGGACAGTGACATAACTTTTCTCCTTGTCAGATAAGTAGTGAATCCGGGCAAGGAGGTCTCTTACCATAGCGTGGTTTTGGTGCAAGGCTTCTATGTACTTTGTTGATAATAATAGCACATAAAACCACAGTCTTGTTGTAGCCTGCTTCGTTGACAATTTAAACTCTGGGAAGCAAAATATATATTGTTCAAGCTCGGAGCTGGTCTCCCACGCTACTTACTCCAAACAACCAGAAGCCAAAGTCCCCATCAATATCATTTTATGATGTAAAGAAATGCTTAGACTTTTTTGCTCATTGGATCAAAGCCAACCAAACTGTCTTGAATACACACACATCAACTCAGTGTCTTGTACCATCCCACTAACCAAACAGTATGTTCTAGCTGTTTGGGTGACTGGGTGGGGATCAGTCACAGTCTGGTAGTCTGACCTGCAGATGGTGTGTGTTGATGAGGGCCTTTGCTAAGTCATAGGAACAAATGAACTGATGCAGGGATTTGTTTCATTATTTGCTTTTAATTCAGAAGCAGGTTAGTCCAAGAAATGCCTAAATCTTCTTTTCAGTCTGCAAAGACAGCTGTAATTCAAGGAACGAGAAAGAGAACAAAGTAACGTAATGACGGGATGCAGCTGGGTTGGCTGGAATAGAGAGGGTTTACGGGGGAGGTGGTCGTGGACAGAGCTACACTGACTCTGCATCTATTCTTTGATTTCATTTGGAACATTGCTAACATGAGTTAAATCTTCTGAACACACTTTTTTTTTGGCACATCAGTTTAGTTGGTTGGGTTATTTTGCTGAATGGAGACAACACAGAGGAATTCTACTTCAAGCTTAAATCCCACAGTGAGTCTTTTCTCTTTTTTAACCACTTATTCGTAAAGTTACTTTTTGAGTTATTGTGTTACTTTAAAACTGAATGTAATGTCTTGATGATCCCATTTGCACCAAAAATAGCCTGATGGCAAGCAAAGTGTCACAAAGAGGCACTGGATAAAAAGATTCCCCAATTCTTGGAAATGAAAACTTTTGTTATCAATTACTCTGGTTCAAGTATTTTATGTTTAGGTGTGTTTGATTATGAAGACAACTGTAATAAATTTATGACTTAAAAGGAAGACAGTCAAAATCAGTGTAAAATATAAATACAAGTACACAGCTGAATGAATAGGAGCACCGTTGACTCTTGATTATGGCAAAAAGCACCCAGAAAGCTTGGTAGAACAACAACAAAACAATAAAGTGGAGCCCTGCCTGTATTGTCTGTCACTGCTCTAAATGGGGCAGAACAAGAAACCACAGCAGCTTTTATTACAGCAACAGAGGAGGTCGGCTGTGTTAAGACTCATAGACACAGTCAGCACTGATGTTTTTGTGAACACAGTAGTCCGCCCGGGTACGTTCTGTTCCCACTCCTGCTGTGCGGGACGCCACTCTACACACACACACACACACACACACGCGCGCACACAGTCAGTAATGTCATCCTCAGTAGCTGTATGCGCCAGAAACAAATCAAAGGCAAAAATGTTTGTGCTTATTAAACATAATCACTCTTTGCCATGACTTTTGCTCCTGCTGGAACGTGTTAAGAGTGTGTTACAAAGGTCAAAAGGAGACATTGTGGTTTAATATCAGAACTACTTTGATCTGATATCCTCCTGATCATGTTTACTCACTGTTTTTGAGGGAGGTAGAAAAGTCATGCACTCTTGTTTTTGTGTTTTTTTTTAATCTGCTGATTCTTTCTGTTTTTGCTTTTGTCGTGAAATATTTGGACAATAAAGGCTGTTTCAGCTAAAGAAAATAATGATGTTTCTGTACAGAGGATTTAACAGCTCTATGATGGTGTAATGCATTTGGGTTCTTACTCCTGTTGCAAAGTTCCTAGTAGGATAACTTAAGTTTTCTTTGTTGCTTCTGCGTACCTCAGCAGGACAAGATAGACCGGTCCTCCAATCACAGGCAGCCTGACCTCATTCGTCCAAGCTTCCAGCAGTCGGCCAACCAGAGTTCTCCAAATAATCAAGGTTGGTCTACACTTTCTAAAAGTATGCTCTTGTGAGTGCCAATGTGTGTATTACTCTTTTGATGTAAACTTAATGGTAAGTGTTAGGACGCAGTTTGGACACTAAAGAATAATATTGTAAAGGAATGTCTTGGAATCTACAGTATATTGCTGCTGTAGATCAGTGATTGTGTTTTCTTTTTGCTGTACAGTGTATGGGGAGGGGAGGGGGGGGGGGGGGATTACTGTTCATTAAGGGCTGTAATATATATTTGGGTCTCTTCCACTGTAAACATTTGAGCTGTTCAAAGGGTGATTTGCATGGACGCAGGGTGCCATTATAATTACGCTGTCTATCTAATTGTGCCATACATGGTTCATCCATGACAATCGGAGCATGAGATTTAAGCACAATATTGGCTCAGCATGGGAGGTAAGGGTGGGGAGTCTGTGAGGGCTTGACCAGTGAATGAGAACGCTTGGCCGTGGCATGGGAAATAAATGGAGCAGAAATTACATTGTCATTTTTCAGGATCAGACTGGATCGAGGGAAGTTGGAGACAAAAAGGAAAAAAAAAAAAAAAAAACCTGAGATGACTTTTTTTGAGCTATTTTTGCTTACACAATTAAATTCTGACGGGGAAGCCAGGAGTTTTTAAAGTTTGCCTCAGTGCTTCTGGTGTTATGTGGTAACTCATAGATTATCCTTTCAGAAAGGATTATTAATAGACTCACACAATTATTATTAGGGGACTTTATTGCAGGTAAAGTTTGTAGGTGGTGGCTTTTTTTAAGTCATGGCAGCCTGTCTCTGCGTTTGTCTGCTGAGGCCTTGGAAGTAAAAGGGAGGAAACTGCTGCTGCTGGCCTGGGCTGATCTCCTTAACACTGTGTGTTCAAATAAAGTCTGCAGAATTTAAGCAACCATGTGTGTGTGTGCGTGTGTCTGCTTGCTGTCACTGAGGTGTACCCTTTGAGTGTATCTGAGTTGCTGCACAGACTATTCTCCCTTAGGCAGCACTTGGCGGCAGCGCAGACAAAAACCACTTATCTGCCATGACTGGTTGGGGCGATATGAGAGCAGAGAGGAAAAATATGTACTTTAATTAAAGGCTTGTTATCTTCTGCAGTTGGGGTAAATAAAGACGCTGGTTACTATTTTAGGAAATGCTTAGTGGTGGGAGTGGAGGTCCTCAGTTTATCATGGAAAATCCCCATTAGATACTGCACCTGTAAGGGATGCTCCTGGGTCACCTGAGCCAGGACTGACTATAAGCTTTATTTTGCAGCCTGCTGAGGATATTATATCATATCATATGGTTTGTAAGTGTTATATACAGTCATCCTCCAAATTATTCATAGCCTCCCATTAAAGACGGTAAAAAAAAAATCAGCTGCCAGTAAAATAAGTTAAAATTGACTGAATTAAAAAATGAAAAATTCTATGAAATTCATGACATTGATTTTGAATTGTGGTTCAACAGAAATATTAAAAAACCACAAAAAATAAAACAAGTAAACAAGATGGGGCTCCTACGCTAAAAATTTATTGAGCAACACTTTTAGGCAATCACTGCAATCAGGTGTTTTGTGTAATGTTCAATAAGATTTCTGCACCTTTTTATACAGTAGGTATAGCCCAGTGTCCATGAGCAGGGTGTTCTATTTGGTCTGGGACTGTTTTGTTTGTTTATTTTTTTAATTAGTACTTTCAACTCCAATTCAAAAGCAATATTTTATTTCACTAAATTATATTTTTGTAAATTATTTATTATTAGTTTCTTTAGTTTCTTGTTAAATTTGAATTACTATTGTGAATTTAGCCATTTCTCAATGGAAAGTATGAACAATTTTCAGGACGACTGTATGTACATACTGCATAAATTTGATTGCAGCCTGCATTTGTTGTTGCATCATTTCAGTAAGATTATACAATGCTGCAATATTTAAACTGAGAGTTGCATTGATTTTTCATCGCCGTCAAGACTTTGTATTGATAATGAGAGATTTGGGCTCCTCTGCAATGTCTTCTTTAACGCATCAAAGTTTTTCAGTGGGGTTATGGTCAGGACATTTTAAATCAGCTGGAGGCTTTTCTTAGAGTTCATGGGATGTCTTTTGTAATAAGAGATTACAAAGATTTAGCCTAGAAAGAACTTCATGGACAGTCTTTTGTCTGAATCTTTTACCTCTGGTTTGTGTGCATGACTCAAGTGTGAGCAGCTTCAAGCAAGTCAGCAAAGGAGATAAAGGTTATCATTTGCATTTTTACACTTGTACACATCACTGTAGATAAGGCAAAGGTGGAGATCTTGCCCAGCCTGGTTGAGTGTTACATGTGCTGTCTTCCTCTTTGTATGGAGTAAGAACATGTTAGCATCAGAGACAGAGTTCTTAGGGTCTTACTCAGAGCCTGGATGGTGAGTTTCTATTTGACAGGTGTGAGAAGGCTCCAGAGACTTGCTTCATGCATGAGTTAAAGGACATATCCCGGTCAAACATAACTCCAGTGTTCCTAACATGTTAATGGAAATATCTCAGGTCCAAGTTGACAAGTGTGACAGGCAGTCAAGGATGAAAGGATATGTTCACAGGCAGGGGGTATTCTCTAGGCTTGGCAAATTTTCCATTTTCAAGTTTTCTTTGACGCTAAACTGTGATACTACATTTCTGCTTTCCCAATACATTTTCTTGAGTCCTGTTTGAAGCACTCAAGAAGAAAATGTCTTGAAATCAAATCTACATCAATGTATAAAATCATGATGAAACAAATGTATACAGAAGTTTATTATGATAAGTAACTGTTGTAAATATAGGTTTAGAAATGGAGCTGTAATACAACTGTTAGGTAAAGTTATCTGAATATGAATCATCTGGTAGTTTTATTGGTCAGTCTCAGAATATCATGAACTGAGGTGTCTGTGTCAGATAAGGCCGTTACATGCTGTTCTTTACTGCGGCAGAGTCACTAAGGATGTCAGACACATTTTTATGAATTGTGGACTGGTAAAACTAGGGATGCCCCCCCCAAAACCGCAAGAAAACATCAACTCAGCAGTTTATGGGGACAAACCACCCCCCACATACACCACCACCTTGCATATACAGAGCATGCAGGTGGGTAAGCTCTGTTGTCAGGGCTGACAATGTACTTTTTTACTTCCTTTTGCCAAAGATATTCCCACAGTTCACCCCTTAAGCCTCCATCCCTGCCTGTTTACTCCCACCTCTCCTCTCCTTTATGCCATGTTTGTTCTCCCTTCCTCTCTCCCCATGTTTCCCTTTGACCCTCCCACACTCTCCTGCTCCGTTAGGAGGCTTGGCCCTCGGTGGGTGTGTGTGCTGTCACCAGAGGTATTGTACTCACCAGTGCTGAGCCACGCTTTACACTGTATTTGCTCTGGCTATACTCCCACTGATCCCTTTGAATGGAAACCCCTCGGCTGGGCTTGTATTCGGGGGCAGTTGATCCCCCTTGTGTATCTCCTGTGTGTATGTGTGTGTGTTTAATTGATGTACTGTATGTACACCCCTTACATTCCCCCCCCTTTTTGTTTTGAAATGCATGGACTTTATTCGGCGGGTTGAGGAGAGTCGTATGGTTTTGCCATTAGTAAAATATATATTTTTTTAGCCATGTCTCACTCAGTAATCATTGCAAATATTCAAAACATACAGATGTTTTACTAGGATTAAGTTGGAGTGACTGAACAGTGCACGAACTGACCAGCTCTGTGCGCTTGTCTGCTAAACAAAAAAAGCACAGTATGAAGTCACACCCGCATCACTCCGGAGTCTTTAATATGATAGGATTCGGGATAATCACACTTCTTACAGGAAAGGATTTATTTCGAGGAAGGATTTACTAATGAGGTATTAGTTTCCTGTGCTTGTATCCATTCACCACGCAGTTGGCTTCTCTTCTGTTTGATGCGTCTCTACCCTGTTCACACCTGTATTATTTGATACCAAAGACTGATTCTTTATTTTCTGAGATCATCTCTCTTTCAGGTGGATGCAGCTGTATCAAAACACTTGCCATCTCCTGACTGTTTTTTCTGTGTTGCTGCTCTCTTCTTGTCTGTTTTGTTGCGTAAACTTTCCTTTGGCACGCGTTGTAGAGTGAAAGTTCATTTACCTCTGAACTTCCATCCCGGCTTTTAGATCTGTGCTATATGCTTCACTTAAGCTCATTGTGAGTTGACAGCTTGACGATGCTCATAATGCTTGGTAAGATTCAGCAACAATTGACAACTATTAACATATTAATTTCAGTTCAGGTTTATTTATAGAGCACATTTACAACAATCATGGTTGTCCAAAGTGCTGAGCAGAAAGATGAAGCAATATTAGATAAAAACAATAAAAAAGCGATTACATAAAAGCATAATATGATAAAATTAAGACAAATAAAACAATGTCAAGCTTAACTATTTTAAGAGCCAATGAGTAGCTCTGTCTACGTGTCACTTTGTATACTCCTTGGTGAAAGTAGACATGCCTTGCTGTCTCTTGTGCCAGCTAAGCCACACTTCATGAGGGCTCTGTTTGCTGACCTCCATGTAAAGCAAAGTAATGATATTGAGTTGCACTCTGATCCATATCTTTATTGTTTTAAATCTTGTGCATGTCTGCAAGCTGTCAGTGCCATCAGTCTGTCTTTCTTACAACAGGCAGCATGACTCATGCCTTTGTTTACTGGCTTGCGACATGCACCGGTGACTACGATCGTATGGCTGATAATGACGCACAAATGTGACATCTGTATGTGAGTTTCAGTGTTGTGTTTCTCTGTATGCAAACAGAACACTGGAGCCAATCCCATCCAGAGGCCGAAGTAGGTCAGAACTTGTTTTCCCTCTCCAGCTTGAGGCTACACGTGTCACCTAGTGAGAATGATAGATGATGAGCTGTTGATATGTGCAGGGTA
Source organism: Atherinomorus stipes (assembly GCA_023101725.1). Classification (NCBI taxonomy): domain Eukaryota; kingdom Metazoa; phylum Chordata; class Actinopteri; order Atheriniformes; family Atherinidae; genus Atherinomorus; species Atherinomorus stipes. Next base: position 70,151 of record JALJCO010010590.1, on the reverse strand, counting down.
AAAGAAATTTGGGGAATTTTTTCTGATTTTTTTGATGCATTTCTTGGTCTGATTTCATTGCAATCATTAAAATAGAGTTTGGTTTTTAAAAAAAAAAAAAACTTTTTTTTTTTTTTTTTTTTTTCAGTGCTGAATGCAAGTTAGATTTTTCTCTCCTGAGTTACTGGTGTCTGGTAGCTCTGTTCTTAGCTGTCTGGCTGGCTTTGAATGCACCATGTGTTCTGTGGTATATAGCTCTTTAGCTCTCCAGGCTATCTGTAAGTAGCTGCTACAGCTTACCTGTCACTATTAATACCTCCAGATTAACCACCTGTGATTCACAGGCACCTGTGACACGGCTACCTGACACGTTTTCAGGAAAAGCTCCTCAAAGGGGGACACTTCAGTTGGAACTGCTAGCAGAGCCATGCTGCTGCATGAAAGAATATTTACTAGCTTGCAGCCCTGCAGCTCCTGTTGCTGTTCCCACAGGCATTTTTTATCTGAAAAAGGAAAAGAAAAAAAAAGGAAAGAAAACTGGTGTATCTCCACAGGAAACTGATTCCTCACCAAGCTGGGGACTCACTTTGAAGCCCCTCAGCCCTTTTCAAAACCTTACATCAATCAAATAGCTGTTTGTGTTTCCAAAGTCAGCTTTCTGCTGAGCCGTGGGACTTTTTGCTGCTTTAGCGTGGCATGACACTCACATCACCTCGCATGATCCAGCTGTCAGCTGTCCTGCACCCATAAGCTGCGAGGATGCTTCATGAGTCATTCGTGGCACATTTAAAGCCCAGGAATTCTGACTTGCAGGCGTTCTCAATAAAAGTTAAAATAGCACACTTAATATATTCTCATTTAGCTGGTCATCTGTGCTAGACTGGTTTTTACTGGAGATTTTTCAGATGCTAAAGAGGTTAATGTGAATGTGAGATCAGTGATGCTGGTTTTTCATCAGCCTGGCTTTCTTGTTTGCTGTTCAAGTAAGTAAATAATGATCTCCTGTATGATAATAGAATGAAAATAAAAGGTATTTTCAGCATAAATGGCTCTCTGTTCTGCAGGGTAAATTTTATCGGTTATATCCTCATGCTTATTATATCATGAAGATCTTATTTTACTGCTACTGTGTGTTTGGGGCTTCACCTGTCTGAGACACCTAGAGCTTGTCTCCCTCTAGTGGTACGCATCTGTAGTACAGTTGGGAGCTGCAGGGAGAGATTTGATGTAGAAGTTGGGAGACTTTTTTTTTCATAATAAAGAATTACTACTAAGATTAATCACAAATGCAGGCTGTAATTTGAAAAAGAGTGAAGTTAGACACCCACTTTACCCAGATGATGAAACTTTCATAGCATGAAGCAATTAAATTACTTTTCCCTCGCTGAGAATTCACTTCTTGAATTTAAATGCGCCTAGAGGTTTTCCAAAGGGCTTTGAGGATAGTCTTCCTCTGAAAAGAATTCCACATCTTACTTTAAAGACATTTAAAAGCTGAATGTTTGAAGCATGTGGTGAATTTCGAGCAGATGCTGACTGTTATGAACTCCAGCGGTGAAGGGTTGAAAAGTGTAACGGGCAGGTTTGTGCTTGTACCTGATATCCCTGGAGATTAGGCTCACAGAGCAGGTCTGTGTATTCAAGAAAGTCTGATTAAACACTGGTAAAACTGGTTGTGCTCTTGTGCACATGTATATACACAAGACACTGAACTGGAAAGATACAGTCCCCCAGTATGAGGGGAGGATTGTTGATGTTTTTTTTGTTTTTTTTTTATTCTTTGCCTGTCAGAGGATGACGTGGACTTGGAGGCCCTGGTGAATGACATGAACTCTTCGCTGGAGAGCCTGTACTCCTCCTGCAGTGGTCAACAGACAGAGTCAGCCCCGTTACTGCACAATGGACAGAACTCTTCTTCACACCACCATCACCATCATCACACACAACACAACCAGCCACGGCAGCACTCACAGGTGTTAAGCCACGCCTCCCCAGAGCCGCCTTCCTCCTCGTCTCTGCCTGCAGACCCTCCTCATACTGGCCTCCGACGGTCACAGCCAATGCACATCCTCGCTGTCAGGTCAGTCATCAATGTCACCATTTTTTTCTTTTCAGGGATTTTATTTGTTTTTTGATAACTGCGAAGAAACATAGGCGAGGGAATGAACGGGGACAGAATTTATGATGTTTCCTGCTGAAAGCATAAATGATAGTGATATAAAACTTTTAAAAGTTTATGAATAAAGTTCATATGAAGTCAGACAAAACCAGTGATTGTAGATGCTGCTTATTGTGGCAGATTTATAAGTGTTTGCAAACACGACTGAAAATACTAAATATAAGGATCACTGGGTTCATGTTCAGCCGCTGCCATTTTAACTTCACATCCACATTAAAGCTCAGTTTTAGATTATTCTCTCTTGAGTTAAGCTGAGTAGACTCCACACCGGCTCTGGATTTTAAAGCTGGAGTTAAAAATTTACGTTGATCTGGTTGGCATCCCTAACCCCCACCCCCAGCTCATCATGGAAGCAGTTCTTCGCTCTGATACAGATAAAACTGAGAAAACCATCCTCGCAGCATGATGCCACCATCATAGTGTTTGACTTTTAGGTTCTGTTATGATTTCATACAAGGAATTCTTTTCCTGGAAATATTGATCAGATTGTCCAACTTTCTTTTTGTTTTATGAGATGAGTGGATTTTGCTTTTTGTGATTTTTGTAGTTGTGTAGATGTGTAGATGCTTTTTGACTAACTCTGCAAGTTTGTGGTGCCTTTCAGAGAGGAGAGATCTCTGTTTGACTTCTTGAACATAAAAGCATAGTTGGTAGAATGCTACACTAAAGCTGGATTTACACTCGCTCGCGCGTCGTCCATGTCGGCGTAACAACTGTAGGCTCCACGAAGGCTCTGCGTATGTCTCCCAAACCTGCCATGCACCCGGCTACGCGTACGCTGCAACGCAGAAGTACTCCCCTGTGATTGGTCAGTTTGTGATTATGTGCTTTTGGATTTTTGGGTCTTTTCGCTGAACGATATATATGCCATGGGCCCGGCGTGGCGTAAATGACGCACGCACAAGTATAAATCCAGCTTTAGAAAGTCGCAGCAGTCTCAGTTTTCTCTGTGAAGTAAACCATCACTTTTGAGACTTATGTAAGTCAGCTTGGTGTCTTGTTATTACTGCATTTTCCAGACTACAAGTCACATCATCCAAAACATAAGTCATGAAGAGGAAACCAATTTAGAAATGTATTTCAGAAAATCAAAGACCAAGAGCAGACATTTAATCTGGAAAGGCAAGTTATTCAACTAAACTATAGGACACAGAACAACAGGCTGAATATTGTATGTGTCTGGTATGTTAACTTAACTCATTAATAGTTATTTAGCTACACAATAGTATGAAGAACATACTCTACCTGGGAGGCTGAATAGGCTAAATTAAAATAATGAGCTAGTGAGTCCAAAAAGGCAAGATACCAGTAAGCAAGTTCACCAAACTCCCCATTACGTACGAGCCCCTCTGGTGACATCAGCAGAAACTGAGACATTTTCTGGAAATATTAGCTTATTTTGAATTTAAATGGAGCAACACATCTCAAAAAAGTTGAAACAGGGGCAACAAAAGGCTCAAAAAGTAACTGGGACAAATCAAAAACAACTACAGGATCATTTCATCATTTGGTCACTTATGAGGTTATTTGGCAACAGACTCAGTTACATGTATGAGTATAAAAGGAGAATTTCAGATAGGCAGAACCTCTCAGATGTGAAGATGGGCAGAGGTTTACCAATCAGCGGCAAACTGCATCTAAAAATTGTGGAGCAGTTTAGTAAAATGTTCCTCAAAGTGAAATTGCCCCAAGACTTTGAAGATCCCAACATTTACTATGTATACTGTAGAAAGATTCAGAATATCAGGAGGAGTCTGTGTGAGCAGGGGTCAAGGCTGAAGATCAACATTGGATGCTTGTGATCTTCAAGCCCTCAGGTGGCAAAACTAGACGTGACCCAGTCCACAAATGCAGGTTAAAGATTGGTCATGCAAAGAGAAGACCATATGTGAGCATGATCCAGAGACGCTGCTGTTTTCTCTGCACATCGCTCGTCTAAAATGGTCTGAAGCAAAGTGGAAAACTTATTGTTTTCCCCAGCAGTAGAGTTGATCTAAGAACATTTGTTTTATGAGTTTGACTGTTGGAGTAAACATTTAGTCACTTTAAAGCAAACATCAACCTTCTTTCACTTCTAAGGTTTTACATCATCCACTTAAAAAGACAACAAAACATCTGATATCTCCCAGGTCTTAAACTGATTTAAACTGAACATATATGACATCGTACATCATGTGATTTTTTTTTAAAATTATTATTATTAATCAAAATAAATCAATGAAAAAGCAAGAGAAAAGTGTGAGAAACTAAACACATCCCATTACTCAACAGCTTGTAGAGCCAGTTTATCTTTTGGATGATGGTATTACAACATTGTTACAACTCATTGAGGTTTGTGACTGTGTTTTTCTTTTGATTTGTTTTGTTTTTCAAATGTTAGCTCTCTTCTGTCCCTGCCACAGCATTTTAGTCAGGCAGGTGGACTTTGACTGGATCATTGCAACACTTTGAATCTTTTCTTTATTTAGTCCTTCTGTTGTAGATTTGCTGCTGTGTTTGGAATCATTGTCCTGTTGCATGACCCAATTTCAGTTAAGGCTTTGGCTGTGGGACAGATGGCCTCACATTTTACTCCAGAATAGTTTGGTATACTTTAACTATATGTTAAATAAGCCTGTTGAATGTGTAGATGTAGTTTATTTTCTTTTACTGTAGTTTCTACACACTTTGGTCTGGGGTGAACTTGCAGGAATATTCAGTCTGGGAAAATGAGCAACTGTCTTAACTATTTTCTACTCATAAATAAGCTTCTTAACTATGGATAATGGATCTCAAATGTTTTAAAAATCACTTCCTCTCCCTGTTGTTTAGCCACAGCTGCTTATATAAGAGGATTTCTGATGTCTTACCTTTTTGGCATCATGTTAACACACACCTGACCAGCAAGGAGTCAAAACCTCTGCTTTTATAGAGATGCTCACACTTGCTGATGATCAGTTGATGAGATGCTTTGATCAGCAGCACTTGGTTGTCACTTACCTTCTTGATTCCAACAGAAGTAATAAGGGTGTACTCAGTTTTTCCATACCCTGCTTCCTCATTTTTGATTAGATTGTTTATATTATTTAACACAAATAATGTAAAATGTGATATATTGGTGTTCATCTAAGGTTGGAGTAATGTAGGACACAATGAAGAACAGATTCTTCTTAATTTCTTTATATAAACAACCATGAAACAATAAAAAAAAGTCCATTTTTTCTCACACCATAACTTGAATGAGATGCCAGGGCTACAATTTAGCAGATTAGTGATCAAATACTCACTAAGTAAGCATTTTAGGCCTTTGTTGAATGCACCGGTTGAAGAACAAATTGCACTTCAGCTGAACCAGTGGCAACAAAAGTGAGGCAACAAACTTGAGCTTAAACTTCCGTTGCCCTCCTGCTCGTTATGCAGAGCCACGCACTCAAGCAAAGCTCAAACCCTTCTTTTTCTCCACATTTAAGAGAAAGGTTTCACTACACACTATCTTCCCTCCACACCCTTTTAATAATTGGCAATAACATTTCTTTCCTGCTCCTAGTACGTAACCTATAAATGACCCGTTCCTTCTTGTCGTTCCCTCTTTGCCTCAGACCACACCAGCAAGGGGGGAAAGTAAAAATTCTCATTTGTTTGAGTTTATGTCTCTCACAATTTGAGGCGTGCGAATCCATACCCTCGTCACGGCTGTTACTGTCTGCATTTAAAGTAGGTGTGCTCTCAAATACACACACACACACACAAGCAGCAGGAAAATAGCTTTATGCATGCATTGCACACAAACAGGTTCAAAGCCCAGCTGGTGTCGGCTCCCATTTTTCGCCCTCGGACTATATGACAGAAACAGAGGAGGATGATCAGGTAATGGAGTATTCTGTCTTATGAGCTTTCCCCTCTTTCTCTCTCTCTCTTCCTCTCTCTCAAACACACACTCGCACAGACGCAGACCCTGAAGTTCTTATTATACAGCACTGACCTCTGAATAACCCTGCTCTCAAGCTCATATGGGACGACATCAAAAGGCCCGATCCCTTTTGAACTCACTGGGTTCTACAGAGAGACACAGAGACTGAAAGAAAGAGGCTTCTACAATGTTTTTTTTTTTCTCATCTTTTTGCAATCTGAAGTTTCACAAACTGACCTGCCCCTTTTTAAAAAAATGATTAAACCCATCTGTCAAATCTCCATTTGAGGGCTAAGACTGCATTTGCTGGATCCAAAAACGCTTTAATGTGATGTCTTGATTCAGTATTGATGTGTGATAAATATTGCAAGAAATTAGCTGGCAGGCTGTGGGGGTCTGTGATTTCCACTTGCTTGGATCTTCATTACGGCCAGATCAGACGGAAACAGACATGAGGCAGAATACAGAGCAGCAGCTCTTTATTAATTCCAACCATCTCTCCAGTACTTATTTCACATGTGTCAGCAGCTCTTCTTTGAAAGTTTCCACATCTCACTTTTTAAAGAAGCTCTTCCAGGTCACGCCTTTGACTGTTTAATCCGGTTACTTGAATAACTTGAAAACAACGGGTAATACAACAAATCTTACCCGGTATATCAAACCTTTGTCCTGTTTCTCTTCAGGAGGTTGCAAGAGGAAGAGCAGCAACTAAGGACGTCGTCTCTCCCGGCCATCCCCAACCCTTTCCCTGAGCTCTGCAGTCCAGCAAGCTCCCCTGTGCTCAGTCCTGGGTCACTACCTCCTGGAGAACCTTCTTCAGGAAAATATGTGAGTTAAATCACACATACGCACAAAATAAACCTGTTGCTGAAACAAACTTTTATGCAGAAAGAAGGCGTTGTTTTGCTTTTTTCATCTTTGAGAAATGGTCGAAGGGGCTTCTCCCTTTTAAGAACATGAACTGATTTCGGTTCTTCTGGGATGTGGATTATAAATCAGTCGTATTTGTTGGCCAGCTGTGTGTTACAGCTTCCATCTGCTCCACTCTTTCCTCATCTGAAGCCTAATGTCTTGCATGTGATGGTGCTGTGTTGTGTTGCTGCTTTGTTTGTGAAAAAGGTAAAGAATGGAGGTGCTGGCAGTCTGCGTGTGTGTATGCACCAACACACACGACTTAATTTCTGTTAGCTCGTTTGTATTTGTGTGCTCATGACAGAGATTTAGAGACTGGTTTGTCTATTCCTGGAAGTCAGACCCCCTCCATCCTGGCCGTTAATGGTCTTCATATGGAGGCAGCCAATACTGGTTACGGCAACATACCAGTTTACAGTAATATGAGGGCGGACTATTTCTCATAAATACTCCCCCTGGCTACAATCTTGGGCCTTTTTTGTCATTGCCTTTATGGTAAAAGATCATATGCTGCAGTTCCAGTTGAGTTATGTCAAGCCAAAACACAAGTTTGACTTTAATATGAGCTGCGCTGCTTTCTCAAATGTCTGGTCATGACTTCCTTGATTGATTGATAAACCTGCGGCATCCAGTAAATACCTAAAGAACTGGGAAGTCTTGGCTCTGAATAACCATCAGTTGGATAAATAAATGGTAATGGTTAATGTTGGAATAAGCTGTTGAGACTTATGTTTCCCGTCTTTATGAGTGGGAATGTTTTTTCTTTCTCTGTGGGAAATTTTTCGGCTTGAATTACAAACTGTGGCGTGTATTCAACACTTGTTTATTTAGCAGGCAGGTCAAAGATTCCTGTACAAAGTGGATGTGAGTTTTAGTCAGAAGCCATTTTATTAGTGTGCGGGATTTGTTCAGGTTGGACATGTTTTTTTTTGTTGTTTTTTTTTTTCAATTCACAGACAGTATATTACAGGAAAGACCAGGGATTGGAGTAGAAATGTGGTGGAGGTGTAGAAATAATTTACACAAGCAAAATGTATTTTTAGTGTGATTGGAGGATACACAGAAAGCAAAACAGGTGCATTCTTGACATGTTGTTGTTTAGGACCTTTAAGTGTGCAAATGGAGCATTGATGTGATGATAACAGCATTGGATTTTCCTAACAAGGGATTGGATCATTTTACTGCACATATTCGGATATGAATGTGCAAAATGTGTGTTTCTTTCATAAAATATGTTTCTTTCCTAAAAATGGTAATAATGATAGTAACAATGAATGATAATAATTTTTGCTTTAATGATCCTGGTTGGTAAATAAGGCTCTGCATTTTACCCATCTCTAGATTTACTAAAGACCAGTGGGCTTCTGTTCCCAGGGAGCAGTTGGGGGATTGAGGGTACCTTGAGTACCTTTGTTGGCACGCTGTTGACTTGAACCCAGGTCTTCCATACCAAAGCCCACCTCTATAACAGAATTAATTTGTAAAAGAAATGTAAAAATGTTTTTAAAAATGCAGTTTTGTTTAACTAGATAGTTTGCTATCAAACTCACCAACTCTTTGAACCCTGTGCCTACTTTTTCGGGCTCTGCATGAAAATGACATACCCATATTGAAATGAATAAATCTCTGAAACCACAAAGTCTGTTTGAATATTTAGGTATTTATGGAAAGTCATCGTAAAGGATCACTTATGAGAGTTGCTTAGATTGAACTTAGCACAAATGTAAAAAAAAAAACAAACAAACCAAAAAACCAAAAATTCAGACTTGCCAAGAAAAGCCTAAAAACCTCAGCTGTAGCCCCAAATCTCTTTCAAATCATCATGCAGCATGTGACCTTTAACTCTGCAGAAACCAACTCTGATAAAGTAAAACAGAACAAAAACAGAGGAGTTTTAGTTCAAGTAGATCAGGCGAGGTATTCAAATGGCACAGCTTGATGTAGTTATGCCATCTCTTCTCCATATCTGCTTTTTAAGGTGGAAAATTAATGATATTTTTTTCTTGACAAAGACTGAAGAAATAATCTTTGTATTTGACACATTTCCACATATATTCAAGACCCCATACTTCCCATCTTCCCAGGTATTAGAAAAGGCTTTTGAAGTGTCTGCGGCTGCTTGGATATGATCCACTCACTGATATAAAAACAGAACAATTTCTCACTGCTGTGTATGGTACGTTAAATGACTGTTCAGAGGCAGTCAGACTGAAAATGGTTAGATTACAATAACCAGCTGATTACATCCTTAATTAGAGCCTTGTAAGCTTGAAGTAAATCCAAAACATGCATACAAGGTAAACTTTTCCTCGCCAAAAGGAAAACCAGATGAAAAGGTCAAGAGTGCCATGGAAATTTTAATTCCTTGTACGTACTTACAGTGCACGCAAACTGTCTGATGTGGGTGCTCTTTGCATCTGTCCATGTGTACGGGTGTTTGTCTTTTACATGCATGTGTGTTTACACTTATGTTTGCCTCTTTGTGAGTTCTGCAGACTATTTACGGCACAAAAGCAACAGCAATGGAAAGTATGTCTCATTGTGTGGCTGCTGCTCAGTGGAAATTCAATTCAGCACCTTTCCAGAGAAAACTTGCATGGGGCCATCTCATCACACGTGTGTCTGCACATCCAGCTCTTGAGGCATGAGAAACAGCTGCAACACTGCTGCCTTTGCACACTCATGCTCTGCTTTGGAGGGATTCAGATCCATACAGGATTGGCTGATTTGTTTTGGGTTTGACAAGAGGGACTGGGGGCAGGTAAATGATTGCGCCCCCTCTTTAAGACCTTTAACCTTAATCATTTAAACCATATGTGACCTGTTTTGTGCCATTTCCCTCCCTCCTTTCTGCCTTAATCTTGGGCAGTCTTTGCCTATTCTCTGTGTCTGTCTCTACACTCCAAATATCGACTGCCAACCTGCTCTGTCTCTGTTTAAGTTTACTGAATTTTCCAACCTCCAGGCGCTTTCTGACAGACTCTCATACTTGTCTCTCTGCTCCTCCTTACCTCATTTCTTGGCCTCTGTGAAGGGGGCATGAGGATGCAGAGCAGAGCTGTCAGGAACTGTTGGGCAAGCTGTTTGACATGGCCATATGATTCTCTTCTACCCACCCCCACCCCTGCCTTGACTCAGTTCTCAGTCTTCCTCTCCCCTGCTTGTTGTCGTGGCCAAACACTTCACGAAAGGTGTACGGTTAAGATGTATGTTGCATCCAAACACTGAAAAACGGTGAGATAAAAAGCGGTGTTAATGCAACATGGCTGTTCATGATGCAAACATGTTTTTTTCCTTCTTCTTTTCATAATTCCTGCAACGTTTACAAGATGTAAGCATTGCTTTGTACTATATTGTGAATGTTCAATTACAGTTATTGTATCAAATTGGTTTCAGAGTTTTCAAGTTTAAGAACAAAAAACAAACAAACTGGGAAACTGCCATTTATTAGCCATTTATGCCATTTACTGCCATTTACATATCTCCAGTGTGATGTATGTAAAAGTCAGCACAGATGGGCATTTATCAGTAACTTCATGTTTCTGCTAAGATCACGGAATTTGCTTTCATGTAATCCTAAAATTACAGATGTTGTCCTTTATACATCCAAGCAGCCAAAAAGGCAATGATTACATCAATGCTACTCTTTCTGAGGAGCTTGACCTGTATTATTCATGTTGTGCAATGGGAAAACTTCAGTAAGTGTATCTGTACCTGTTTTTCAGTCTTAGAACTTGACAGTCTGTCCCCAGCAGTGTATTGGAGTGCTGTTGTGTTATGTACTTGTGTGTGCTCTGTTTTGGCCTTACTTCCCTCCTGGTTCTAGTGTGGGAACACAGATTTGATTACTGGAATGCAAGATTTTGTTGGATTTAGTGTACTTGGACTGGATGCCTTGTAACTCACTTTGCTCTGTTGTATGGAAGGATCCCCACGCCCTGCCTCCGCTTCTCTAGTCTGTTATTCATTATCTTCCTAATGGTTGGTCTATTTCTGTGTCTTGAACTGTGGCATATTATCTTTCTTTTCTTCTCTGTCACCACTCTACATTTTCTGTCCTTACCTCAAACTTTTAGCCAGATGAGATTTCCTGTGATCTTAGCTAGGCAGGAACAATTTGATTCTTTAGATGAATACTTATTTTCACATTATGAAATGACTCCTAAAATAGTGCATGGTGCCAGACAAGCTGGGGAAGTGTGGTTGGCTCTAATGGCAAATTAGCTGTCGGTCCTCAGCGCCAGCATTCTTGCCAGTGGAAGAAGTCAGGCAGCCCCCCCCCCCCCAAAGAAAAGAAAAATGAAAAAAAATTGGGTCACAGCTTTCTGTAACATGATGAATCTTATTCTCATCTGCCTGGTGTCCCATCACAGCTGACAGCTTTGACAAAATAACAATTTGTTTTTGCTAATCTGGATTTAAAATCTTTGTGTTCAGGGTTATTTGAACTTGTCTTTTCATCGTATCATTTCACGATTGCATTAATGCCTATGCCCATATATGCCTATACAAAATTACAGACCTACTTTACAGAATGGGAACAGCTGCCATTTCTTGAATTTACATTAAAAGCATGTGATTTTTCTCTTTTTAATGTAGTTTCGCTTGTATCTTTTTCGGTCCTCTCTTATCTGAACAGTATTCTTGTTCCACAGTATCCCTGAAGGGATCGTTAACGTTTGCACTAATGGTGGTTGTGCTGATCGTTTTTCCATCTCATCTCACTTTTCCTCACCTCTCTTGCTCTGTCTTTCTACTTGACTTTGCCTCTAGTTGAGTCAGCCAGGCTTCAAAGCTGTGACACCTAGTTCTCAAAAAAAAAAAAAGAAGCATTTTCTGAATGCTGTTGATATCAAGTCTCGTGCACTGACTTATAATTGGGGTTGTTTGGAATTTTTAACACAGGACCTCATTTTTGAGTTAGCCAAAGTTCTATCACTGGATACAGTTTCAACATTTTTCATTCCGTAATTCTAGTTGGTGGAGGTTGTCGATGCTACGGCTAGCGATAGTCAATAACCACCTACTGTACACTGTCATTAAAAACAATTTCATCCACTCCACAGAACACCTGAGGCAAATCAGTTATAATCCCTTTTACTCCCTCCCCCCTTGGAATTATTAATTCCGAGTTAGGTTTTGTCTGAAGTTCATTTTTTTTTGCGTTTTTTTTTTTGTTTTTTTTGGATTTTCTTTAGCTTTCCTTTATTTTTTTTTTTTTGTTTTTTTGGTTTTGTTTTTTTGTACGATCTGTTTTTTTTCTTTTTTTTTTTTTCTCCTCCCCATTATATGGATTTATTTATTTTCTCCCCTCAATCAGTCCCCTCCCCACCCTATTAATCACCCCTTTATTTTGTTTTATGATATATTTCCTCCCTTTGAAATCTTTATTTTTCTCTTTTTTTTTTTTTGTTTTTCCACTAAAACCCCCTGCTGAAGAGATCCCTTGCTTTTTTTTTTCCTTTTTCCCCCTCTTTTTGCCCTTTTTTTTTTTTTTTTTTTTTTTTTTTTCTACTCCCCCCTTTTAATTTTTGTCCCTTTTTCAGCTTCAATTCCCCCACACTTTATCTTCTCTTTTGTTGACTTTACCAGCTGTCTTGTAAGTTGTAAGTCTGTATTAGGGTTGTCAAAAATATCGATACCCCGAAAAGTATCTATACTGAAACGCAGTATCGATAACGATACTTATACAACCTTATAATATTGTCAAATTGCATTATATTTGGGTATATTTTTTGCATTTATTTCCACATTTATTTAACTAGCATAAGATAGGAGATTTTCAATTTCATACAAATATTTCTTATGCTTTTAAGTATTTGTCTCTTTTTTTTATCCCCTGTAGTATCGAAAATAGTATCAAGTATCAAATATTTTTTTAGATATTGCTATTGACTTTGAAATTTTAGTATCGTGACAACCCTAGTCTGTATCATCATACTCATGAGGAATATTTAGTTGTAGATTTGTGTACTCTAAGTTCAGACTCACATGTACAGGTTTCAAGCATTAATATTCTCACTTCAAAGTCATTTTGAATGAAATAATGGCTTGTTTTGTAAATTTAAATTCTAGATGTGTTGCTTCCCTTTGCTAGCATCTGCTAGCTAAGTGAAAGTACACACTTTCTAACGCAGTTGCTTTGCGCCAAATGTAGGCGCCTGGTCTGGTTTAAGTCCAGCCACTGAGTGAAGAATTATGTCCAACTCAACCATTAATTCACGGTAACCTTTGTAGAACCCTAGCATGAGAGGTCAAGCCACCACCGACATTCCTAATAAGAGCAGTATGTTGCAGCTCGGGAATAGACATATTTTGTAAATATTTTTAAAAATCTGATTGCATATCATATTAACTATTAACAATATGTTTGAAATGGGACAGCATACTTATTTCCTAAAGGTGGGAGATCAGGTTGGGTATCAAGACCCACCTGTCTCCTTTCAAATGATTTGGTCATGTTTAATATGACTGACTTTTTAACTTGTTTCAGTCCTCATAATAATTTCACTGATTCATACTGCTACTACTACTACTACTACTACTACTGCAACTGTACTACTACTACTTATAATAATAATAATAATAATAATAATAATAACGATAATAATGATGATGATAATAAAAGTTCTTGTAAAAGAGCAAAGTGGCATCAGTGCTATAAAGTGACTTTAATTTTGGCTGCAAAACATTATCTTCATCAAAAATGGTTTGATCCTCAATCTAACAGAACAGGTTTTATTCACTGAATACTTACAAAATTTAGTTGCTGAGAAGAAAGCAGCAGCCTTTCTCATGAAACGCCTGATGTGTAAACAATGGGCATCAATTCATGCCTCCACGCAGCAGTGAAACATGGCATTCTGTGTCTGCTGCCTTCCTGCATGCTGGAATTACTCTGTGTCAAAGGGCAGATTTTTCCACTGTAAAAGAATGGAATGCTGTCAATGCCCAAACTGTTGGCCTGGATGTGTGAGAACGACTGTGGCCATGTGCACAAGTCAGTGTGTTTTAATGTAGGGGTGTGCCTATGAGGCGTTTCTGTTTTGTGTATTTTGTGTGTAATGTGTGAGCGCTTGTCTTTACGAGCAGGAATACATAGGAGTGTGCCTCTTTGAGTGTTTGGCAGTATGTTTATAATGTGCATGTGTGTTCTGCTTTTCATTGCACTGCTGATGTGCTCAGCTAGCCTGTGTGAGATGAGATCAAAGGTGACACAACACCAGAAATCTGCTGGCACACTTGCTTTTGAGTAGATTTTGAAGTGGAACATGGAACACACACATACAGGCACTTGACAGTGTAATCACTGTCCAGTCATGTTTATGTTTGTGGTGTACATGTGTGTGATTTGTACTGCATGTGCCACTTGAATTGTTTATGTCTGTGTGATTATTTGCAACCATTGGGAATATAAATAATGCCCTTAAACAGGATGTTTTATTGGACTTGTGCACATGTGCATCCATGTGTGCATCCTTGATGCATGCAAGAATGCACACATGTTGCCCTTATTATTCTTAACACTCCATCTCAAATTCCTAACACATCTACATTTGCATCCTTTATGGCAGAGGTAGGACAGCATGCCAGCTTTAGAATAAGCCTCTGTCACCATACACATCACTTTGCTATTTCTCACTCAGACATGTACTAAAACCAATATATGCGAGATGCATTGGGTGGTTGATCGAATTTGCAGCATGCAGTGCTGCGAAATGCAAATTGTTTGGCTGCTGTTGAAGAAATCCAACCTGGAGAAGAGCCAGGCAGGTTGTGGTTTAGTCTGGAACATCTCATATGTCAGCACCATATTTATCCCAAGCTGCTAAATGGAAACATGCCTCAACCTGCAAGCTCAAACTGCTTCTGCCACAATGCCACAGAGACACACCAGCACAAACAGACACAGACATACACATGGCCTGTTTAGTAATTCGGTAACGCTGGGATGATTAGTCTGAGTAAAGGCTTAGTTTAAATAAATAAGACTTTGAAACTGGCAATGAGCAAAGCCCACTGAGAACAGAAGAGCATATCGTAGCTTGTGCAAGAACTGCTGTCGTTATGTAAAATGTTGTTTTTGCATTAGAGCATAATTAAGGGAATAAAAAAAGAGGCTAGATGTGTCACAAATCCCACCACAGTTAAGACCATCTGAAAAGAGCTTATTTTACTGTTAATCCATGGAAACGTATATTTTATCCAAATGACCTGCTAGATGATATTGGTTTAGTATTACTTTGTTGCTTGCTAAATTGTTTCATGGTTCCAATAATAGAAATGGGCAAGCCATCAGTATTACTAACTTGTCCCCAGCAACAAATGTCACTGGTATCACTAGTCGGCTATAACTGGGCTAGTATGGAGCAAGAAATGTTTATGTTTTAAGAGTACACACTTACCACTGTAGTTTAAAAATATTCAATAAAGATTTTTTTAGGCATCAGAAGGAGATTTTTTTTTTTTTTTAAGTAACAATCTAAATGCAATAATCGGGAATTAACTAATTACAAAGGTGGATTTATATTGAAATTATTTGAAATTATTCATTTCCAAAAACGATCGCATTCTACCTGCAAGAACAAGTCTCCCAAAAGTTATCAGCAGAGATTTAAACTTCACACTTGATTTATTTAGGCAGAGGAACTACCAGGGACTAAAAGTGGTCATCTTGCACCTGGCAAGTTTTCTGGTAACTCCTGGTGTGTTTGCCATAAAGAAATACTTCTTGTGTCTCCTGTCTCAAGCCAGCTTATCAGGTGAAGAGTGGACTGCTGGCCATAGCAAAGGATTTCTGAAAGCGATTCTATGTAGGGGCTTTTACTGGAAGCTCACAAAAATCCTGACAGATATAGACAGACTCCAGTAAATAAGTGCAGATCCCTTTCACAACAACATGAAACTGTCATTTCAATTGAGATTTCAGTAACTGATTTATGAGAGCCGACATTTGGAAGGAAACCAAAAGGATTCCATACCAAATATTAATTGGTAAAGTTATCTGCTTAGTTCCCTCCCAGATTAAATTAAAATTATTTTCTCCTGGAATTATTTGGATCTTTAAGTTGGGTTTGAAAACAAAGAGCAGAAATACCGCAACAATCCTAAAGACACTCACCTTTCTGCATAAAAACAAAGAAATCTGAAATAACTGCTGGCTACAGACGTGAATTAAAAGCATGGCAGGGGATGAAAATGATAAGTAGAGAGAGAACTATAAATATACTGTACATAAAGTTAATGCATCTCCATGGGAGTGTGATTGGACCACCCAGGCACCGGCCAATGATGCACCTTTAATAGTCCATCATTAAGTCATTGTCCCAGAAGGCAGGCAGTGTAAGATTAGAAGCTGCAGATTTGTCTGTGCTAAAAGAGATCCCATTACTCCTGCTACTAATGGAAATTCCTCTTAATGTTTGCCCTCTGATCCATTGTAATCTATGCCTTAGTAATAATGGTTTCAAATATGTATAAAACTATTTATGTACTCAATCATATTTGATGAATAAACTGTGTAGTACAATGTATGGGACTTAAATTTGTAATTCCTGGATTTTTTTCTTTCTTGTTCATAAAAAAGCTGTTAAATGTCCATGTGAGCGTGTGTATGTTCATATGTCTAGGTTTGTTTGTGTTCAGGTGTTGCACAAAGACAGCTGTGTGTTACTGCCTGTAGGCATTTTATCTGGTCAGAGCTGAACAGAGCTGTTTGACTCATGTAGGTCACGGAGACTGCATTTCCCTCTCTTTTTGCCTTCTCCCTGTCCTCTCTCGCTCTCTGTTACTCTCTTTCTGTGTGTCTCTCTCCCTCTGTCTGGAAAAAGTAGGACAGCTCGGATTTCTGAAACTGCTGCCGTGAAAAGGCAGAAAGCAGGAATAAGCAGATGGAAGAGGAAAGTAATAAGAAATAAGTAACATAAAAAGGGATAGTTTAGTTAGGCTGTTAACATTTTTCAAGGTTGTTTTTTTTTTTTGCACGATTATACTTTTATGACAGAATCATTTTGTATAGAGATAACTGAGCTGAAAATCACTGAACAAATTGCAGCAACATTTATGACATATGCAGCATGACGGAGAGCTGAGTCACAGAAAAAATATTTATTTCCTCCTACTATTTATTCATTCTACATTGATGCAAAATGCACAAAAATGGATAAACAGCAATGGAAAGGAAAAGTATGATTCTTAACCTCATGGCTTTTATTTGTTTTGTGGGGAAAAGTGTCATCACCATAAACACCCCACAGGATGTTTTACACCAGAAAACATTTAGTCAACATCTCTTGCTGCAACAACTCTGTGTTTCAACAATGACATTGCAAAGACGACTGAAGGGGGGGGGGCAGTTGTATATAGTGCGTGGTTGGCCAAAAGAGTCAGTCAGAGATGTTTTTTTGTGTGATCTCCATTTACAAACCTGAGGACCAATAGGGAAGGTGTGACCCGAAAGCCCCTCAGCTGATACTACAGATAATGCAGACATGAAGAACATCAGGAAACCTTAGAGAACCATTGTCAGTAAACGCTGGTTCAGAAAAAACAAACACATTAGCACTCAGAGATGCTGCCATCCTCCCAGGGGTGTAGCTTATTTATGATTTACTGAGGTAAAATGGAAAACATTCTTGGGGAATACTAGGAAATTCATAGATCCCACATTCTACAGTTAAACGATCACCATCTGTATCTAGAAAAGTAGGCAAAAATGAACAGGGAAAAATGACTTTTGAAAAAGCATAGTTGATCCTTAATGTACGTATTATACAATATACACAACAGAAATGTAATTTTTCAATTAAATGTATGCAATATAAACTAAAAAACTGATGCTATGCATCAGTTGATCATTTTAATTGTACCTCTGACAGCAAAGATGCATTGCAACTGTTTGCCCTACAGCAAGGAAACCATTTCCTTTTTATTACAAAATCCGGTCAGTGATGTCATTCTTTGATTGCACAATTACAATCGCTCTGCCCCCTCTCTTTGCCCTCCTGCTGTAATTGGACAATGGCTGCAGATAAGCGGCAGTCTGAGAGGACATTTACTGCCCAGGGTTGACTGGCTCTCGGCTTTGGTGCACAATTAAGCTTTCGCTCCCACTTTTAGTCATGTTGGTAAAATATTTGGCATCAAGCAGGGCACCTCTCAGCAGGCTGTCTCAGAAAGAAGGGGACAGTTTCTCTTTGCGTCATCATCATCATAACCCTGGCCTTTAAAAAGTGTGTCACCTCACACTTTTGCATGTGCATGTTTAATGAACTGGCTTTAGTGGGTCATTTAAATTTAAAGAAATTATTAATAAATTATTGAATTACACAGGCTACCAGGTGTTTTTTTTTTTTTTTTTTTTTTTCTCATTTCACAAATTGTATTGGCTAAGTAATCAGGACATTATGCTCATTAGGTCAGGTTTCACTTGTTCCAGCTTCTGTTTATAGTTGTCCACAATGTAAAGAGGAAAGAGAACATGCTGGATACTGGTCATTCACTTTAAATTAATTTTTTTTATCTTTCTCTGACTGCAAAAATGTTGTTTTTTCTGCCAGAAAAGAAGAAAAAGTTGCACTTCAGTCACAGTTTGCAAACCAGACCTCACCTCTAGCTTAAGATTGTCTATTGTGATTTGTACATTGCTGAATATTGTGTAAAACTTGTCCAAATGTCTGACCTAAATTTGCACCACGTGACCCTGGTTGCTAATTTTGACCCCATTTGGCTCCAGAATCTTCCTATGATGTTGAAGTTTGAGTTTGAATGTGTATTAAGACTTTATTGTTTACAGACAGAGCGGGCTCTGTGGGCTAACCAACGGCTAAAGGTACAGTGTAGCATTTCATGCATGGCTGCACAGTGGTACAAGTGGCAGTTTGCCACTGTGCGCAATTTTGTATTGTCAAGGTTTCTGAAAGTACTTTATCCTCTGTACGCTCTCTGTAAATCTTTTTTTCTCCCCTCAGTGATGGTGATCTGGATAATAAAAAGGTGTTCATAAACATCTGAAATACTGTACATTATTGGGGAAGTTATTAAACAATGAGCTTCTAATTCTCTTTCCGTCTTGCTTCGAGTTTACTGTATGCGCGCAAACATAATCACACATCTCACTAAAATGCCTTCTCTTGCTTCACTGAGCTCAGATAAGCCTCTGTACCTTGGGTCTTAATTTGACGCTGTAATTGGGTGACAGGGGACAGTTCACTGGTCCTTCCTCATGAGTCAGCAGAGTTTTCTTAGCCGCTGACTCCCACTCCTGCTGACTGCAGGCGCTAAGCGGGAACAGGCAATTGCCCCTGTTTAGATGATTCGCATGGATAGAATAAAAAAAAAATAAAAAAAAAAAAAATTAAAAATTTTTTTTTGTAGAATTAACTGATTTCTTTATTTTTTTTTCCTTCTCTCTTCTCCTCTCTTTTTCTTTTTGTTTTATAATTCTTATAAACAATAACACCACCGCGTCTTTTTGGCTTGAACCCATTTTCGTTCCTCTTCTCCCTCCCTCCTCCCCTTCCCTTTTCCCCTTTCCCTTCCAATCTACATTTTTTCTTTTTCCTTTTTTTAAACTTTATCTTTTTTTTTTTTATCTTATTTTTTCTTTTTTTTTTTTTTTATTTTTTTTTTTTCTTCTTTTTTTTCTTTTTTTTTTTTTCTTCTTTATTTTTTTTTTTTTAAAAAAAAAAAAATATACCTCCCTCCCCCCCCCTTCCTATTCTTTTTTATATTTTTTCCCCCTTTTTTTTTTTTTTTAAAAAAAAAATAAAAAAAAAAAAAAAAAACAAACTTCTATCATTTCAATGGACGTTCAAGCAGAGAATTTCCGAGTGTATGGGATAGCTGTGCGCACTGTGATTGGCTCATCGCGTTTGGGGGCGTGGTTTAGCCATAGGTCAATTTCCGAGGCTCATTCAGGTTTTTCTGTCTCCATCTCATCATCTGGGACATTTCCAAGGGCGGCCCAGACCACACAGCAGCATATTACAGTCAGAGGGAGCTTTCATGGAGGATCCTTGTTAGTGGGAAATATGGGGCCTGGGTGGGTCGTGTCAGCCAAATTAGACAATCAAAGGTTATAGTTCTTTTCTGGAAAAATGGGTTGGGGGTGTGGGTGGAAAGCAGAGGCAACAATGTTGGCAAGATGAAAAGACAAGATTTTGTAAGCTGTGTACAATGATAAACAGTAAACGCCTCAAGATTAATACACTGGATTTTAAATGAATAAGGGAAAGATGGGAAAAGTAGACAAACTCATCTGTAAATAATACATTTATTTACATTTAAAAGAAAAAAAAAGATATTGTAGCTTGATGTTTTATTTTCTGTGGTTGGTTTTATCAGCAGTGTGCTTCAAGTTATTTGATTGATAACTGGTTTATTATCCAGAAAATAACAGCGTCTGCTTGTTTATGCATCACCTAAACAAACACCCAACCTCATTTTTACATAATGTTTTTTTTTCTTTTTTTAATTATATCTTAAAAACACTACTATCTCCATGTCTCTTGTCAATTCTCATAAATTTCCCCCTGACTCTAACTGTATATTTCTGATCTTTAAAGGTCTGAGGATACAACAGATGAATATTATCATGTGCATCGCTTCCAACAATCTCCAGTCAGTCAGATGCTGAGGTCATATGTGGCTAAGGTTCATTTAGGGGTTGTGGTTACGGTTAGGATAGGCCAGAATTATACTTAACCTGGAGGCCTATCTCAGGGCAAGAAAGTCCCTGTGTGGCTTTAGAAACAAAGAATTCCCCTCTTGTTTCACTTTTCCAGGAAGAGCTGACTTGGGAACTGGCATCAGTGTAGAATTTGCATATGATTGTGAGACTAGACACCAGAGACGCTATCTGAAATGTCTATTTTTGGCAAAAAAAAAAAAAAAAATTTCCTGCCTCCGCTGTTTTGCCAACACCGTCATGTCTCATTAGCACAGCTGTTACCCAGGTTGGTTTCAAATACTTCACAGCATCACACGTAGGTTGTGGCTCCTAACATGTGTGCATGATTGTAGGCCTAATGACTAATAATCCTTTAGTAACTCCTATCTGATGTAATAGCTTGTAATGTGTGTGTAACACCAGTGAAAATATTTATAGACCAGGAGCCACTTCTCAAAAAGATTGATGTGTGTGCGTGTGTTAGCTGCTGGGTGTGGACACACAACTCATTGTACATACTAAAGTTTCTCTTTGTTTTACCAAGCTAGTGTGTTTTTTGTCTGTGAGTGCAGAAACAACACTAAAGTCAAAATTAGTATGCATTTATTAAAGCATATTTGCATATTTTATCATGTTTGCATGCAAGTTAGCACATCTGAGTGCCCGTTTGTCTGATGGAGTGTATGTGTGTTGAAGCTTTCAGTTTCTCCCTGAGGGATTACATCACAGGGCAGTTATCAGACCTGAGTCATCAGAGTGGTTGAGAGGCCCAGCTCTGCTCCTCCATGTTAAATGAGGACTTGTTTAAAAGCACTGAATTATCTTTCTTCCTTTATGTATGTCAGCAGTGCTGCTTTTCTTTTTACGCCATACTTGCTTCCATGCATCATTTGGTTTCTTTGCCTTTGTGAAGGCAGCTTACGACATCATAGAAATATGAAGCAGTTTTTGAGTCGAGTCAAGATTCGACTTGACTCATCCTACACTCGCTCAGCTGATCTGTATCATGTGATTGCTACAGTTAACACTCACAGGAAAAGATGTCGGTGTTCATGCATTTATCAGCAGATGTATCACTGAGCTGTGATATTATCATTTTTTCCCATTTCTTAGTGTTTGATAAACGACAGTACGTTTTTAAGTTTTTTTTCCCCTTTTTTTTTCTTTTTCCCCCCTTTTTCTTCCCTCGTTTCTCTCTTTCCCCCCCATTTTTGTTTCTACGTTTTTAAGCCTTTCTACAATCCATGGGACTAACTGTCACAGCAACGTTAAAACCAAAACCTGTAGCTCCTCTGGCCCAGGTTCAGATCCTGGCCTGGAGCCTCCGGGCCAAGCTACTGTCAAAAAAATCCACTTGAGCCCAAAAATCATTTAAAAAAAAAAAAAGCCCAGACCAAAAGAATACTGGATCTGTAAGTATTGTGTTGGAAGGAGATGGGGAGGGGAAAGGGAAAAAATGCAGTAATCTTTAAATAAGGGTACCATCAAAACGTCCCGTCTGTCAGATCCATACCTTCGGCTCCAAATACTGATGATGGCAAACGACAGCCTCAGGTTTCAGAAAGCTGGTCCACAAACCTGTGGGTGACTTCATGGTAGCTACTTCCATGTTTTCTGTGCTGCTTCCTCCTACCAGCTGCCTACACTCTGTCCTGATTTCTCTCTCCACCACTTAAGCCTCCTTGTGTTAGTTTCATCTCTTGCTTTATGCATTACAGTTATATAATCTATATTTTAACAGCATTAGATTTTCAAGTAGGACAATGATGATGTGAGTCAAACAGAACAGCGTTTTTTTTTTTGTTTTTTTTTTTTGTAAAGTTCTTTAAATTTTCTTTCTATTATTATTTGTTTTTACCCTCTTTGTCATTTTCTTTTAAAAACATGTTCCTTCAAATCTGGACTTTGCTTTGTTTTTTGTTTCTGCTTGAGCGAGGGATAAAGGGAGAGCAATGCTGAAGGTTCTTGTTGTCTATCAGAGCAGAACAAACATTTGCAGCTTGGGACTTGACTGGACATAACTGGCAGCACTTCAACCTTAATTTAGGCTAAACAAAGGCTATGACGCAAACTGCATTATGACAATCCCATAGTTCTTTTGAATAGAAACCCATGGTAAACCTGTTAAACCTCTTGTGCCAAACCGAGTCATTGTATTGAGCTTTCATGCTTGCTGCCTCTGGCACAAAAGTATTAACAGGGGACATGTTTTTAAATGATCCTTTCAGCTTTCTAAAGGTAGGTGTTGTGTTATATCTCCCTTTTTCATCTTATTTGAGCGTTAAACTCCTTTGAATAACCGCACAGGCAGTAATTTTGCTGCACCATTTGTGACGTGTGCAGCCTTCCTCTGGCTTTCCCCTAACAGGGGCTAAAACAGCTGTGCAGGTTAGATGTGTAGTAAACAGTAGACGGCATTCATACTCCACATTCTGCTGCAATGTGTCACTAGACTCTGTCTCCCGCTCTCACTTCCCCCTGCTTCCCACTCATTTTCCTTCGCTTCTCACATTCGTCTGTGTCATTTTCTCCCTTATCCCACACACACACCCCCACATACAGTACGTGCCTGTGCACATGTGCAATCACACACTTCCTGCTCTTTCTCTCCTCTCTCTCTGCCCCAGACTTCCCCATCCCTCCCTCCATTCCTCCCCAAAGTTCCCCCTTTGCAGTAAATGAACTTGTATCTCTTTGATTGCTACCCTTTCTCCCACTGTTTCCTCCTTACTTCTGTGAATTCTTTTTTTTTTTCTTTTCCTACTAGTCGCAGTTCAGCCACACGTGAATAAATGCGCACACCTTTCTTCCCTGGAAGAACGAAGGGCAACTTACTGTAAACTCTTTCCTGCTTCTCCTAGACTGGGTGTGTCAAAGCTTTTGACCGTCTGATGCTGTATTAAGTATCAGAGTCCTAAAGGAGAGGTAGGGGGTTGTGTTTGGGTGTGAGTGTGTTGCTCTTTGGAGAGAAAAAATGTTGGCACAAAGCAAACCACCAGGGAAAGAGAAGAAGTTTGAAGTCCTCCAGCTTTGTTTCTTTTCATTTGCTCTGTAATGACTCTTGCTACTTGCTGTAAGTTTGACTTGCTTGCGAGTTCAAAGTTAAGCCACAGGAAGGGAGGAATTGAGGGGAGATGAATGAGAGGTAAAAAGGCAAAGAGAATTGTACGAGCCAGCAAACTCGGATTTGAAAAGTCAGAGGCAAGAGAAGCAACGCCCTTCTCAAATGATCCCTCATGCATCGAGCTCTAAAAAGAAACTGAAGCAGAGAGCTTGAAGAGGTCTGAAAAAGTTGGCTGTGCCTGTGCATGACTGTGCGTCTGTGTGTCTTCTGGAGTGTGTGTGCCTCTCAGGGTGTGTGTGTGCGTGTGTGTGCCTCTGTGCTCCTAGGACTGTGTGGGAATGATTACATCAGCCCGCTGGAGCTTTATGATTGGTTGGTGAGCGTGTGGTTTGATTCAGTGTGCCTCGGAGCCGGTGGCTGAGGCTATAACCCTTTGTGAGGGGGAGGGAGAGGGAAGGAAAGAGAGGAAGAACGATAGTTGTCAGACTGAGCCGGCACTGGAAGCACTGCACTGTACCTGCTGCGATCCAGTCGCTGACTGTTTCTGTTCCTGTCCTGTGTGCTGCACACACACCGGCTTTAGGTCACTTGTTCTTCTTCTGATTTTTTTCCTTTTTTCCGACACAGCCGGCGGCCTACAGATTGAGGCACTAGCTGTAAAACAGGTAGCACAACTGTCAGCTGTTGGTACTCAATTTTTTTATCCTCCTTCGGAAGGAGACGGGGCGACAGAGCGGCAAGGTTTTTCTGTCTTAAGGGCCGTGCGTGACTGAGTGAGTGTATGTGAGTTTGCAGAGCCAGAGTCACTACAAAAATGCCTTCTTGTTCCCCGGACTGCTGCTTATTGCGGGCAGTGGAGGTAAGACCGCTCTCTTTTCTGCCTCACTCCTCTCCTTGTATGTGTCTACCTCTCTTTACCGCCTTCGCTTCTTTACATTTTGAGCCCTTTTCCTTTTGAAGTGCTGCTGTGCTTAAGTGGAGCCACAAATTTAATGTGTAAACACCTTAAAGGCTAATTTTATCTTTTCAAGATGTGAGCAGAGCAATTAAAATGAGTCAAATATGTCAGTAGCTTTGAATGATGGACGCTTCTTTGCCTTTTTTTTTTGATGAGAAGACAGCCTCAGGCCTGGATTGGGCAAAATAGGATGCTATAAGCCGAGTCTTTGCTTCTGAAGAGAACAGAATTTCTTTGTGATGATATAGTATAGAAGAAGCATGCATACATTATATGTGAAGGCTTAGTAGACTGGATTCCTGTGGTGGCTAACTAGGCTGGATTCCTCTGTAGGTTAAGTAGGCTGCTCTAGTTCTCGGTGGGCCATCTGAAATGTATATTCTGTAAATGTCAGTGCATGGCCTGCCTTTTGAAAAAAACTAATTCACAATGGAGACCTGGTGGAAGTAAATGTAGGCTCAACTTACCGCAATATGGTTGGCTTGCACATCATGCATACATACTGAAAGTCTGGATCAAAAAAAAAAAGAGTAACTTTTCCTCAGATGATACGTTATCTGTTCAGCATTTGATATATTATTACCCTTCAGCATACATTATAGGAACATTTAGGTTTGAATGTGTGCCAATATTATTAATGGATACAAAAGATAACCATGTTTTATGGTTAATTTTGACCACCGAAACTGTATCAATTCTACAAAAAAATTATTCCATTTCACAAAGTTTTGCTCATAAGTGTAGTCCGTTTTCAAGTCTTATCTCTTTCTTTGCTCTCTCTAAGCTTCAGCAGAGTGTGTATACCCATTTAGACCTTGTGTTGACAAGAACAGATGCTTGTTAAACACCACGGTATATTTACTGCTATATTACACCAACAAGTTGCCATAAAAGACGCCCGTCTGTGATTTCTAACACCACAATTACTACATGGTCTTGAAGGTCTGTTCTTTTCTATTGTGTGTTATAATGACAGGCCTTGTATATGCTATAGTTCATGGGGTTCTATATCATAAATACTTTGGGAGTGTTTTTAGAAAACTGCTGACTTCATCCACTTATTAAGCTACATTTTAAGACATACACTGTTTGGAATTGGTCATATTTTTTACTAATAAACTGCGATCATGTTTTGTTTTTTGCTTTAAACTGGAAGTTTATTAAACATTTAAATACAACCTCTTTTTTTCTATCTTCTGAACAACCTTCAATTAATCTCTGTGCCCTCTAACTAAATCATCTGTTATCTCCTCACAGATTGTGAAGATCTTCAGCGAGGACGGCATGGGTAAGGTTGTCGAGATCCCAGCTGACATGACAGCCAGGGACCTTTGCCAGCTCCTGGTGTACAAAAGCCATTGTGTGGATGACAACAGTTGGGCACTTGTCGAACATCACCCGCTGGTGGGACTAGGTAAGAGGCAGAGCCCCAAAAACACTCTTCAACCACACATAGAGCACCCATCACCAGACACAGACAGACCCTTACACGTGCATTTACCCAGTCAAAAAGCCAGGCCGTTGGGTGGGCTGAGACATGCAATATAATCACTCACTTACACAGGTGCACTCCCATGTATGCATGCATGCATACATACATGCCTGCACACTTGGGTGGACTGTATAGGCACATACTCTCACGGAGGCGTGGATTCAAGCTTGAGTGCGCAGGCATATTATATAGCATAAGCACGCACGGAGCCATAATGTCCATGATCTAATCAAGAGCACTGTGTCTTTGTGAGAGCTTGGTATAGCGGAGCGCAGAGTTATTTAAGTGCTGACAGGTCGATTATGTTCTGATGATTATTAAAGCTCACAGATGTGCTTGAACTTTTTTGCAGAGCTTTCAGGAACTCTTGGATCTTGGCTCTTAAATAAAATAGAAACCGATCAGTTTTAGCCTGAAAACTCAGGTTTGTAAGCATTTTTGAGCAGTTTGTTGTTAGTTGAGGATTCAGAAATGAACAAATACTGTGACTGACGGGATTTTTTCATTCATGAACCTCCAAGAAATGAAGTCGTAGATATAATTCAGCATACATTATTGCAGGACTTGTACTACCACTTGTTTATCTTTAGCTGATGCTATAAAGGAACTGCAAGATGGGCTCAGATTGGTTGCTAGCAGACGAAAAGCTGCGGGTGGAGAGGGTGATAATTGATGGTTATGGCTCAGGAGTTGCTGCAGTGTACCTGATGAGCTCTGTAGCAAAACCCTTCTCGACTTTCTCTTCTCAGTGTCAGAGTTGCTGTAACACTGTAGCTCCAGTGCTGTAAATAACGCGCCACAGAGGTGGTGATTGATGAGGAGTTTAAAAGCCTTCCTGTGACATTACAGATTCCTTTAGTTTTGCAACGGAGCCTGAAAAGAGACATACACACTCCGCAGGACTGGACCTTCCAGCTAATGAAGTGTCAAAGTGATGATGACAAAAACTTGAAAATTAGAAATGGTTTTCCACAAGAAGCACGACGTTTGATGGGACGGATAAAAATGTAATTACCTTGTCATTAGTAAGGATGAAGCTAAAGCTTTGTTTTTCATTAAACCTATAAGGCCTGAACAGTCTTTGTTCTATATCTGCATGAAATAGAAAATAAAGAATGAAATATATCATTCTAAGCTTTTTGCTTTGTGGGGGGACTGGAACTTTACATTTCTGTCAGAATGATTTTATGTTACACTCTACTTTTGGAAAGTTGCGGCCAGCTGAATGTTAAAGGAAAAAAAAAAAAAACAGAACCCAACCTCCCCCTAAGGAGAGGGCGATTATAAAGCACTTATGGAAGACAAGTTGAGCCCGAGCTCTGTGCTCATGTCTGCACAGTTAAACAGATGTTGGATGGAAGCTTGTCTTTATACCGAGCCCTGTTTCTGCTGCTGCAGAAAGAAACGTGCTCTAAAACCATTTTTGTTTTTGCCCTTTTGAGTATTTTTACTCACTTATTTATTTCCTTTGCAGGCTGTTTTGCAGTCAAGTAAGGAAACCTGTTGGAAATATATTGTGTTATTCAGAGCACTGCTCCCAAAGCTCTAACCTAATAATTCACCATCCATCATAATCTGCTTTTCTCATCACTGCTGCCAACTCGGTGCTATCAAATACAGTACAGCTCGTTTCCCTTGCAAGGAATGACTTAATTTTTTTTGGCTCGGTCACTCTCCTCTAATATAGCTCTTCTTCTATTGTGGAGCACCTGGATTGGCAGCTGTAGTATTTTCTCATCGAGAATTACTGCTTTTCGTATTCAGCGTTTAGAGGTTTCAGTAAATGGCGAGAAGCAGCATTTTCCATTACACAAAAATAACCATCTCAGTGTGTTTGAAGGTGTGTTTACACGTGATTGTGTTGAAAAAACAAGATTTATCTCCTAAATTCCTTATAATGTTTTTTTTTTTTCTTAGTTTATTATCTACATTGTTTGTGTCTGTTGATTTAAGTAATCAATATATTTTTTGCACTGATTTGGCTCATTTGAGTCCTAAAAATTGTCTCAATGCTTTGAAAATGCACTAAACCCCCTTTAACTAATAGTCCACCATAAATATTTAATGTCCCACCAGAATCTGCATGTAGTTAAGATATTTAAAGAAATCCAAAACCCATTTTAGTTGTTCATTTCCAGTAGTCGGTAACAGTTTTACTCTGTCATGGAGTTTGTACGGTTACTGCTTGTGTATTTATGTGCTTCTATAGGTGTGTGTGCAGTTGCTGTTTGGCAGGACTGCACATATGTGATCATTAATGCGTGCACATGCAGTGTGAGGGTGGATGAGCATAGAAGAACAATACTGTGTTTGAACAGAGAGGCTTATTCCCGTACGACGGAGCTCACTCCTGGAACACTGCTGAATGGGATGAAATGGCCCCTTGGGATACGTAAAGTTGACCTCTGCTTGTCAGCCCAAAAAGGTTAACAACTCCGGGAGAGTGAGTTAGATCCGCCTGGGTGAGTCATGGTCGCAAACATGACTGACTCATCAAACAGGCGACAGAAAGAAAACGGAAAGAAAATGATGAGTCGTGACAGAGGGGTGAAGAGGAGGGGACTCAGGAAATGAGGAAATGGTGATATTACATAGAGGCATGGTGTTCACTAATTCACTAAAGTTTTTTGTTTTATATCAGGCATGATCTGTTTTTCTTTTTCTTTTTTTCTAACATTAAATTTACTGTGAATGTAAAGAAATCAAATGTTAAGGACACTGACAGAACTGAGGCCAGTTTAATTTATTATGAGGTCTCACTTTGAGCTGGAGAACAACCTTTTTTTTTTGTTTCCAACTCCCTTGGCCTCAACATAAGCTGTCACAGATGCTTTGATGAGCCCAAATCAATGAAACAAGTCTACAATTCCAGATCCAGTGAGACCGCAGACTCAATCAAATGAAATCCTGGATTTTTTTTTTTTTTTTTGGGGGGGGGGGGGGCATTTTTGACCCCTTCAGGCTCTTTTGAAAGCAGTGTTCATATGTTTGCCTTTAAAGTTTGTGTCAGTGTGACACGAGTGTTTTAAACAGGAACAAGCGAGCCATTGATTGCTAGAAAATGTGACCTGATTTGCATCGAGACTTGCTGCTGGCTTGTTTTTTAAGTAAATAAAGATTGGAAATGGATAGTGAAATGCTTTCTCCTTTCAGTTTCAGTTTTCATTTTCTGTACTTTTTCTCTCTGACTTCTGAGAATCGCTGATGACCGTAAATATTTATAATGATATAATCTGATTTGTTTGTTTCCTTTCAGAGCGATGTCTAGAAGATCACGAGTTGGTGGTTCAGGTCCAGGCCTCCATGAACAGCGACAGCAGATTCCTCTTCAGGAAGAACTATGCCAAATATGAATTCTTCAGAAACCCACTGGTGATTGCTTTTACTCACACGTTGCTTTGCCTTCTGTGTCATTTCTGACGTCCTCTTGTTGAAAGATGTTAAAGGCTCCAAAAACAGACCTGAGGCAACAGCGTTTTCTACCCTCAGTTTCCAGATATGGCGTTTTAAAATATATATTGTATAATTGGTCCTATCCAATTAAAGAGAGAAAAACTTGTGAACATGTGTATTTCTAATAAATTTTAACATATTGTAGCAGGTGTGAACCTTGACAAAGTAGCTTTTCTTTGTTGGGTTGTGTAATCTCATGACAGCTTCTGTTCTAATGACATTGGTGTGACGTTTGTTTCTGTCACAGCGTCCCTGCCCTGTAATTATTGTCATAGTCTCTAACATTTTCTCTCTCTTCAACAGACATTTTTCCCAGAGCACATGGTTGCGTGGTGCCAGGAAACCAATCATATTATTCCACCATCTCAGCTCCTCCAGGTACACACTCCATGCACTCTTCACTCTTTGTCTGCCACTCCTCCTCCTGACACGCACACAGTTTAATTCGCCTCAGAGTCAGCACCTGCTCCATACTGTACAATCAAGCTGGCATACCTCACCCCTGACCCTTAGACAGTACGTCTCGTCAGGGCCGGGTGTAATAACTACTGTTGATTCCCTGTTAACGCATGACCGTCTGGGGACAAACACCACAGGCCCAGCGCCTGTGATGGATGGAATCAGGCCATCTGAGGCAGAACATATAGTTCCTCAATCATCTGAAGTATGTTTAGAAAGTTTTGATTCACATGCATGTCACATTTGCATTCATGCACCTCCTCACAGACCACTTCGTGGGATTTTGAGGAGCTTTTGCCGTAATGGAAAGAGATTTATAACGCAGTCTGGCTCTCTCTTGTAACATGCCATGGGTCTGTCATGCAGAGCTACAAGTGGAATCCTTCCCTTCATCCCCACCACTCACAGAAAGCTTTTAACCCCCCTGCTGATGGTATAGATGTGGCGCTTGACAAAGAGTGCGAATGGGGTGAGCTGGAGTCGTGTCAGGAATTCCCGGTGTTTGACTTGTTCTAAACACAAGATCTTTGCACTCAATTAGAGTCGCTGCCCAAACTGAAGCGCTCGCTGAACCGAGCTCATCCAGGTGTTTGCAATATTCCACATTACGCAAGCAGCATTTGTCAACGCGAAGTAAAGCACAGCGAGGCTCGGAGAGAAAGCTGTTTGAAATATCATTGCGTGTGAACGCACGTTCTGCAAATGTTGGAAAATGTACGAGACCCGTCGTGACATTTTTCCAAAACACTGAGGAACATGTGCTTCAAATATTGAGAGGGCTTCTGGAACAGTTTGTCTTTCAGCCACAAACCACAACTTCAAATCAGCTTTATTAACTTAACCTGCCGCTTCTTGTTGGGATATTTTTGGAAAACACGGAAACTACAAACTCCAAATACTTGAGACACCCGCAAGGCAATTATAGGCTTTAAGGACTTCCAAATGGAATGCACTGTATGTTTGTAGAGTATGTAGATTTAACATAGATTTCCTTTTTTGTAAAAGTCGATAATTACAAGGCTGGCTTAAAGCATAGACGATGTATACATTTTGATATGCATATAGATGACACTATCAAGATATCCTGAGACCATTTTTTTTTTTTTTTCTTTGCTACTGTGGTAAATTGTAGCTCAGCTGTCAGTCTCCTACTGATGCAGAAACTTGGATTACACTCCGTTCTTTGACAAAAAGCATTTTCCCTCTTGCTTTAAAGCGTCTGCAGATGGTGTCTGCTACAGCTTTGAGTATCCGGCTGAGACGGTGACAAAGAGCTTACAGGCTTCAGATGTAATCCAGCATTGCCCTCCCGAGGCAAAAGGCCCTTTTACGAAGGGCAACACACAGCAAATACGCTCAAATTAATTTGCACTTCCTGCTTCCTTCCTTCCAGAACTTCCTCGCAACAAACACCTGTCCAGAAATCCAGGGTTATCTGTACATGAAGGACGTGGGGAGGAAGTCATGGAAGAAAGTTTACATGTTCCTGCGCCGCTCAGGACTCTACTGTTCTACAAAAGGAAACTCGAAGGTAACAGCAAATTGATCTTTTCATTGTGAGGAGACGGCTTACTTCAGATTCATTCGCCTTCAAAGGATCTCCCTGTTATTGATGGTGGTCTCCGAGCATACGTCTCTGTCTGTCAGTAAACCCTCAGGCTGTTTTTGGCTTTCATGTTTTGACTTATTAATTATATCTGTCTCCAGGAGCCCAGACATTTACAGTTACTAGCAGACTTAGAGGACAGCAACATCTTTACTGTCATCACAGGCAAAAAGCAGCACGGTGCACCCACAGACTACGAGTTCTGTATCAAAGTGAGTGTCAGATAACACAGCAGTGATGAAACGGATTTTGTGTCCTAATGAAATACTTGAAATAAAACCTTCCATTTATGTTCTGTATAAATGCTAAGAATTAAGATGTAAGTTATATAATGTTCCCTGTTCCGATTGCTTATACATGTACTGTCGATCAGCCCTAATAAAGCCAGAGGGGAGATGAAGGAGTTGAGGATGCTGTGTGCAGAGGACGAGCAGAGCAGGACATGTTGGATGACTGCTTTTCGACTTTTTAAGGTAATAGGAGTGTCTTAAATGTTGTCACTTATTGTTAAAGTGTGCCCGTTTTTCCCATTTCACGCCACACTGCAGCTCGTACATCTTGTACTGGTGCTACTGAACTTCGTCGTAGCTTTAGTTTCATTTGTGCTCCTTTTTTCCTCCACAGTTCGGGATTATTTTGTACCAGAATTATAAGATTCCTCAACAAAGGAAAACCTTGCTCTCACACTTTTCAGGTCCTGTGGTAAGTTCCTTTCATTCATTTATTTATTTTGTAAAAAAAAAAATTCACTTAAAAGGTCTCGCGATAAGATCCTGTTTTAATATAACGTCATTGTTTTGCAAACACACTGTGCAGCTGATTGAACTGCCTTTGTGTGTGATCACAGCTGCACTCTGAGCTTGTGTTGCTGCCCTCCAGTTCACATTCTGACTGTTGAATTTTTCTGTGTCCTCCTTAGAGGAGTGTATCAGAGAATTCCCTTGTGGCGATGGATTTCTCAGGGAGAATAGGCAGGGTGATTGACAACCCCGTAGAAGCTCAGAGTGCTGCCATGGAGGAGGGACACGTGTGGAGGGTGAGTTGTTTCAGTTCCACGGGGAAGTCGGTACAATCCGGCTTCCTAATAATCCCGAACGCAGCTGCTGATAAATGCACGAAGTGTTGTACTATTCTGCTCTGTCATGTGATCATGGCATGGACTAATCTCCAATGTGCTGTCTCCATGTGGCATCTCTTTCAGAAGAGGACTCAACGAATGAATGTGTTAGGTTCCCACAGTCCGCTACACCATTCTTCATTAAGCTCAGGTAAATGAATGGCGTATCTCAATTTTGGAACAACTGGGCCTGGTCCCTTGCTTTCCACTCCGAATCGAAACCTTTTTGTTTCATTTTATAAATTCATCTTTGCATGACTTTGTGTTTTTCCTGCAGTCATCCACATAGCTCAGCTGTGGTTCTACGGCAGAATAACCAGAGAGGAATCCCATCGCATTATCCACCAGCAGGGACAAGTCGATGGGTAAGGGAGCTGAGGTGCTTCTCATGTTGTCCATGTTTTCCTTGTTATTCCTCACTCTGATCTTCTTTTTCTTGCTGTGAAGGTTGTTTCTGCTGCGAGTGAGTCAGAGTAACCCCAAGGCGTTTGTGCTCACATTGTGCCATCACCAGAAAATCAAACATTTCCAGATACTACCGGTAAGCATTTCTTGGTATTCTTGGGAGATGGCCCACTTACAAGTAAACAAAAATCTTGTTTAGCTATTATTTATGAAATCTGATGTTTTCCAACTTTCTCGCCCCCTGTCTGCCTGGACACTTTGATGCCACCAGTGTGAAGAGGATGGCCAAGTCTTCTTCAGCCTTGATGATGGCGTAACCAAATTCACCGACCTGATTCAGCTGGTGGAGTTCTACCAGCTCAACAGAGGAGTTCTGCCTTGTAAACTCAAACACCCGTGCACCGTCGTGGCCTTATGACATCATCTCATCATTTGACCCCGTGACCCTTGACACTTGACCTGACTCTGCCTAAAACAAACGAAACAAAGAGAATCTCTCCGTTGGCCGGTTCTCTTTGTTTGTATCTTTCTAAGAAGCTGGTGAATAGACTGATGTTTCGTTGTTGTCGTTTTATATTGTTGTGAGTCTGCTGGAGACTGCTGACTGCTTGGATTTCTTGTGATTTGTGTGGAGGTTTGACGAGTCGGAGCCGCAATTTGCTCATGAGGTTCCTTGCTGAAGAAAAGCGAAGACAAAGAAAATGAACACTGCCATTTGTGTCGACGCTTCTTCCGCGATCTTGCTGACAATATTCATCGATAAGCTCGGGACCCCAAGGTTTTATCTCACAGCTCAAGTACAGACTGCATTTCCGATCAGCTGGACACTTAAGGCTTTTGTGTGGACCATTCTTTTCCCTTTCAACAATAAAAGCCTCACTGAAGCTGTTTATCAAACTTCAAAGAATTTCATGGTGCAAAGCATCTCCACTGGAGTGTGCTTAACTTTGAGGGTGCTACTGCCCTCTAGTGTCAGACATGCATATACATGTCTAAATACATCATGGACGGCATTTGGAGGCTCCACAAAGTCTTGATTTGAATCCTTTCCAGGCTTATATGCACTCAGTTTTGAGAGAAGTATTTTCACCCACCCTACACTGTTCACCTTTCTATCGGCTCGCTGCGCAGGGCCTCTTTTCTTTATCACTTGTTGGTTGCAGTCAATATATTCCTTGCAATATCCTCTTTTAGCTCCTGGTCCACCCTTCACACCCTGGATATTTGCAGCCTTGTTCTCATTTACATAAGCTACAACATGGTAATTCTGATCTCCATCTTCTATTAGAATTTGCCTGCCAACCTCCACAAAAGCAGCAATGCGTTGCTTAAATCACGGTGTCGTTCAGGGTAAAACAGCAAGCTACAAAGCTAAAATAGCTATAACAAGACAGACAGCTTTGGTGATTGTAATGTTGAAAATTACATTCAGGTATGGTTGACAAAAAACTGGCAAGAGCAGCTGTGTGCAGAGATTTTATCCATTTAGTTTCACTGCAGGCAGACAAGCCTGCCATTTTCAAATAATTAGGTTTTCATTGGAGAGCCCCAGTTTGTTTCCTTCTGCCTGATTCTCCTGGTTATAGCACAGAGGAGGACCACTACAATTTCCTTAAAGAGTTTTACTGAAACAGCTGTTTCTCAAAGGAAACAGAGTGTGTCTCTCTTTGTCTAACAAACTGATGTAGATCATGTGAGGAACATTAGTCCTGGGCCTTGGCCTTCTCTTCTATATGTCACACAGATTGCCTCCAACTCATTTGATGTCTGTCAAGCATGCATGAGTCTGGTAACGTGGTTTTAGCGTGCTTTCGAATTAGATTCTGTGAATTACATTCCATACAGTGTGGCCTTTTTTTTTTCTTTTTTTTTAAATAAACCTGAAAGCACTTATCAGCAAACAATATCCAGACATCTTTATTAATATGGAAGAGCTGTCCTGTAAGAAGACAAGTTGGTAAAGAAGAGGATGTTTAAACCAACTGAAGCATCTCCTGCAGGTCCTGATTTTCATTGCACCATTTGCAGTCTGCAGTTTCATTATATTTTTGGCCAGTTTTGATTATTTCAATCCACGTCTGGTCATTTAAACTTTTAGTGACAGTAATAAGAGCGACAGACTCAGATCAGAGGACGCACAGCTGTTGCTGAGTTTGCGAGTCATCAAGAAGTTAAATAAGAAATAGTGTTTCTTCAGAATGCCCTTTGTTTTTGGCCAAGCCCACAGTGATGCTTCTTTCACTAACTACAGCAAAAGTATGACATCATTGCAGCAATTAAGGGTATAACTAGGGAAGCTGTTACTGTACACTCACACTATCTAAAAAGATTAAACTAAACAGAAAAGAACTCTGGGAAGATGTGACTAAGTGCTGGAAGGTCTGAGTTGGATTGTTTTTTTTGTTGTTGTTGTTGTTTTTATTCTAATCCGTGTTTGTCACTTCACACAAGCCACTGCCAGTGTTCAGAATAACCTGCTGTAAAAATGTCTCACCAGAAATAGCAGTTGTTTTTTTATTTCTTTGTTTTTCTTTTCAACACCTGACATTTCTTGAGCGTTTTCTTTTAGTCCAAGGCTCGATGGTTGCCTTGTTGAGCTGAACAGCCAGCAGATTATTAGACTTCTGTGTTAGTGTGCATAAACAGCCATCTTTTTTTTTTTTAATCAGCAGGTTTTCATAAAGTATGATAAACATCTGAGATGCAGAATAGCAACACTCTCTGTGCAAGCTCACCATTATTTATCTAAGATGCAATGACATGATTTTCTTGTTGTTTTTTTTTTTTTTAAAGTCATGCAGCAAAATATATTTATTTATCTGGATGTGACTGATTACTTGAAAATTTTAGATTTCTTTTATCTCAGCGCTGTTCTGTACTGTCATTACCATAAAAATCATTGTCTCTTATAATTGTAATGACATAGCCTATATTGTTTTTTTTGTTTTTTTATATCAATATAATTTTGATCAACACTTGTTCTGAAGTGATGTTTAAAGCACTCTGACACCAGTAGTGTTAATTTGGTCATTCCATCAGATGACAAGTGGAATGTTGTCAAATTAAAAACTAAAAGATACCAGAGTTTCCCAAAGCATATGTCACTGAATAGATTAGTTTTGTTTTATGGGGAAAAAAATCCCTTTATAATAGGTGTTTTTATTTCTCCAAGTCTGTTAAAAGTGTCATGGGCATTTCTAGAAAACCACTGGGTGTCCTACTGCAACAGAGATAACTCCAAAAGAAACTGAGCCAAACCCAAACTAAATCTCGACTTGAAGCTCAAAAATAGCTCATGAATCTGAATTTCTAAGTAAAACTCACCCCATTAGGGCTCAGATTATATCTCTGTTCTTCTGTGGGAATCATTGTATGAAGAAAAGTTACAATTTGGCCTGTTTGGACATAGACTGACACACATGAGTACGCACATGAAGTCTGATTCTGCTGTTTTAAAGTTTATATTCAAACCTGTAGAGAAATTCACTTTTCCAACCCACATATGGTGCAAAGTCTTTTTTTCCCCATCATTGTGTTGTATTGACCTTTAAAAGAAAATCAAGGATTTAAAGCAACAAATGTTTTGGGAAACTGGGCAAGAAAAAAAATCTCTAATCATTAATTAATCACCCTGCTTTAAGACAGAATTGTAGAGATGTAGATGTAGAACAATACATATGAAAATCTATACATTGAAAAAACCTTATGACACTTAGAATAGATTTAAATAAAGCGCATAACGGCCGCCACCCAACAGACACGTAAAACAATCTGTCTTAACTAATTCCCTTAAAACTAATAAATAAGTCATAATACAATTCTATCAGAACACCATTGTTAAACAGGTTACAACATTAACATCCATTCAGGAATGATAAATAAATACTTGTCGTTTGCATGAGTGTGTGTCACAGTTAAATGTGGTGGGACGCTGTCACTGATGTTTTCCATGTGGATATTTGGATAAATCTGTTTTTTTCTTTCTTTTCTTTTAATTTTTTAACAACTGCGTTGGTTCTTTTGCAACTGCTGAAAGTTATATCTTAAGCTACTGAGACATGACATGTTGATGTTAGCTGTTTTCTCATGAGACTCGGTCTTGCTTTATGCACTCATCCTCAAACTCCCATCATTCACTTTATATGATTGCTGTTTTCACACGAGGAATATATCAGATCTGTAATAGTGATGATAATCATAATAATCTTAAAGTATTATTACATGCACGTAATGCAGGAGATGCATTTAATCAATACATATAGACAAATGAGAATGGTGTTTGGATATCCACATATTTACACATAGCAGAAATGAATGTAACCGGGTTGCTCAGGGCTGATATTGAGCATGTTTTAAAACTACTGGTCCATCAGAAAGTCTGCAGAGAAGGAGATTTATACTTTTCTTTAATTAAGATCATTTCTTTTTATTTGCACCACCCATTTGTTGGTTGTGATTACTTGAAAATATACTTGAAGAAAATTAAGTAGATCTAATCCTATGTATTGATGGGGGGGAAAAGGACACACTGCAGATGACTCAATCACCATCATGTGACCTACAAAATTCCACCTCAGGCAACACACACAGCAACAAGTGCATCAACAGTTCATCTAATCTGTTTCATATTGTCACATTACAGTTGTGTCTTTCAGATATTTCATTCAAGCAGACGCTTAAACACGCCTATAAAATCTGTGATGGTGAAGCACAGTCAGTTTTGGTGGCCAGTTAACGTGTAACCTCAGATGGCGCTCTTGATCACCCCCTTTTCACTGCACAAACCAGGCCTAACATTTGGACTGACTGACAAAGCTAAAGCTGTATTCTGCAGTTCAGTGAGTACCTGATGAATAAAGACAGCTGCATCCTTTGAATTTGGCTTAAAGTGTTGGGAATGAATGCTTGTCTTTTCAGCTGCAGTGTCTGTGTGCTTTTGGAGCTCAAACTGAATTGGCCCCGATTCTGCAAAATTGATCTGTTATCCTCTGATTCTTGTGCATTTTCATTACATTGTCACAATGCAAGATACAGTGGTTGTAAAAATGAGTAAAAATAAAGTATATCTATATATGAACTGTTATGTATTTCAGGGAATGCAAAAAAGAAAAAAAAACAGAAAAAAGAAAGCAGTAACTTGTCTCTTTTTGTAAGAGAGAGCTCCTGTATTCATAATGTGCTTTGCTTCAACCTGTAAATAGTTGGATGGCTTATAAGTCTTAATTGTAACCTTTTCAGGTATTTTTGTACAAATAAGGGACTGATATATTCTGTTTTATTGTTATTAGAATAAAACATTAATTCATTGATATAAAACACTATTATTTGTCTGTCTTTATGCAGGAAGACTTTCTTTGCAACCTAATAAGATAAAGTAACACTATCAGTAATCCACCATTACAGTGAGATTATATAGTTTTACAATTCATTCTACACATTGTTTCGATTTTTTGCTCTTATCTCCTGCGCAAAATATAGATGATCACTTACCGCTACGATCCCATTATATTCACCAGAAAGACAAGCCCTTAGATAATCCACTAGATGGTGCAATGCAACAAAAGTAAAAGGCTGAGAAATGGAAAAGAAGCAGTTGCTTATCATTTGAAATTATTTTGAGACAAAAGATGTGGAGTGAAGAAACCCTGCAAAAAAGTAATTGTGGACATATGGTGTTGGGTCCCTTAAAAAGCAGTTTAATGTGGGGTACACATTAGTAACACTGAATACTGACCCCATGACATCATTTTGGTGTCACACTCTTTGGATTACCAGTCATGCAAAAGTAGTGAAGTTTCAAAGCTTAAAGCTTTGTTGTACACAAAGAAGAAGACTAAAGATTAACATTTCTGAAGATTTGTGCAGTCTGCTGCCATGGTAGATATAAAACTGTTAACACAGACACATAGTTTTGCACACTTTTGCTACAGTTGACATTAGAATCTACTTGTTTATTTAACTAATTATTGAGATCTTTGTGTTTGGAAAGTGTTATTAAAGAGTTATGAATCTGTAAGCACAAAATCAGGTTTCAAGTCCTTAGTCCTGTGTTACGTGGGGCTGACATCATGGAGTAAAAATGCCAGGTTTATTAGAAAGATAACCATTGTGAAGAAACACACACACACACTCCTGGATGAGCAGATAGGGAAGCCGGATCCAAGGCTCCAAGGCTCCAAGGCTCCAAGGCTCCAAGGACAACTCTTGCTGATGTGAAGAAACAGACTAAGAACGAAACTCCCAACTACAATTTTTTATTGACTCTTATCATTAGTGAACACCGGTTTGGGCTGGGTATGTGGAGCTTTCACTCCTGCGTGCATAAAAAGCTTTTTTAACTCATGTGCACTGTTCACTCAAGCTAATGTGGGAGGTCACACAATTTCATCTGAACCCGGAACTGAAAAAATACTCTGCATGATATGAATAAATTGTTGAATTGAGAAATAACTTTGTGTTTTCACTTTCTTCTCCTAGTGGAATAGAGCACAGCTACGTATATTCTTTCACTTTCATTTTACAGGATATGCAATTAAATAAGATCCATACACACAGTGCATGTGATTTACAGTGGATTTCCAAATTCCTTCAGGGATAAACAAAGTTTGTTTGTTTTTTTTCATTTAATTTATTTCATATTTGGGCTCAGATTAGATACAGTGGTGTAGTTTTCATGCTGGGGCAGTGTCCTTGTCAATTTTATGATGATTTTACTGATGTAGTAACAGAATCAGATTTGAATGATTTTTTTTTATTTCTAGACTGAACCTTGAATTAACCATCATTGGGCTTTCTGACAATTTGATGGTATTGGCTATATTTTAAGAAGGTAATAAATAAATAAAAAATACATAAATCTAAACATACAGCACATGAAATATCTGTGGATTCAGCAGAATTTTTATTGAGATATATTTTCTGATAATTTATTGTATTCACTACAGAACCAAAGAATCTGACTAATCTGTCCAAAAGTAATTACTAATTTCATTAACCAAGTATAAAAGAAATTACTGATTTGAAAAGAAAACAACAACTTCTGGTTTAATGTCTTAATGGGTATGTGTTTAGTTGTCTTACGTCAGACATGTTGGAGTCAACAGATAAATTATCATGATCAGTGGCCTTTACAAAATCAGCCAAAGTTTACCTTAAAATAAAAAAAAGATTAAAATGGCACATAGAATTGGAAATATTGACGAACAAATATGAAAACATAAAGGAAAAAAAAGGAAAAATTAAAATAAAAACAAACAAAAAACAATTCCATAAACATGCATTAGTTGTATAAAGCTAAGAGGTTTAAAGAGCTGTTAGAACGATCATAATGCACAAATATACGGTATATGTATACCCATGACCAGCAGCATTGGCTGATAATTGCTTTTCTGCAGTTTTGAAAGACAAGAAGGTGATCGTAATACCAAATATAGAAGGAAATGCATCAACCAGTCAACAAAAAAATCTGTTGTGCTTCCAGGAGGCAAACTGACTAAGCTGATAAAAGGAACTGCAATCTGGAAAATGTATAACTGCTGAAGGAGAAACTTCTTCCACCAA
Organism: Atherinomorus stipes; assembly: GCA_023101725.1. Lineage (NCBI taxonomy): Eukaryota > Metazoa > Chordata > Actinopteri > Atheriniformes > Atherinidae > Atherinomorus > Atherinomorus stipes. The sequence continues at coordinate 29,409 of JALJCO010010590.1, read as the reverse complement.
TTCAGCCTGGGGCTCACAGACATCAGAGCCTCAAATATTTATATTTGCTAATTTTATGAAATCCCATGAAATTAAATACTTAAAGGTGAGTGAAAAGTTAACTTTTATATTCATATTATGCCATGATAAGTTGTATTTACAGCATTTAAGATCCATCATCAGTTATGTAAATTATAGTGTTTAAATATCAGATTCTTTTGAAATCCTTTAATAAGATTAAGACGTGATCATGATGAGCTGAAGCTGGATAACCACCAGAAAGTAAAATAAATTCAGAAACCTGGTGCAGTTGAGCTTTATACTCTATCTACGTAGGTTGTGTTATTACCTAAAGCTTATCTAAAGTTTGATCATAATCAAAACAATTACAATTTTCCTCTGGGATTAATAAAGTATTTTCATTTAATTTAATGTCACAAAATATTGTAGCCTAAATTAAAAAGATCCCTAAAAGTGATTGTAGTGTTGTCATATTTTGGCTATATTCTGTCATTTTCTAGCCCTAAATAATAGTTTATCTCTTAATCTCCAAAATGTGATATTTCAAACTCAACCAGGAAGTGAGAGAGGTGTTTTAGTAAATTGTTGCTGTGCTGTTGATGTTATGCAACACAGAGTTGTAACAACTATATACTATATAGTGATATTGATGATGCATTGCATCACGTCAAAAGTCCTACACATACCCCAGCTGCACCATCCACCCCTTTTCTTTCCTTCCATGAAGACTTTGTGGATGGTCAGAGGAAATACTTGACAATGGCATTTTATCTGATTTGAAACCACTAACATGAGTTTTATTTCTTTTTAGTGCTTGAATTTGAGGGATTTATTGGTCTTATTTTAGGGGATCAACGAACTACCTGTATTGTAGTATTAACTGGAAGAGTTGATGATCACAAACTTACCTTCACTTCCCTGCACAGGTGAGTCTTTTTCTGTTCTTCAGCTTGTCATGTTTGATTGGAGCAGAAGAATATTTTCTATACCATGACCATGATTATGGAAATGAAATACTGTATGTAAGAACAAAAGAAAAACGTAGCAGGCTAATTGAGTCTCGGTTATATGAGGCTGTGATAGCAGATGATGCTGTTATTGGTCTATTCAGAGAAATACCAAAAGTACATCTTTAGCTATGGATGACTGGATAATCACGTTGTCCACTGCTGTTGCCCACATCAAAAGTTTATATGAATATGAATATATATATATGAGAGAGAGAGAGAGACAGACACAGAGAGAGAGAGATTTTTCATACCCATTCAATTAAAGAAGGAAAGAAATCAGCTGTCTGTGAAATAAGTTGAAATCGCCTAAAGTAATAAATAAAAATTCTATGAAAATCATGACATTAATTTTGAATTGTGGTTCAACAAAAATACTGAAAACAAACACACAAAAAAATATAACAATAAACAAGTATGGTGGGGCTCCAAAGGTAAATTTTTGTTGAGCAACACTTTGAGACAATCACTGTAATCAGGTGTTTTCTCTAATGTAAAAAAAAAAAAAAAAAAACACCTGTTGACAGGTATTTTGGTCCATTGTTCCAGGGAAAGGTGCTCAAATGCAGTTTTGTTTGTTTGTTTTTATTATTATTATTATTATTATTATTATTATTATTATTATTATTATTATAAACCACAATTCAAAAGCAATCATTTATTTCACTAAATCATAATTTTATGAATTTTAATTTAACTATTGTCAGTTTAGCCTTTTCTTTAATCGGAGGGTATAAATAATTTTGAGGACGCTGTGTGGTTTATTTAGCTGATATATAGCTAATATTACAGCTGAATTTTATAACTAAAGGATCATTTTCATATTTATGTTTGTGTATGCTATGTGTGAAATTGAATTTCTGTTTATTCATGTGTGTGTATGTGTGTGTAGCTTTAGGAACTCCTTATGAATCATTCTGTCTTGCGTTGGCCATGAGCCCCTTTCTCATTGGCTGGTCTAGTGGGGGTTGGTGGGATGGAGGTGGTAAGAGCCAAGATAAAAGGAGCAAATGTCCCTCGTTCTGCTTACACACACAAACACACTCACCACGTGCCTTGCTGTCCGTCTGTCTGCTAGTGGACGCAAAAGAGGAGGCGAGGATCCACTATCTAAACACGGCTGCTGAAGCTGTCACTTGAAAGTGTGAGTATACACATACACACACATTCATACAGCATGTCTAATCCTATTTGAGATAAGGCTAAGGATAAGGGCTCTGCCTCTCAACAGTGGAAAAACACCTGCGCGGTAACACACTTGTTGAATGAAAAGGTAGTGTGTAGAGTAGGGGGCAATGTTCATATGTGGTTGTGCTGTTTGAAAATGGTGCGTAGCTGAAAGGAGTTAAATCATTCTTGTTTTACTCTCACTTTATGACATTTTCCCGTTTGCAGAAGGCATATATGTCAATGGATCTTTTCCTTATTTCATAAGTTGTGTATAAGTGTGAGAATGACACTGTGTAAGGATAGTCTTTAGAAGTAATCGCTTCTTGATTAAAGAAATGCTTTTGCTGCCATGGTCTTTTAGCCATAACACTTCCTTATGAAAGAAAACTAAGCTATTGAACTGGTTTAAGACTGGATAAGGAGGTCAAGAATCCATTCATTCATTTAAAATGTGCAGGCTTAAAACTGTCAAGCAGCACGGCTTAATGTCTGTGTTCATTTGTATTGCAGCTCATGCATTGTTGCTGGTCAGTCAATGCAAAGAAATCGCAAATCAAATCACCCATTATATGACAAGCTGCTCATAAAGCTGCATATTACTGTTGCTAAATGTTAACCAACCATACTGGTAGTGTTGTCAGTTGAAATAATTTAGGTGAAAATGAATGATTTTCCTCCAAAAGATAGCTAAATAAATAAATGCTTTAAAAAATTGATAAAAGATCAGTTTCCAATCCGATTTTTTAAACAAGAGATTTGAAAATACATCCAGAGTGTGCATAGAAGAGTCTAAATGTGATTCATATGAGCATCTTCACTGTACATACTGTATGGGAAAAGTGTCATTTGTTTAAAATGTCTAATTCCATGACAGTAGCTGATTAGGTCTAGTGATTTTGTGTGTTAGTTTGAATGGCTGTGATAGCCATAAACTGCACTTGACACTAAAAAGCTGGTTACAATGATCTGTTTGTTGCCCACCACTAGATCAAAGGTTAAACTTGGGAGTTAATATATCTATGTGAGTGTGACTCCTCTTCCTTTTGTTACCTGTTAGAAACCATGAGGAAATCACATCCAACTTGTGGAACACAGACAATAAACTATCACTGATAAAGCAAAACCTCTGTGTTCTTTTCCAGTCATATCATGGATGCTGCAGAGTTCCGGCGTAGAGGCAAAGAGATGGTGGATTATGTAGCTGACTATCTGGAGAAAATAGAAGAACGTCCAGTCTATCCAGATCTGGAACCAGGATATCTCCGTTCTTTAATCCCCACTGAAGCCCCACTGGAGCCCGAGAGTTATGAAGACATAATAAAAGATGTGGAGAGAGTCATAATGCCAGGGGTGAGGGCTAACACCTTTGCTGGTTTATTAATTCAAACGTCACAGCATACTGATGTGACATTAAAAAACCCCACCAGTCCTAGCATTTGGGACTATTTTTAAAATAAATCTATCACATAAAGACGTCATAAAGACATATATGTACAGTATGTTGTAAATGATATTTTAAAAAGAAAAAAACTTTTTTTTTTTGTCATTCTCTAAACAAATATGTTCAAATTCTCTTTTGTTCATCTTACCGTCAGATTAGTCAAATTGGTCTATTACTCCATTATTTTTAAGCGATCTTAGTGCACACAAGACAACTCTTCATTGAAGAAATACACTGCCTGACCAAAAAAAACCAAACCAAAACAAACAAACAAACAAACAAACCAAAACTTCAAAATTCTCCATTTAACTAAGAAAATAGGTAGAAGTCTTCTATTGGATAATTACTGTACAAGTTATTTGACCCCATCTGATGCAATTAGTTGCTTCTTATTTCTTAAACAACCATGTCTGAGGACACATCCTGTGATTTAAGAAGAATCAACTCATTGTCATCAAGCAGAGAAAACATCTAATGAGATGCAGATATGCAAAAAACTGGGTTAAAAACTGTAACACGTTCTTAAAAACTGGAGGGATAGTGAAACCATCGTCCTCCAGGAAGAAATGTGATCTAAAATTAATCATGAATGATTGTGATTGGCGATCATGGAAATGTTTGGTGAAATCAGATTAAAGCAAAACAACAGTAGAACTCAGGGCTATGCTTAGTAGTGAAAGTAAGAACATTCACACACATACAAAGTGAAAGAAACTCAAGGGCTGGAACTGAAGAGTTATGTACTGTAGGTATAATAAAACCACTAAGCAGTGAGGTAAACTGGAAAAAAAAAAAGCTTCAGTTTGCTAGAAAGCATAAAGATTGGACTATGGAGCGATGGAACGTCATGTGGTCTGATGAGTCCAGATTTACTCTGCCCCAGATTGATGCAGTGTAAGAAGAGAGGGCAGGGAAGTGATGCTTCAGTTATGTTTTGTGCCCACTGTACAAGCCTTTGGGGGCAGTCTATGATCTCAGGTGACTTTTCTTTCGGCAGGCAGTGTATTTCCATGAATTGAATACATTTATTTGGCAATACTTTAGTCAGTAATTGTGGTCAGTTTGTCAAGAAGACATGCTGTATGGCCAGTAAAGCCATTGTTTTGAATGATTAATGTCCAGTGAGGCAAACAATGTTAATGCCACACATTAAGGACAATTAAGGAACAGCGAAGCCCCCGCATCTGCCACTGGTCAGATTTATTGACAATTATTCTGATAAAATTTGAATTACACTTTGCAACATCAGGGTTATTCTGTCAGCATCTAAGATACATCAAATGCATTACAATTTAAATTCTAACAAAATCTAATATAAATCACTTACAAGGGTTCCAAGATTTGGGCTTGTTTTCTGGTTTCTCATCTGTATGTATCTTTTCCCAGGTCACCCACTGGCACAGCCCAAACTTCTTTGCTTACTTTCCGGCAGCTTCCTCTTACCCTGCCATGCTAGCCGACATACTGTGTGGGGCCATTGGTTGTATTGGTTTTTCCTGGGTAACAGACAGCTACATTTTTCCTCTAACTACTGTATATTTCAAAGGTTTTTCTTGAGCTTCTGTGTTGAAGGAGCAAGCTTTTGATATATTCATTTGAGTTTTGGTTTGTGCCACCTCAGGCTGCCAGCCCAGCTTGCACTGAGCTGGAGACAGTGATGTTAGATTGGCTGGGGAAGATGCTACAACTGCCTGAGAGCTTCATAGCTGGGACCCACGGTCATGGAGGAGGCGTCATTCAGGTACTGTAGATATTTTTTTGTGTATACTGTGCTGCAATACCCACTCAAAACCTGTACAGGTATGTATAAAAATGAGATGGCTGAAGCTTGCAGCTCTAACTCCATAAAAAAATTGAGAAAAACTTTATAAAGGAAAATGGTCCCATTTAATGCAGTCAGGGGTTGACTTTCTGTCAACCACAGTACAGAATGTTTATTTTGTGTTGTATTACGTTAAGCTGCAGTTTGGAGTGAAAAAAAGACTACAAAATATGTTATGCTTATGGTACGCCTAGCTTGTAATGAGTGCCAACTGTACAAGTGTGCACAGTTTACTGGCATCGGCTTCCCTCCTCACTCATAAAAACAAGATGGCAGTCGTTTCCGGGTAGTCCACAGACCAGTGGTTTAACACAAAGCCAGGATAATGTAATTGAACAGAATCCCTTCACACTCAACAAGCAGGCACTGGCTATTGTTGCTTGTGTATGAGTATAAAACACCAAAAAGTTTGATTCAAATTGGTCCTCAGGAGGAAGAATGACATCGCTTCAAAAGATAAAAAACATAACACTTTTTTCCCCTCTAGTTGTGATTTGTGGACAGAATTTCAAACGATAAAAGTGAGGACAGGGCCCAGTTTAGGAAAATCAGATTGCTGTTTGCAGGTGATTTGGCTTCTTCTGAACAACCTTTGGTACATACAGTATTGGGGGGGGGGGGTTCAGCAAAGTATGAAGCTGGAGGGACGACAGTCAGCACCTCCAGGTCTGAGGCCATGACTTGCTGGAAAAGGGAATATCTGAGGGAAAAATGGATTATCACATGATTTCAGGCATCATTCCAGACTGTTTTGGTAAATAAGGAGCTGGAAGACAAGCTTTCAGTCTACATTTCTGATAATCACCATTTGTGAGTAGTGACTGAATGAGTAAGATTACAACACAAAAGGCTGAAATATGTAGGGTGGCTGGAATCCCAGCATATCCTTTCCATTGATGGAAACCTCAGTATCTGGATGTACAGAAATTCCTAATAAGATGGGCTAAAGGAAGACAGGCTCATGTCCTCCTGTATCCAGGACTGAAAACTTCTTATCTCTGTCATTCTGCTTTCATGAATAAAATGCTACTTTAATCAAGTTCTTCAACATTTCTCAGATCAACACATTGAAAGCAGTCAAAGCTTTTTAAGTCCACAGTATGGCAAAAAATATCTTCTTTCTCAGCATGGTTAGTTTTTAGTACTGAACAGAGATTTCACAGATTTGGATAATAATGTTTTTATCCAACGTTAGAAGCAACCAGTTCAGGTGAACTGGGAGTCAAATTAACAGGCTTTCTTGGTGCCGTCCTTTGATGGTTTTCTGTACCTCCCTGTCTGAAAGCAGGCCCTTGGAATAATATAAAACTTGCCAGGATTGTATATCTCTTATGGCTTAGAAACAGCTCTAGAATCCCCAAGAAGACTGATACGGAGAGGGATTTCTGATTCAAATAAGCAGAAAATGGGTGTGTCAATGCACAGATGCATGACTGTATAGACTAATGGATGGATGGACAGATATGTTCTGAGAAGCAGAGTACACACATACATCAGTACATTATACTCTACATCGATATTTTAAAGAGACAACACACTCACCAAGGTTTTTGGGAAACTTATGAATGTGATACCAGCCCCCTGATTATGCTGAGCTGCTAGCATCAAAGCATCTGTCACAGCCATTTAATGTACCAATCACAGCAACGTTAGGTATCAAGTTGATCTGATTAACAGATTATGAGAAAGCTTACAGTATATCATTCTAACTTACATTTTAAACTGAATATGAAACCTTTACACTGATGTCCTAATAGTGCGCACTATTGTCTTCAGCATGGAGCAATAGTTTAAAGTAGATGAGATGAAATGTTGTCAAATAAACACATCAAAACACACAGAAGGATTCCTCGGATCTCTGAGATCAGTATAACATCCATTCATGGAGAGTATAGCTTATTTTTTTGTAGCTCACAATCAAGTTGACCTGTATTCCAAACAAAAACTTGGCTAAAACTTGTAAACTGCTCACTTTAAATTCAAGAATACACATCCAAAGATCTGTAACACACTCACCAAATGAATGTGTGATATATTTGTACCTTCAAAAGTCCTCCAATTTTGGTGTCAGTCTGAAATGTTGTAGGTATTTATATGCCCAAACAATTCAGATCTCCTGTGCCCATAATTATCAGCATTTTGTGTGCCATTGATTTGTTGTCACTTTCTCGCTCTGGATCAAACCAGCTGGAAATTAACAGGAAATTGCCTTTTAATGTGTCATTTCCAGGCAGATGACAGAGAGATGACAGTGATGGTGCATGGATTGTTTCGTGTGGAAAAAGGCTAAACATTAGTTTAGTGTTCCATTGACATAAACAGAAAAGCAATAGCAGAGGATAGACTCTAAATGTGTGTTTGTGTGTATTATTAGGATGCTGAACAATGGAGCACAAGAGTGCACTCTGATGACAGATCATTTCATGCTTCCTCTATTGTGACTACCTGAGTGTGAGGGTGTGTTTATGCGTGCGTGTTCATCTGGATCATCGTGTTTTTGTTTCTGTCTTGCCACTGTCCTTTTTTAGAGCAGCTTACCAGCTCACTATGGCAACGAAAAGGGCTCTTCTCACTGCAGCAGGGCTAATGAGTGTTGTGACAGCACATTGCCAGCCTATTATTATAAACCGTGTCACCACAAAGGGGAAACAGGATGATTCTTTTTTTAAAACAGTGACCTTAGAATTCCCTTTTAACACATTAGTGACTCAGCGGTGACATGACAGGTTAAAAGATTACAAATTCTAAATTCTGAGGGGAAAAAAGAGCAGCCTCTAACTGAAATTGGAGCATTGTTTCCTTTGGCATTTCCTTTTGCAACTGGTAAATAAATGATTTGCTGCAGGCTGCAAAGTATATTTTGCTCAGTCACATGTATATTTGAGAAGAAACAGGTTATGTTTTACTAAATAGGAATATGATGAGGTGAAAAACGGAAGGGTTAAAATGCAAAGTGTGCTCATAAACAGTGCACACAATTGTGCTTTTGTAAGAAGGACAAAGACAGGAAGTTAAGTTGAGTGAGTTTTAAAGATGAGGTCTGTTGCTGACTATTTTCAATCATTTCCTTTATTTTAGTTTGATTCCAAGGTGCAACGTCTGCATTCTCTTCACAGTTTCAGTGATTTGGCAGAAAGTCTGTCGTGTGGTGACATCATTTCTCTAATTTTAGTCTGACACTATATTAACCAGATACTGTAAAAGCAAAAACAATAACAACATCAACAACAGCAAAAACAAAAATAAAACAAAAAAAACCTGATTATTATAAAACATCTGCCTTGGCACAGCAATCATGGAATTTATATAGTACTTAAAGATTCATCACACTTGAAATGAGAGCTGAAAATGGAGCATTATCAGTTAAACTCTAATTTAAACTGTTGTTTTAAAGCTCCTACTGGTTCTTACTTCATACATGAATATTTTATTCTTTTAAAAATGCCATTTAAAATGGCAAAATGCACAAATGCACACATTTACACAGTAACATGCAGCTGTTGCTCTTTATTCTATTTTCTTCAAATATATTTGCCCCATTCTTAAAGTTACAACCATACACCGTTCAGTGAGGGACGAACCCTCCCGCGACGTCACCTGTTGGTTTCTGAAGAGCTAAAGGTGAAACAGTTTGGGCGTGTCCTACCGTCGCCATCTTGCCGTGTTGCATGTGTCTTCACTCCCGGAAAATACTAAAATGGGCAAAGGCAAGGCCGCTCCGAGCCACTTGACAAATGATTGAGAGCTGACGTACTCTAGGCTAAACGCTAACCGAATTAACTTGAAACTAACAGGAGCTAACGAAGATAAGTCCCCTGAGCGGCAGGAGGTAAGACACGCTTAGACTTGCTAGCTGACTAAAAACTACCGTTGTGCTACTCTGCTACAAACTGTTAACCTGACTCCCGCCACCTGGTATTTGCAATACCATCTGGGGAGGGAGTTAACCCGATGTCATTTCAAATTAGTCTTTTTTTTCTAAAACTCTTGCATGTGATTGGATAGAAGATCTGTCCGTCATCTTGACTGACACGCTACTTCAGCCACTCACGTTGAACCGAATGACGCAACCCGTGACGCAACTCAGAGCGACACCAGAGCCACCACGCATAGAGGATCGAGTTATCAAAACATGTTATCAAGCTCAAAAAGCTTCAGTCAAACAACATGGCGGCGGCGGCGACAGCTAGTCACGAGCGGTGTACAGTCTGTGAACGACTTTTGTCGAATGTGCAAAGAAAACCTCCGGATAAAAGGCAACATATGCAACAGATTCTACATCACATCCGGCCAAAACGCCGCCCATCCTTCAAAAGTCCCACCCGCGATTAGTGATTGGCTCCTATTATTCTCTAACCAGACGAAATCACCTATAACTGTCGCCTTACTCAGATGGAGTGCGTGAGGAAAGGGAACGCCCCCGCGTGTACTTGTTGAACGCACCCAGATGATGTAAATCAGGTTAACAAACTGTGACCTTACCAAGAGCAAATAAGGAGCTAACTAGAGGCTACTGGTTGGCAGGCTGGGCTTCCGGTCTGCCGCATGTCAATCAAAAGGACACGCCCTTAATTATGTGTAATTTCAAGATTAAATAACATCTAAACGGATGAGTTATAAAAAAAAATTCACCCTCCTCACAGTTGACCTGAAGGTAAACTTGACCAATTAAACCTAAAATGATTTTTTGAACCAGGCTGTAAACATGTTTATTTTTGCTGTGAAATTGGCCTTTTTAACATGGGAGTCTATGGGGATTTGCTCTGTTTTGCAGCCAGCCCCAAGCAGCTCAAGAGAAAACTACAAAAAATGATTTCTTCCAGGTAGCCTCACTGTTGGCCACCGGAGGTTGCTGCTTGGTTACAACTACTGTACATGGCTTCTTGAAAGAGAATAACACCCTTTAACTGTTAGGTTTTAGTGACTCTGGCAACTCCTGCCATAACTGATATTATTAAGAAACCAAATTATTGCAGATTATCATCATAAAGTGTGCTAATGCAGTGGGTCTAATGTAGCATTTTTTAAAAAATATAAGCTTATTTGTTTGGGTGTTCTTTGTCTAATTTGATTAGCAGAGACCAGTGATATCATTACTACGTGATGAGCAACACAATGCCAGTTTTCTAGACATAATTCCAGTTTTTGTTCTTTTAACATTACTTCCATATCACCTCAAAATAGGCTGTCCCCGGCTGGACTACAGGCTTTAATGGACAACTGAAAACATGTTATACTCCAAATTCAGAAGATACAGGTGTGAGGGTCAACCCATGTTAATACTGTCTAAGTTACACGGTCCGGCATTATAACTGTATAATAAATTGGCTGACAAACACCCTGATAAACATGTTCCAAATATTTTCCAGAAACCTAGATTTTTGGGGACTCTTACCTACAATATTGTAAATGCCACCTGCAATAGTGATGCTCACTGCATTAGATACTGTATCAACGCTGCTGAAAAAGCTGAACATATAGCAAATATTTCTAACCTCCAACTATTCATACCTGAATTTTTTTCTTTTTGTTTTTTTTTTTTTTGTCATTTAACTTTAAAAAATGGTTATGTTTAAGTTTGTTCGGATAGTGTTTTGTAAGGAATGTCATTGATCAGGTGTATAAGTGATCTTTTTTTTTTTGTGTTACTTGGGGAGTTGTCATCAATACATAAGCCTAAACTAATTGACATAGCCTGTATTAGTTGGCTTGTTTGGCCATTTGAGTTTATTGACTAAGTAATTTGAACATTTATTGATTTTGGGGGGGGTAATGCTCCCAAACATCTCAGAAGCCATGCTCCACTTCATCACATGGTCTCAAACAATACTTTATCAGGCAGCCAGGTAAACAAAGTGATACCCCTTTGGAGGTGTCACAACATTAAGGAAAGTATCCGGAGACTTAGACAGCACACTGCATTTCCAAAAATGTAGACAAATTTTATGCATGTTTGCTTCTATTGATGCTTACAAAATAAAACAATAACATGAACATAGATGTGATAAATGAGTTGATTTGTACTACAATTTAGCTGATATTTGACAAAAATGTTTGTTTTGGATTCGTCATCTGTTCTTTGGCTTAAAGTTTGGTTAGATTGAGGTATTTTTAAAAAAGAGCATGGTGGAATTAGAAACAATACAAAGACCTAGTTGGGACACTGGCTTGCATCACCTGAATGTTGCTTAGTGAATAGTGACAAAAAAAAGTGACACCATCTCATAATTATGTTGATTTTCATTCAAGTTCATGTATGTTTTAATACCCCAACAGGGAACGGCCAGTGAGGCAACGCTCATGTCCTTGCTGGCTGCCCGCTGTAAAGCAGTCAGACGGGTCCAGGCAAAAGACTCTGCAAAGTCTGAGACTGATGTCCTCTCCAAACTGGTGGCATATACCTCTGAGCAAGTAAGCACTAAAAATACTGCCACTACCTTATTTTCTTATTCATCATGTCAGAATAACACCAAATTATTTTCTTGAAAGCCACAGGCCTACTGTGTGGTATCTGAAACATTGTTCCAGGTCTCACATGTACTTTCAGTCACTTTGTGTAAGAAAGTGGCTGCCGATATATTATTTATCTAGTTATTTGATAACATAAAATTATCAGGAGGCCAATACAGCTATAGTCTCTTTTAAAGGTCGTCAATGTAAAGTCATTAATAGTTGCCACGGTAACAGTGGCAGAGTTTTTCCGCAATTGAGCGAGACAGAGGGTCATGGAGGCAGTATCTAGCTCTGATCGGGTTTAATACCAGGCTGACTCTGTGATTGGATTAAGGAACTGCCTGAGGGCTACGCAGACCTTTACAGGGAGTCCAGTTTGTGTTTTTCAACAGTGCAATATTCTATTAGCCATGATGGACATTGCGTAAGCAGAGGCTGAGTTCTTCAGATGCAAACTGTTGCAGATGATCAAAAAAAAAAAGTTAACCTGGCTTTAGGCACAAAAACATGATTAAATCAGTTTCCTGCTTTCAGTGTAATCTTGGACTCTTTGTATTGCATAAATACTAATTTATTTGAATAGGACAGCAATTGGTGATTGTTGAATAACAGATGTTTTGTTACATAGACTGTTACTTTAATAATCGAGTTAAAAGTAAATTTTTTAAATCTAATTGTTTTAAATAGCTAATAAATCACTATCAAAGTAAGATTTATTTGAATTCACACTGATTTTCTGCAGTCAGTTTAAAATTATGTGAAATTTGATGAGGACAATTCCCATCTTATATACAGTATAGTGTTATGATACAGTGTATAATTTTTCTTAGAAATGTTGCATCTCTTTTTCTCTTTAGGCTCATTCCTCAGTGGAGCGAGCTGCTCAGATTGGAGCAGTGATGATGAGGAAGGTTCCTACAGACAACCAGTATGCTGTCAAAGGGGAAATGCTTAAGAAGATGGTGGAGGAGGACAAAGCAGCTGGGCTCATCCCTTTTTATGTAAAAAATGAGAAAAGCATTCATCCGTTACATAGATCACTCAAGTGAACAGTAGCATTTTTGTTTTAACAGAATTCAGTCATATGCATCATTACATTTCTTTAGCAGCATGTTTAAATTTTACATCCAGACATATATATAATTGCTCTTTAAACTGGTTGCTACAATAATATAATGTACTTGTGATGCAGCTGTGTAGCCTATGCCCTGAGGTTTCTGCTGAAGGATAATATTGTTTCTGTTTAACCTAATGGATGTCTATCAGGTTAGGGACAAGAATCCCTGTTTCGTTTGGACCTACAGATAGCTGTCAGTAAACACAAGTGAAGAAACTGCAATGGTCCAGCAGCTCTGAGTCATATGTGTGTCAAAATTCATAGCCTAATCAATGTTCAAGAGATATCTGTACTGGGAGCAACAATGGCTGCAAAAGCTATATTGATTTGAATTTTGTTTTCTTGAAGAACATTTTTTAGATCCAAACCCATTGTTTTGGCAGTGAAAACAGAAGACAGCAGAGCAAACAAAACACTTCAGGATATTGATGATTTGTGTGTGTGTGTGTGTGTGTGTGTGTGTTTCAGTTCTGTGCAACCCTCGGCACCACTCCATCATGTGCTTTTGATCACATCACCGAGCTGGGGCCTCTGTGTGAGTCAACACGTTTCAACCACACATCAGTTTTTCTGAATCATGAGCGGAAGTGGACTGTAAAGCTATATTGGCTTTATTAGTTTTAGAAATACACACACAAACACACTGATTTGATAAGAACCAGGATGTTTGGAGGGGAAATCCAGATTAAAGTTTCTGAGAAACACAATCATAAAAATGTACGTCCAGTTTATTTTAAGATCAGCCTGAAATTTTTCATAGTGATCCTAAACTATAGATGATTAAAAGAATTATTTGCTATCATATCCCCATATTATTGAATAAACATGGAATAACAAAAACAGTTTTGGTTAGAAATGACATTAACATCCTATTTATCATCTCTTCCAGGTAATAAGGAGAGCATGTGGATGCACATTGATGCAGCATATGCTGGGAGTGCATTTATCTGTCCTGAATTCAGACCTTTGTTGAATGGAATTGAGGTGTGTAAGATAACGTGACCTTTCTTTTTTATGTAATGTAATAAAACCTTTACAGAAATTTATGATCAGGTTGCACCAAGAAGTTTCATAGTTTCACATTCCATCCTCGGCTACATATTGAACTAATATTGAGGTTTCTCCGTGGTCAGAAACTTGTAGCGGGTGGCCTAAGAGACAGTTTGGTGCTGATGCAGGGAAAGCACTTTGTGTTCAATTGCACATGAAATATCTGTCATTGCATCTGTGACAAGAAACACTAACCTTATACTGCTTGAAAAGGGCATAACGTTAATGTCAAGGAGGAAGCGTGCAAGACTGAGCAATGGGCCAAACAATCAGCATGAGATGGAGGAGCATCAATCTGCCTTTTGAGGCTGCTGAAGCTGCTGTTGCTCCCCCAAGCTGTGCAGAGACGCAGAGATAAGGACAGAGTAATTTCCTGAGGCAGCGTTAGACCTTTATATATCAATGTTTATTAGACACACAAGTTCAAACAATGTTGGTGGGAACAGAGAGAGAGAAGGCTGTAAAAGGACCAACAGTTGTTTCAAGTTTTCTTCCTCCGATGCTGAGAAAATTTGCATTTCCATCCTTGTAGTTTTATATGCTAATATTCTTTGATATATTAGAGTCATGATTTATGGTCTTTCTTTATTAGATAGCTGGAAGAGAGGCTGTCCCGGATGACGCTTAGTGATGATTAAGTCCACATTCTGAACAGTGGTAAAAAAAAATGAGTTAGAAACCTGTTCGCAATAAGCTAAATAAGTAGTGTGGTCCTTTTTTGGAGGAGAGTGCCGCCCTGGTGAAGGGCTGGTTGCTAGGATATCAGTGATGGGTGCGGAGGAGACCAGGCCCTTTGAATCAGTCAGCATAGCAACTGTCAGCCAGGAGTCTGTATCACACTGTCTCTCTATGCTGTGTTATTGCATCCGTGGAGGTAGAGAAGAGGATATTGCAAAAGATGGCTGATAAAAAGATTGTTGCAGATTGGGAATGGCTTGTCTCTTTGCCTTGCCAGGAAGGGGTTTTTTCCAGTGTGCAAACTGTGGCTGGATGTCACTCATTTGCATTTCAAAGAGATGTTTCCCGCTTTAGTGTAGAAATGGTTATTTGAGACAAGGTTACCTCTGTCCTGAAGTTATTTTGTTGTGTGTGATTTTGCATGAATAGTTCAATAATAAAAGGAGCAAAATGGGCAAAACAGGTTTTTTTTTTTTTGTCAAGGTATGTAAGAAATATCTGAAAAAATGCCACAAGTGCCTATTAATATCATGTCACGTCTTGTGTTTTTATAGCTTAATCTGTAATATGTGTCATTATATGAAGTATAACAGGGTGGTTTCATCAATGATTTCCTCTTATTTATTTTAAAGTATGCAGACTCTTTCAACTTCAATCCACACAAATGGCTCTTAGTCAACTTTGACTGCTCTGCAATGTGGTAAGTTTTCCAACACACAGCAAATACACAAGTCACACTTTTTCATTTTGCTTGATGTTCTGTTTATTTAAAGAACCATGTGCAGTTACATTAGTTATCAACAAGATAAAGAGATGGCTGCACCAGATTTAGCCTGGTCCACCCGCCTGACCAACGCCATGTATGAGATACAAGGCAAGTCAGCCTGGGTTCCCTCCATTGGCAAGTGATTTCCCACTCCGGTAAAAAATTGACTGGACCAATCACAGCACAGCTGTAGAATTATTAACAGGAACGCAAAACTCCTCTGATGTCTCCACCGCTGTTTCTGCTCTGTTTTGGTGCTTAACTAACAGCTTCCGGGTCATAGTCACATGACGTGAAACACAAACGCTTTCTCGTATTAGTAGTTCAGCAATAAACAATGCTTACATGTAACAGAGTATTTCTAATAATAAAACCAAACATTCTATGTTAATATACACAAGAAAATTACATTAATTAGAGAGGGGAAAAACAGCACAGAGTGCCGAACAGTCACTTCCATGTTTCTCTGATTGGTTCTCTCAGGTTCACTTTCCTCCTGTTAGTCCCGCCTCTCGTCTCGCATTGGAAATGAGTCTCCGGTGGAGGAAACCCAGACTGACTTGCCGTGTATCTCTTATACATGGCGTTAGTCAGGCTGGTGTACCAGGCTACATTAACACAGATAAACATACAGTACAAAGTAAACCGTGAAAGCACATAACACAGAGTACAAAACAACATAACAGAATTACAGTTGGCTAAAAGACAATAAATTATCAATAACTCTGAATAAAAATGCCTATACAATAGGTTGTGCAATACAAATCAAAAATATTAGTAAGAGACCTTATCCCTGATCTAAATTTAGTAAGCATCCGGTACCAGCTACAAGCCTAAGCTCCGGGAGCTAAGAACAATATGCTGCACTTTTTGACTGCGGTAAAGCTAGCCGGCATTGTCAAATGCACGGTAAAGTGAGCCGTCATTTATCAGCCGACACTCGCGGTTAAAATTCAGTTGCGCAAAACACCAGATATTACGGTACTGCTTGCTCGAGCTCCGAGAGGGAGCAGTGGAGCAGAATGGATTCAAAGGACTTTCTCCTCCGCAAGTGCAGCTGTGTTCATACTCATGCAAAATTTTTTATACGTTTTTTATTCAAATCTACCTCAGATGTCTCTGTAGTTCAACAATAATCATTTTACTGAACTGTTTACAAATATGACAAACAATAGGTCCCTTTGAAGAGAACCTCCCTGCTAAAACAGATTTTTGGAAAATTGTTAAAGGAAAACTCTCTCTGGATTCAGTTCTAGACCACCTCAGGAATCACCACTTGAAAAAGAAGTCAATCTACTGTACAGTTTTGGAAAATTAACAATTATCTATTTGCCATCTACTTGCTTTACTGTAAGTGGCTTAAGACTCATATTTGATGCTTGTTACAGGAAAACCATGAGAGGTGACAAAAAACTCTCACTGATTCTAGTTTACCATCTCAGACACCACTAAATTAATTTTACTTATAATTTTGGAGAATTAAGTGATATGCTTATTTGCCATCTACTTGCTTAACTGTAATGGCTAAAACTCACATTTGATGCTTGTTACAGGAAAACCAAGTGACACAAAACTCTCTCTGTTTCTAGTTCTACTATCTCAGATCACCCAATAATTTTACTGTATACTTTTGAAAATTAAACTGATTTGCTTATTTGCCATCTACTTGCTTTACTGTAAGGGCTTAAGACTCTATTTATCTTGTTACAGAAAACCATGAGAGGTGACAAAAAACCTCCTATTCTAGTTCAACCATCTCAGGTATCACCACTTAAAATAGAAGTTTTACTGTATAATTTTAAAAATTAAGGTGAATTATCATTGCCATCTACTTGCTTAACTGTAATGGGCTAAAACTCATATTTGGAGCTTGTTACAGGAAAACCATGAGGTGACACAAAACTCTCTCTGATTCCACTTAAGACCATCTCAGGTATCACCACTGAAAATAGAAGATTTTACTGTACACTTTTTGAAAATTAAACTGAATTATGCTTATATGGCCATCTACTTGGCTTTACTTAAGTGGCTTACGACTCATATTGGATGCTTGTACAGGAAAACCATGAGAGGTGACACAAAACTCTCTCTGGATTCTAGTTCTGGACTATCTCAGGTATCACCACTTAAAATTAGAAGATTTTACTGTATACTTTTTAGAAAATTAAAGCTGAATTATGCCTATTTGGCCATCTACTTGGCTTAACTGTAATGGGCTAAAACTCATATTTGGATGCTTGTTACAGGAAAACCATGAGAGGTGACACAAAACCTCTCTGATTCTAGTTAGTCCATCTCAGGTATCACCACTTGAAAATGAGAAGATTTTACTGTACAGTTTTGGAGAAAATTAAGGCTGAATTGTGTGGAAATGAGTGCACATGTGATTGTAAAAATGATTTTATGGTTGGATCCAGATGTGACGTATGAAAGGTTTGTATCTATCCAATCTCATCGTATGAACAGCAGTCTACGTCTGAAATCCATTGTCAGCAATCCAATCCAACTTTATTTCTAATAATTTTTCATAATAAATATTGTACACAAAGTGCTGTACAACAAAATACAGATTATATTCAGAATGAAATTTTAAAAATCGACAAACATAGCCTTAATGCATTGCCTTTACACCTTGTTTTAGGTTTACAAAGACAGCCAGAGCCCTAATAGTCAAAGGCAACTTGATTGTAAAATATGCATGTTAAACATGTGTAGCACCCGAAAATGAGTTTTAGACCATTACAGTAAGTGGATGGGCACATAAGCATAATGCAGCCTAAATTTTTCCGAAACTGTACAGTAAGATCTTTTTATTTTCACAGTGGTGATACATGTGGTGGTCCAGAACTAGAATCCAGAGAGAGTTTTGTTTCACCTCTCATGGATTCCCTGTTATAAGCACCCAAAGATGAGATTCAATCCATTACAGTAGTCACATAAGCTTAATTCAGCCTTATTTTCTCCAAATCTGTACAGTAAAATCTTCTCATTTTCACAGTGGTGATACCTGAGATGGTCTATAAGTGGAATCCAGAGAGAGTTTTGTGTCACCTCTCATGGTTTTCCTGCAACAAGCATCCAAATATGAGTTTTAGCCCATTACAGTTAAGCCAAGTAGATGGGCAAATAAGCATAATTCACCCTTAATTTTCTCCAAAATTATACAGTAAAATCTTCTCATTTTCACAGTGGTGATACCTGAGATGGTCTACAACTAGAATCCAGTGAGAGTTTTTTGTCACCTCTCATGGTTTTCCTGTAACAAGCATCCAAATATAGTCTTAAGCCACTTACAGTACAGCCAATAGATGGCCAAATAAGCATAATTCAGCCTTAATTTTCTCCAAAACTGTACAGTAAAATCTTCTTTTTCACAGTGGTGAACCTGAGATGGTCTAAACTCGAATCCAGAAAGAGTTTTGTGTCACCTCTCATGGTTTTCCTGTAACAAGCATCCAAATATGAGTTTTAGCCAATTACAGTAAAGCCAAGTAGATGGCCAAATAAGCATAATTCACCCTTAATTTTCTCCAAAACTGTACAGTAGATTGACTTCATTTTCACAGTGGTGATACCTGAGATGGTCTAAAGTGGAATCCAGAGAGAGTTTTGTGTCACCTCTCATGGTTTTCCTGTAACAAGCATCCAAATATGAGTTTTAGCCAATTACAGTAAAGCCAAGTAGATTGCCAAATAAGCATAATTCAGCTTTAATTTTCTCCAAAATTATACAGTAAAATCTTCTAATTTTCACAGTGGTGATACCTGAGATGGTCTACAACTAGAATCCAGTAGAGTTTTTGTCACCTCTCATGGCTTTCCTGTAACAAGCATCCAAATATAGTCTTAAGCCACTTACAGTAAGCCAAGTAGATGGCCAAATAAGCATAATTCAGCTTTAATTTTCTCCAAAAGTATACAGTAAAATCTTCTCATTTTCACAGTGGTGATACCTGAGATGTTCCAGAACTAGAATCCAGAGAGAGTTTTGTGTCACCTCTCATGGTTTTCCTGTAACAAGCATCCAAATGTGAGTTTTAGCCCATTACAGTTAAGCCAAGTAGATGGCCAAATAAGCATAATTCACCCTTAATTTTCTCCAAAATTATACAGTAAAATCTTCTCATTTTCACAGTGGTGATACCTGAGATGGTCTACAACTAGAATCCAGTGAGAGTTTTTTGTCACCTCTCATGGTTTTCCTGTAACAAGCATCCAAATATGAGTCTTAAGCCACTTACAGTAAACCAAGTAGATGGCCAAATAAGCATAATTCAGCCTTAATTTTCTCCAAAACTGTACAGTAGATACTTCTTTTTCACAGTGGTGATTCCTGAGGTGGTCTAGAACTCGAATCCAGAGAGAGTTTTCCTTTAACAATTTTCCAAAAATCTGTTTTAGCAGGAGGTTCTCTTCAAAGGGACCTATTGTTTGTCATATTTGTAAACAGTTCAGTAAAATGATTATTGTTGAACTACAGAGACATCTGAGGTAGATTTGAATAAAAAACGTATAAAAAATTTTGCATGAGTATGAACACAGCTGCACTTGCGGAGGAGAAAGTCCTTTGAATCCATCCTGCTCCACTGCTCCCTCTCGGAGCTCGAGCAAGCAGTACCGTAATATCTGGTGTTTTGCGCAACTAATTTTAACCGCAGTGTCGGCTGATAAATGACGGCTCACTTTACCGTGCATTTACAATGCCGGCTAGCTTTACTCAATACTTTTTGCCACATTTATCAACCTGTAAACCCCGCATGATGAGATCAGATTACATTACTTTCATGTCAGTGAGTCAGTAATGCATTAAGTATGTCTGTGGATGATACAAAGTTACTTGTTCCATTTTTAACTTCCAGTACCGTTTGCAGTGTTTGTCAGAATATTTTACCCAAGCAGTAGTTCACAGGCCCATACACTAACAAAGGATACTGATATCCATCTACACCTCTATCATTTGCTGAGTAAAAATAGAACTGCGCCTCTCACCTGCCTTTTCTGTCAGCACCGACAAAACAATGCATGTGCTGCAAAAGATGGAAACAATTATAAAACATGAGGTGTTGTGTAGGGCAAAAAGTAATAGACTTTTTTTTAGCTCCTCTACCTCAATCTGGTTCCATATTAATATAAAGCAACTGAACTAACCTCGTGCTGTAATGGTCTGACATATTTCTAACCATCTAAATATAATTCATATTAAATATCTTCATAGCCTTCAGATGCCCAAGAATTCTGTCTTGTCTGTCTTGTGCATGTACACTTGAAAATAAATAGGATCACATATCACATTTTTAAACACAAGAAGTCAAATAGGCTAGTTGTTTTCAGGTTTTAAAGATTATGATGAACTGTATTCAGAAGAGAATATCCTCCAAACCAAAATTTTCCAGAAGGGACACTGGTGAAGACCAACCAAGACTTCACAGTGGATGGGTAGACTTTTTGCATTCTCTGGAGCCTAACACCTGAAAAAATGTGTTAGACTGTCCCACTTCCAAAAGCCCCCCCAAAGGCCGCAACGCCTTGTTTCAACTTAAGGCTGCTTAAGAACTTTCTGCTTTAGAAATTTCTTCTTGTTTTCGGGGCTTGTTTTGAAAACGTGTTTGAAAACGGCTTGCGTCGAGCAGAACTTTCTTCTCGGGGAGCTCCAGGAACACAGTCACCCCCGCACGCGCCCGGTCGCAGAGCTTCTTGGGGAGTATGAAACGACTTGACGAAAAATAACCTTTTTCTTGTTTTTTCAGCCTCGCGGGCAAGAACAAAGTTCTCGCTTCAGTATGTAACAAGCTTTGGCAACCATTAAAAACGGTTCAAGAATAATTTTATTTTCTGGTTTTTAACAGGGTGAAGAAGAGAGCAGACATCATTGGAGCTTTCAAAATGGAACCACTTTACCTGAAACATGAAAACCAGGAATCAGGTAGACATTTGCACTTCAACACTGCATTCGGGATCACAAACTGAACTAGTTCTGGAGTCTACGATACAGTGGCAGCAACAAACAGTTGTGAACTTTTAAAGCTATGAACAGGGCTGATATTCAGCAAAAATGTTATTGAAATCATCTGCACACATTTTTGTTTTAAAGAATGAAGAGTTGTACTAACCATATAGTATATATATAAAAAAACACACAGACAAAAAATATTAATCCTACTTTCAGATCTGTTAACTAGGACATTTACCTTTGTATGGGCGTGAGCTAATTTGATGAATAAATCACACTCCTCTGTCTTGGTGGTCAGACTGTTTTTCAAAAGATTTCCAACCCTTTGGATGCCTGTAACAGGAAAACATTCAGGACATTATTCCACACTGCGTCTATAGTGCTTTGCAAACGTGTCGCTGCCTCTCATTTCTTTCTGAAGACTACTGAAAGAATTAACATGTGTTTATCTTAGAGGGCCTAGGCTGTGTTTAAGTATAAAGATAATTTTAGATGTACAGTAAACTTTCATGGTTGCATATGTCTGCTATGACTTTGTGTGCTGGTGTACACTCTCTCAGCATGCAGATGGGCTCAGATTTGCTCTATTATTTGCTTGACAGACAGGCAGACAAAAAACCCCAGAGAGCTACCTCTTACCACACTCAAGCACTTCACAAAAGCTTTTCTCATACAATCTGGACCCCTCAATCTAATTAGTGGTTATTAGCTCAAGGTAACACAGACCTCTGTTTAGCAGAGATGAGCTTGTAGCCAACGGCCTGTTTGGGAGAGACAGTGCTGTAATCAGTGAAATAGAGGAGGTGGGCACAGTGACAGTCAGCAACACCTGGACTGTGTAACACAATCAAATATAACCACAAAGACAGCTTCACTGAAGTCTAATACCAAAATCATGCATCAGTTTTGTTTAATGAATATTATAGGTGGAGGACATTTACAAAATCATAGTTAAATCTCTTTTTTAAGAAGTTATTGTATGAAATTTTTGGAATAATATGAACTAAAACATATGTTTCAAATGTAACCAGATCACTTTATTTTCCTTTTGTGTTTAAACAGGGCTTGTCACAGATTACAGGGTAAGGTGAATGATCTTTTTAACTGATATGAACATGAAGGATAAAATAAACTAAATGGCACTAACTGCTCTTTTGCTGCCATCGTGTAGCATTGGCAGATTCCTCTGGGAAGACGATTTCGCTCCTTAAAGCTGTGGTTTGTCTTTCGCATGTATGGTCTCCATGGCCTGCAAGCTCATATACGAAAGGTAGGCGACCAGAAAGATCCAGCCTCACTCTACAACTACATATTTGCCCTGACACACGCAGATCTATTCATTTACATACATAAACGGTGTATTTGTGGACACTGGAATAATGTTCTCACTTGAATGTGTTTACTACTAGCACAGTGGTGTCTATGATGATCAGTCAGGCTTCATTTTTCTCTTCACTTCATCATCTCCATCCTTTTTCTTTTCCCAAATCTGTCAATCCTGAGAAAGAAAAAAGAAAGAAAAAACAAAACAAAACAGGGCAACACTTCTGGCAATCGCATGTGCTTTCATGGTAAATGCCAACTCCATCCTTGCATTGCACACCTCAGCCCTCCTAATCCTTCTTACAACTAAAGTCCCCTCTCTGCACTGCCTCCTCAGCTCCATCTCCATCGCTGTATCTTGATTGTGTCGGACTGATATCTCCCTCTCTGTGGCAATATTTTCCCCTAGTCCCTGCCCCTTTTCTTTCTCATCTTTTCCTTTAAATGCTCCACAGCTGAATGCCTGTCTCCTCATCTTCCTCTTCCTCCACCAGTCTGCTCTGTAAATCAAGAGGGCCTGTTCTGTGTTTTCTCCCATTTTTAATAGAAGTGACTGCAGCACTGATCCCTGCAGCCATATGACACACTAGTTTACTGTGCATTTGTCTTTTGATCCCTTTTGCAGAATGGTATTTGGTAATTGATCAGTCTTGTAACTGACAGTTCTCTTTTTTATATAAAGATAAATCTTATTCATATAGTTTGTTTTGATATTTACAAACTGTGTAAAAGACATTGTAAACTGAAGCGTTTTAAATACAGCATGCACAAAATATTCGACAGCAGCGGTAAGTAGTAGAAGAGACTGAGGTTGCTGCAGTTTATTAGCTTGTAAACAAAGACAGTGGTGGTAAAATACTTGAAATAAAGAAGGAAGGTGGTGGTTAGTCAGTTGTTGGTAATTTAAACCCAACATCTAGTTTCATTAGAGTGAAGCAGACAAGAAAAGTGCAGTTAAAACAGTGTACTGATGCTCACTTCATCTTTCATCTAACGTCTCAGCTTCTTTGATCTCAAGTGGGTAAATTATACTGTAGGAGCATGTTTGATCACACAGCGCCATGTTAAAAAAAAAAAAAAAGATCTAAAGAAAGGAAATGGCATTTTGAGAAGAATTTGACAAAGTATATTTCATGGTTACAGAGAGCTTATTTGGAGATTTTCTGATCTGGGCCTCCTGGGAACTCCTTTCTCTGAAGATGTGTGAATTTGTTTAAAACATTGTTTATTGAAGATTACGTGTACTTCATAGTAAGTGGTTTCACTCCATCTAAACAAGTAGAGTTTAAATTGGATACTTGAGGGGGAAACTGCACCATGTTACACAACACTGCCATCTAGTGAACATCATGCAAGTCAAAACCTTCAGTAAAGTTGCTTCACAAGTTTCATGGACAATTTTTAAGCAAATGGTCTCATGCATTTTATTTAACCTGGAACTAAATTGTGCTCTCCAATTGTTTTATTATTACTTTTTTTTTCTTTTAGTCCTGTTGTATTTTTCATAATATATGACCAAAGTCTTATAGCTCTCCAGTATAGCAATACTCAATTGACAATCTGTGCATGCTCTCTATAATAAGTGAACAATAAGAATGGTGCTAGTGCACTTTCTTGCATAAATCATCAGGAACAATTTAGGATGAGTCTTTGTACTTTTTGATGTGTTTGCAGCAAGTGGGCCTGGCCAAAGAGTTTGAGAGTCTGGTGAGAGCAGACAAGAGGTTTGAGATCTGTGCTGAAGTCATCATGGGACTGGTCTGCTTCAGGCTCAAGGTATGATATTGATTTCCTTATATGCTTAAAAAATACAGCAGTTTGTGAGGTTTTTTTTTTCAGAGAAAAACGTCTCCTATCTATCTGCATATTTTATTGCTACACTATGAGTATATTACCTGCTACTTTTTTGTTTAAAAAACAGATCAGCTATCGCCAGATCCTGGTAAAAGTTTGTATCAAATTGGACAGAAAGTTGCATGTTCATCAGTCCTCCTTCCTTTTCAGGGCTCCAATGAGCTGAATCAGAACTTACTGAAAAGGATCACCAAGAGCAGAGAAATACATCTGGTGCCCTGCCAGCTCTCTGGTCGCTTTGTCCTGCGGTTCGCTGTCTGTGCACGCACTACTGAATCGCGCCACATCCAACAAGCGTGGCGGCACATCACACAGCTGGCCTTCGAGCTTTTGCAGGAGCACCCTCATTGACCAAAAGTTTGCACTGTCCACTCTGATGCTGAAAGGAGAGCCAAAGTCTGGACAGAATTTGTGAGGTTTGCAGATATAAAATGTCCATTCATGCATACATTTCATTATGAACCCTTCATTCCATTTAAAGTAGCTGGTTGGTGGAGCCTATCCCAGTAAGTGGCAATCATGTGAGATGTGGGGTACAACCTGGACAGGTTACCATTCCAAAAAAAAAAAAAAAAAAAGTTACAGTACATTTTAAATCTGCAACTTCTCCAGCCATTGTCCACGCTTCTACTGTATCTGTCACTGTTTGGTGATTATGTCATTGTCCTTATCATTGTGCACTTATCTTCCTGCAGGCTTTTGCTGGTTTCTGTCAAACATGTTTTAGGGGTTAACTGAAGATTTGTTTTGGTTGATATTATGTTTTTCTAGGTTTGAGGTAAATGTATTGCACATTGTGTGAATGAATTCTTGAAATGGTACGTGTCAGTAATATTTGCCGCTGCTTTTTAATGTAAAGTACTGTATATGTTAGTGTTATGTGAAGAGCTTCACAAAGTGTAAGGTTAAAGAGTTCCAACATTGTTCCAAGTAATCATGTTAAACACTTTCATTTATAAATTAATTTATTCTTGTTCTGATTTGTAAAATTATTAAAAGTTTTATTTGTAGTGGCCTAAAGATGCTATATTTTTGTCAGTTTCTTTTATAAATGGTAGAGCAATCATGCATTCATAGGTTGTCTTTATGCAGTTAGAGGGATAAGAATTATATTATGCCACTTTATAGATAAAAAAGAACCAAAAAAGCAGTTTCCTTATTGAGATTTTTCCAATTAAAAAATGCACTGTTTACTGCATCATTGTGTTTCTGTTTTTAATTATAGATCAAACTAGTTCAGATAAAAGAATAGCAAATCAAGCCTTAGTTGTGCATATTCATTTAATGCTCCTTGGCTACATGTCTGACACTGGTGAGGTGTGTGTATTATGTCTTGTTAATCATCATGTGGAAAGTGAGTCCACTCTGCGATCCCTTGCATCTCTGACAGTCCCTCGTTAAACTCTAAGGATCAAGATCTACGACAGATTGTTATGATGAACAAATGTGACTGATACTTTACTGCTGTCTGGCTGGGGATGTATAAATCTGTGGCTTATCATTTACAACCATTGCTGTTAAGTCATATGACTGTGTTTAAAGCCAGCAGCTGTTTCTGATCCGGGTGTTTTGTTTTTCTTTGGCTTTGCTGTGGGCTGTATGCAGTGTTTGAATAAAGGCTGGTGTAATCTGGATGGTGTGATGAGTTCCTCTCGAATGTACCAGACTCACACACATATATTTTAATTGAATCTTGCATTAAGGCTACACTAGTACAACACTTAGTATGAGTCATGACATTTTAGGAGCATAATGATGGCTTAGATAGAGAACATATGTAAACAGACTAAAGCAAAAAACTTGCCTTATGTTATCAGTTTTAAAGCTGTTGGATACACTTAAGACTTTTCCTAAATGTTATTTTAAAAAGCCAGCTTCATGTGATTCTGCTGTAACTCACCTGATATGTTCTCAATTAAATATGACAGGGAACATGTTGTGCCAATTAACTCATCCGAGCATCCTAATCCTTGAAGATGAAGGCTATGCTTCTATAAATAAAGATGGGGATCCAGTATTAGACTCTAATTCTTAGTCACTGATTACAGATCAACATTACTCACCTGCTCCTTCACTTGCTTCAGGAGGTTATGTAAGAACCTTTCAGCTTTAAGATTTGCTATAATGTGGAAGAGATTTCCTTTTTTTGACCTGGTAAAGGAAATTTCAAAGAGGAAAGGTCTTACGGTCTTTCTGTTGTCTGTTCAGATTGAACGGTTACGACAATGATGAGACGTTAGGGACATAACCGTGCTATAAGAAAGGTCTCAGTTCAAGTACTTCCAATCGTGTGCTTGACTTGCATAACCTGCATAAATAAAAGATGTGCTTTCACTGGACATTCAGTTGTACATTGTGAAATGCACTCAAAGGAAATGGAGTAGTGGAGCGATGCATCTGGGCAGACAAACAGCCGGGAGTGTTTCATGCAGAACTGTAGATTGTTGTTAAATGTATTTTGAGAAGATTTGAGTTTTTGCTGTACTTAATACTAGCGGTGCAATAAAAAAAAGTGTCATATTAATCTTTACGTATTAAACTATTTTGAGATAAGGGAGCAACATTTTATTTACAGACAAAAATATTTTTTTACAGACTCGAGATTGTATTTATAGATAAAAATAATTGTTAAAAGATATGAAACAATCCCTCAAATTTTCCTTTTTGTAGCTGTAATAGAAAAGAAAAAAAGAATCCTGGTGGAATAAAGTCACTTTTCATCTCTGGTATCTGGGATAATTATAAACTATATCACAGTTCTCTCTCAGTCCCTTGCTGTACAGTAGAAGTGGGGTGCTTCTATGCCATCACCATTACTGAATCCTTTGAGTGATTGCCTCAGCCGCCAATGCTTTTAGAATTACTAAGGGGCCAACAATTATAATTAAACATTTATTTGAGCTCTTCAGGCTGAGTGATAGGAAGCATTAGGAAGGACTCGATACCAACATATCGCAGAGCCACTGTAACATTTTACAGTAACTTGTTCTTAAATTCATTTTGTTTGTTTTTTTGTAATTCCTCTGCTTTTATATGTGTACAGAGTGCATGTTTCTTCTGTTCAAACTCGTCCCCATGGATGATGAAGATATCTGTAAAGCTGCACTTTTCAGTTTGATCACAAGAGGATGCTATCAATCATGCAGCTACAGCAACTTTCAGCTCCTTACAGTAAAAACAGTTGTTATTCACAGGCAAACAGTTGCTGTTGATACAGACTCCAATGGAAACATGCTGAGACTTGTCCCATCTTTAATGTGGTCACTGTCATTCTGCAAGTTTTCATTATGTCCTTGCTCAAACACACCTGACATTGTAAACCTGCAGGATTACAGCCCTCTTCAGATCGGATCAGGGAACCCTGTTTTACAACCCTTATTGCATCTTTTTATATCTTCAGTTCCCCTTAGGTCGACTAAGCTAAGTTTCATAGTTTCTTTAAAAAAATAATAATAATTTACACTTTATTAGTCCCAATTGGGAAATTCAGTCGCTGCATTTAACCAATCCCAAGTTTAACCTGAGAGCAGTGGGCTGCCAATTATAGAAGTTGATGGGGGTTATGACCTTGCCCAAGGGCCCATGGTGGTTCACCTGAGTACCATGTCTGGGACCTAACCCGGGTCTTACCATGCCAAAGCCCATGGCATTAACCACTAGGCTAACCACTCCCCCCCAAAGCTACTGTATCGTCTTACTTTTCTGGATGATATTATTTTTTCTGCGCTGGGTTTGGTCACATCAGCTGGTGGATTTCAATGGAAAAAGCTCTAGAAATCTAAATATATTCAGCAAAAAAGGGGGGGGGGGGGATCGGTTTCACTTATTTATTCCAATACCTCGCACAGTGTGTATAGCTCAATTCTTGATTACGATAACAAAAAATAAACAACAAAAAAGACAGCGGCCTAAAACAGTATGGCTCTCCCCTTTTTAATCACACCTGTGTCTCACGCCTCTTTTCTCATTTCCTGGGCAGAGGAGCAGGAACAAAAATACACATGAAAGCAACACGTAAACAAATAGTTAAAAATGGCTCTAACACCCACGAATAGGTGCTGATACACTCATATCAAAATTAAGTTGGCATGATGTCAGTAGAAACCAAAGAAAATGTGCAATTTTATTGAATATGAAACTGAGATCCTTGTCAGTTAAGGAGAGGATATGAAATTCTTTTTATTTGCTGTTCTTAGTTCTGACTTCACGAACAGAACAGAAACTGCTGAATGATGACAAAGCAAACTTAGATCGAACAGAAACATCCACTCTTTAAAGGAACTATACCTGATTTGATTGAAACCTTGTTAAGAAAAAGGCTTTTTACACAATATGTGGAGTAGCAAAAGTGGTCATGTGTTTTGAAAAAAATTACTCATTGATGATGCATATTTCTGAGTCCAGGCTTTTTCAGTTGGTGGAAGCTGCCTCTAACTTTCTGTGATGGTTTTCTCTGCCAGGTGCGAACAAAGGGCATCGCCATATGCAGACTAAATTTGGACTTGAAACTGGCTTTAGTCCTTCTAGACAGGTATCTATTCAATCACTTTCTTCTTTAGTAACATTTTATGTCCTCAGCTACTGGTTCTACTTCTGGTGGTATTACTGCATTGACCTCTTTGAGCCTATACCGTATGCATATTGCTGTTTACACTGTAACTTGACTAAGTCCATGCTAACTTAACTGCTATAGTGTGCAGTCAAACTTTATAAAATAACAAATACAAACTGCTTCACATCAAAAACACTTTCAGTTGCAATTTATTAGGTTGTTGTGA